>OX387348.1:1800000-2120000 GCA_947563465.1 Archips xylosteana | reverse complement strand
TTATAAAAAATCAATTCTTTGTTGTCCACTATCTTCAAATGCTGACACACTTGATTGGCGTCTCGTCATTCTGATATACCTAATACTATATCGAAATGACTGTTGTAGCAACAAAATATTTATAGCAGTATGTTGTATGCTATTTTCGGTCTCTGTATGTTGGCACCTTGCTCACTGTTCGACAATTTTTCTTTAGATAACGTATGTAATTAAAGGCCTTTGCTCATCATTTGATCCGAAAGATGCCCAGTGCTGAACATAAGCCTATGGTTTACCAAACAGAACGGTCCTGCATCATCCGCATCGATCGCATCCAACGCGTTCCCGCAATCTTGCCAACCTACACTGCTTCTTCCAGTCCGCGGACGCCATTCGAGAGCCTTGGTCCCACCGGCCATCAGTTCTACGAGCGATGTATCCTGCCCACTGCCACTTGGATCTGGCGATTCTTCAAGCTATATCGGTGACTTTAGTTCTTGCGCGGATTTCATCATATCTAATGCGATCCCGCAGAGAAACTCCGAGCATAGCCCTCTCAGTCGTATTCTGAATGACGTTGAGCTTTCTTATGAGGCCCATCGTTAGCGGTCACGTCTCAGTGGCTTAAGTCATCACTGGCAACACACACTGATCAAAGACTTTTGACTTGAGGCACTGCTCTCGAGCCCTTTGCTCACTGCGACTTAATTCATACGCGGAGAGGGAGCGCGCCTGTATCGCTGCATTGTTAGCGATACGTGTGAAAATGCCTTGATTAATTTATTTTCTCGCCTTGCGGCATGAATAAAATGACCGCTTTAATGCCATATTTCACTGACACAGCGTTAGTCGCGGGTCATTGAACCGGTATTCCACGAACGTCGTCGGTATTGCAAAGCCGCAAGGTTTCATATGGGTCGGCAATATTTCAGGAAGCAGGTTCACGTGCGTTTGAAGCCCCTAATGACGCTCGGGTGTCTCTGAGAGGGCTTGAGGGTGACGAGGAGGCGAAATTGCGAATTTTCACCTCGAGTCCGTCCTAACTAAGTGAAGGGGCTCGTCTGTTGTGTCCTAGCTTAGTAACTTTAAGCCGGCTTCGTGGAGGCTTTATAATAAATTTAAGTTATAAAAACACATAAGCTTTTCATGAACAAAACAGAGGTATTTATGGTAGGTCGGAGAGAAAATATACGTAGGGCCTTTATACATAGCGCCTTTGTCTGGCTATCCTATGTCAGTGTCTCTAAGTATATATGCAATATGTATTGTTGATACATCAACTCAAAATAATGTACCTACCATTTTAACTTAGACTTCATTCAATTTCTGGAAGGTCTAAATTAAAACAGTGTATTATTTCGAGTCTTTGACCAGCGTGTGTTGCCAGTGATGACTTATGACACTGAGACAGACTTGGCCTCATAAGAAAGCTCCAAGTCACTCAGAGGGCGATGGAAAGGGCTATGCTTGGAGTTTCTCTGCGGGATCATATTAGATATGATGAAATCCGCGGAAGAACTAAAGTCACGGACATAGCTCGAAGAATCGCTAGACTTAAGTGGCAATGGGCAGGGCATATCGCTCGTAGAACTGACGGCCGATGGGGCCAAAAGGTTCTCAGTTTCTCGAGTGGCGTCCGCGGACCGAAAGACGCAGTGTAGGTAAGCCTCCAAAAAGATAGAGCGACGACCTGAAGAAGGTGGCGGGAACGCATTGGATGCGGATTTCTCAGGGCCGATCTGTTTGGCAAGCCTTGGGGGAGGCCTATATTCAGCAGT
This sequence comes from Archips xylosteana, assembly GCA_947563465.1. Lineage (NCBI taxonomy): Eukaryota > Metazoa > Arthropoda > Insecta > Lepidoptera > Tortricidae > Archips > Archips xylosteana. Next base: position 2,118,243 of record OX387348.1, on the reverse strand, counting down.
GGACGTCTTTCGGCTGAAATGATGATGATGATGATGATTATTTCGAGCTGATACACCGTTCTTCTGGGAATGCGATACCGTATTTGTAAATGCTTATATTGTTTATGCTAAGTGAAATATAGGTATAATCGTTTCAGTTGTTTGCTAAGTGCGACTACGCGTAAGCGGCATTTTACTGACTGCAATAAATGTAAACAAGAATATTAATGCGGGGAAAGTTTCTTACAATACCTACTTAAAATGTTTGTGTCGATCGTGTTGCTCTACGTATGGTATTACAGCAAGAACAAACGTTTTTATATAATTAAGTATATGGGCATTTTAAATTTAAATTGTGCCATTTATTTATTTTTCAAATAAGGAAATTTTGGGGTTTTCTTATTCAGAATCACGAGTACTATTAATTTTCATAAAGAAAAAAGTGACATTATTTTTTTAAGATTGGTATGAAGTATCTTTTGTATTTTTATATTTCAACTCCTTTTTTTTTTTAATTTTACGTTTATCCCGTGAAATCCATGTATGCCATACTAAATACGAACTGAAACATGGATGCACAGAAAAACACATAAAAAGACCAGCTCTGGGAATCGAACCCAGGTCCTCAGCATACCGTGCGTTATTTTTTTAGTCAATTTTACGACTTTTTCATACGATTTATGTGGCTCGTCACATAATTGACACAAAAATTAGGGTCACTCTTTTAATAATTAAAATCGCTCTTGATTCTGAGTACCCCATAACTACCTGATTATGAAAAAAGTAAAAGGTACATTTTAAATTGAAAATGCTCATATTGCTTATTGTCTTACCCTATATCCCTAAAAAGTTACAGATCTGTTCGAACTACGTTAAATCATGTTTTGTCTGGGCTTACGCAAATGCATATGTCAAGGTGACAGATAAAGACGGACGAATATTAAGTCAACAAAAGTGTAACAAGAGGCTAAGAAAAGAAATATCATCAACATTATCAGATAACTATTATACTAAACGGGACTTGTGGACGTGTGTGTGGCTCCGGGAAGAAGGGCTACGGATTAGCCCGAGACATGTCCAGTTAAACTCGTTTTAAGACGTGAGCGATCCGTATATTTTCACTATGAGTGAGTCTCATGGTAGTGTTTCATGTTTAAACGGGACTTAACGCGCAAAAAATATTTAATTGTATAATAGTTATGAGTGAAAACCACGATAGCTTAAAACAGGCTATCATCAGTACCTCTACCATGAGTTACACTAGTTTACAGTGACCGTACTCGCTAGCGACGGCGTAAATGATTTGTATAGAGAATTGTGTACAGCGCCTCTAGCGGTCACTTACGGAAGTACAATTCTCCATACAAATCATTTACGCCGTCGCTAGCGAGTACGGTCACTGCAAACTAGTGTAACTCATGGTAGAGCCTCTGATAACTTTTGTTAATGGAGATCCTCGAAACTCTGTCTAACTCTAAATTCTATCACTTACTCTTCCTATTGAAAGGTTTCATGGAAGAGATTGCTCTGTAGCGAAAAGAGCATCCCTTACCTTATGATTTTTCTCCATTTACCTGGCTTTCTGTATTGATTATTACGTGGTGTTCAATAACAAGTCATTGGACATTTCTGTTTTTCCTTGTAACAAGTTAATAGGGAGTTAAAATTAGTCCGTTTTGTTACGCACTTTTTCAAGCCTTACAATAAAAAAAACGGAACAAATCGGACAAGTTTAACAATTTTTAACAAGAAGTAGAGAATTGTCCGGTTTGTTACGTTTTCTTATTTATTGTATAGGCTTGAAAAAGTGTGTGACTAAAGGGACTAATTTTAACTCCCTATTAATAATTTCATAATTGGTTACAAGGAAAAATAGAAATGCCCCATTACATATTGTATAGTATCCTTTGAGTCCGTTTTTAGGGTTCCGTACCTCAAAAGGAAAAAACGGAACCCTTATAGGATCACTTTGTTGTCCGTCCGTCCGTCCGTCTGTCTGTCAAGTCAAGACCCTTTTTCTCAGGAACGCGTGGAGGTATCAAGCTGAAATTTATATCAAATACTCAGGTCTACTGTCCCTTAGAGCTGTGAAAATATCAAATTTCTAAGCCAACGCAATCAAAAGACAGCCGTTTATGATGCAAATTTCCGCATATTTTCGAAACTCGCAAGGGAATCAAAACCTACAGGGTACTTCCCGTGGTCTCAGAATCTTGAAATTTGGTACGAAGCAAGGTCTTATAGCACAGATAAAGGAAAAATTGCGAAAAGCATAATTTTTTTTGTCTATATCACTATATCAGTAACCATCTATTTATGCTGCAAATTTTCGACACTCGCAAGGGAATCAAAACCTACAGGGTACTTCCCGTGAACTCAGAATCTTGAAATTTGGTACGAAGCAAGGTCTTATAGCACAGATAAAGGAAAAATTGCGAAAAGCATAATTTTTTGTCTGTCTGTCTATATCAGTAACCAATCTATTTATGCCGCAAATTTTCGACACTCGCAAGGGAATCAAAACCTACAGGGTACTTCCCGTGAACTCAGAATCTTGAAATTTGGTACGAAGCAACGTCTCATAACACAGATAAAGGAAAAATTGCGAAAACCGTAAATTTTTAGTTACATCATGTAATAAAAATGTTTTTAATAATTTTAAAGTTACTACCCCTTTACTCATGAACGCGTAAAGGTATTAAATTGAAATTCATATCAAATACTCAGAGGCCGTATTGTCTAACGCCCCTGACGCTTGCCTTCGCTTTCACCATCTCTTTCTGTCATCAACTTATACCGTTTGACAGAAAGAAATAGTGATTGCGAAGGCAAGCGTCAGAAGCGTTAGACAATAAGCCTGCAGGTCTATAATACCTTTAAGCTGTAACAAAATCAAACTTCTATGTCAACGCAATCAAAAGAAACAGCAATTTAAGCCGCATATTTTCAAACTCGCAACTACTCGCAAGGGAATCAAAACCTACAGGGTACTTCCCGTGAACTCAGAATCTTGAAACTTGGTACGAAGCAAGGTCTTGTAGCACAAATAAAGGAAAAATTGCGAAAAACATAATTTTTTTTCTCTATCTGTCTATATCAGTAACCAATCTACAATGATCCCACACTGCGCACATTTTGCTTAGGAGCAGGGGCTGCTAAGACTGGATAGATAAATATGCTAAGACTGGATGGATAATTATAAATTTATACGGAACCCTCGGTGCGCGAGTCCGACTCGCACTTGGCCGGTTTTTCATTTTCTACCGGAGCGACATGACGTCTATTTTCTTCATTTGATCACAGCGAGGATAACTTACATCCTCGGCTTTCCCTTTCCTATTTACCCTTCTATTTCCTTTGTTCCTTTTTGTTATAAGTAAGGTATCATTGTGCCGTATCAAATGGCTCACCGTTCTTACTCTGTTGTACGAATAGGAGCAACTCGCGCACTGAGGGTTCCGTACAAATTTAAAGCCGGCAAAAAATTATTTTACTCTTTATAGTATCTATTTCTATGAGCATCAAAGTTACCTTTTGCAGTTCACTGATTTTCAGCCACCCTATACGTCCCACTGCAGGGCACAGGCTTTCTCTCAGAATTTGAGGTAGAGATAAACTACGATAACATGGCCCGCCCCTCCACATTACTATTTCAATGTGTTTAGTCACATATTTACGAAAGAATTTTTATGTAGTAGTATCTGCTTTTGTTTGACGGCTGTCTCAACACGCACACATGCGTTGCACATGCGTTTTGGTGAGCTTTATAAATACTTTCACAATACATTGAAGACTTCTTAAATTGTGGAGGGGCGGGCCATGTTATCGTAGATTATCTTATCTCTATCGAACCCCAAAAATACTTAGTTAATTCACCGTTGCGTTTTGTAAACAACTCAAGAAATGTAGCTTGTATGTACGAGATGAAAGTCAGTTGAAACGTGCTTGATATCCCTCGGGATTACTTCCGTGTTTCATGTCTATTTTATGATTCGAGTCTTGAATGAAAACAACAGACGTATCATGTTGTTACGAAAAGGCTTAGGTGGCGATTCCATGGGGCGGACGGAGGGGAATGAAAGAATCGACCAAACGCACGAGATGAAATCCAAATCTTTTCTCGCTAAAATAATAAAGAAATCTGTTTTGAAAAGAATAAATATACCTTGTTGAGTTCCTTGCCGGATTCTTCTCATGAGGGTTTTTCTGAATGGGTGGTCAGTAGGGTAGATTCCGCCTAGACATTGTCAGCCTCAATTTTTATTTTGTTATTTTTTCTGTACTGTTTTTGTTGTTCAATAAAGAATATTCGTATCTTCGACTTTCATAAGTGTTTTTTATAGCCTAAATTGAACAAAACTTAATTAATTCGTTTGTGCAACGAAAGTTACCCATATATTTTGTATGACTAACTTGAATATGTATATTTTTTTCAGGAATCTAGTCTCTCAGTCATGTCATGTTTAATCAACGCGGTATTACATTAATTGAAATTCAATGAAATGACGCGGATATTTAAACGGATTCAGACAATAGAATTTCCCATCGCTTGTTAGAATTAGACCAGGAACTAGCATCGCGCATGCTAAGCTGAGCTGAGTTATGTGACTTAGTCGCTTTTTTGAAAAGCCTATTGCTGGGCAAGGGCCCTTTGGCCTCTCAAGTAGAGGATAGTGGGTTCGAGTCCGGCGTGCACCTAAGAGTTCACCGGAATATATATGTATGTGAAATTTGTCATATTACCATGAGCTCTTCAGTTTTAAAAAACACCGTGAAGAAACTCGCGTGAAGTGGTTAACTATGGCGTGTGACCTGTGTCAAGTTCCCAATCTGCTCTGTCCTTCTCATTTTGAGATTTGGCTTACTGTACCCAGTAGAAAGACCTTATAGGTCAGAGATGAGATATGATCATAGATCTTCAGTCTGTCTTGTCGTCGCTAAACATACCTTTCTTCCACTCGCATAGCAAACGATTTATTAAAACTCCATTGTTATTTAAACTACATATCCGTAACAAGTTTCAAGTACCATTAACCATTCATGAGTTCCATCCCACGGAGGCTATCACTAGGAGATTATGGTATTGTCATCGTCATCGAACTTACATAAGCATGCCAAATTGCATCGCAATTGGGTACCAAAAAGTGGTCCATATTTAAATGGTTTATAAATTTTGAAACCGCAACTTGCGTAAAAACAAACTTTTAAAACGTTGCAAGTTTTAGAAGCTTGTAAAATAATAATAGAACTCGGTCAATTTACAGAGGCGTCTCATGTTTTTGCTGTATTAGCATTTTGTTTACTTACGTGTTGAATGACGTCACAGGCTGACTTCTGACGTCAGCGAAGTTGCACGTCGGCTGATTGTATTCGCGGAATTGAAACGGGTGTGGTATAAAAATGTACACAACTTGACATGCCATTTTACGTCATGCACAGTCTTGGTAACGTCTATTTTGGAATGTGATCTGTAAGTTATACATAACTTATACGTACACGGACAATATTAACGGTACAGACACCGCGTCATCGACAAGCTACCTTATGTTACCGTGGGAGTATTTTTTTCCAATATAACTATTTTACGAAATTGTCTTGAAAATCCTTATTCAACTTTTGCGAAAAATAGTGAAAGTAAGCCGTGCTACGGTTCGAACTATAGTTCATCGATACATAAAAGAGTACAGAATCGAAGACGAAGCTCGGAGTGGACGACCGAAGGGTCCTTTTAATGAAATTTAATAAGAAATCCCACTGCATAATTTAATGGTGGGTTCCAAAAAAAAATTCGTAGCTTTAGCCACCAAACTTCAAACCATTTATTTATTTATTAGTTTATTGTAAATAGGAACTATTTGACACATAACCGAATTAAAATATCTCAAAAACTATTTTAGATTTCATGATATCTAAAACACAAAACGTAAAAAAACATTCGGTACAGGCTTTAATTAAACGATAATAGAGTCACATAACAATAATTTTTAGTAGGTAGGTATTAAGTATTTTCCGAAAAAAATCTGTTTGTTGGATGGATGTTTTTTTCTTATTTTTTCTAGAAATGATATAATTTAGCCTCTCTCCTGGTACCAGGTTATCGTTGAGTTTTGGGACATACTGTATATATTGTCTGTCTTTTTCGTATCTGGCTTCTCTAATTTGTATTCCCGACTGTATCCTTTCTATTTAGATTTTTTCTTCAGGTTGAGAGCGTCTGCCGCTGTCAAAAAAATATCACCCATAATATACCAGCTTGTACGCAGGCTACTTCACTCTTACTATGATTTGTTTTTGACTTTCATATATTTTTACATAATGGCGGGTAGGAATAGAGCTAGCTTTCATCAGACCTCAAATGCGATATCGCCCCTCGCATTCGCTTCGAAGTTCACGATGTTAAAATAATTAAGTAAATTCACCCATAAATTGAATGAAGGCATGCGAAACGTTCGTTGCCGTGCTCATTTCCGAAAGCTTTCCAGGCTTTCAGCAAGTTTATTACCGCATTAGCTTTGCTCGGTACCTGTACCCTTGATTTTCACACTAAATAATATAATTCAACGTATTGTCACCATGTTTCTCTATTTGGCAAAAGTTTTTGTTTAGTTCTACTAAGGTTAACAAACGTCGGTTTTGCTTTGCCAATGCGGTCGAAATGTTCTTGTGGATCCGAAATTTGTATTTTGTGACAAGTTTGTCAGTTATATATATAAGGTGCAGTAAAACCATCTGAATAGCGGCCCACTGTTCCATTTTCATAATGATATTGATTGTTCAACAGTCGGATATTCAAGTGGTTCGATCATACATGCCAAGCTCGATAAAAAAAAAAAACAAGTTCATAACTTTGTGAATCAAATAAGTTTGTACTCAAAATATTCGTCAAAATACCAGTAGATCGCAGTACTAGGCAGTCAGGAGTTGACCCATAAACTTTTACTACTAAATGTATGCTGAAGGAAATATCTCCAATTACGGACGTATATTTTTGTTACGCCATGGAGAAAGAAAATGTCAGATATCTGCCGTATTTTGTTTTCATCTACTACAGTTTTATTTGAAATGAAAAAAAGTATTTTTTGGGGGTGTAGTTTTCGGACGCAGTGCTCCAGTTATTTCGTAGTTTGATATTTTCTGAAAAAGCAAAATTTTGAAATAGATCGTTGTATTTTTTTAAATTCTGATGATTTTTAACCATTCCATGCATATCCTTCGTGCTCAAAATAAAAATTGTAAGAAATACCGTTGCGTGTGACTACATTTTTGATCTTCGACTGGAAATGGGATTATTTAAGCGCTTTCTTTCAAAAGTCATTCATCACTACACGAGCGTCTCGAGAGACACATTAAGTATTTCTTCGAACCGTTTCGTTAATCTAACGTTTTTCAGGGAAATATTTTTGTATTAGGTATTTCTGTTAACCCAAATTTGCCGTGTCGTCCTCGGTTTTAGAATTGGAAGGACCAATCTCTGCCCGTGGGTATCGTAATAATCCCAAGCTTAGTGTGGGCAGCAGCGTTTTCTTTTGTTAACTATGAACTTTAGACTCCAGAAACCACCACTTTTTTCCAAAGGAAGTCGTAAATTTTGCTGTCGTAAAAATGTAGCAACTTGGAAGAAGTAAAAAAACTAATTTAGAAATATTTTAGAGTCCTGAAATTCTGAACATATCCCACGAAGCAAGCAAATCCTCGAATTTTGTCAGCACACATTAAATATTGCGACGAATAGTAACGACATTATGAAGAATTTAGAATAGGAATACCATACCGAAGGCCTTTTATGATTTTGTGGGCGTCATATAGTTCATATAATGTAACAAAGGCTTGTATCAAGCGACCCGACACAATACGATAAACAGGGACGGCCAAATCGAAGGCAGACGGGGTGAAGGTCGCATGACGCTCACAATAATTGTATCCGAAATACGCCCGCAAATGACGCCGGATTGTTTACATTTGCTTGCAACACTAAAACGGGAAACGGGTGCGGTTAAAACACGACCTGTTATTGTCGACCCGGAATAAATGACGATAATGTACCTACGAACTGATAATTTAAACCCTCATGTTGTTGCCAGAAGGGATTGAATTATTAGGTCTTGCATTATTGCGGATCCCTTTGTTTTCCTTAATTTCACTTGCCATATCAAAGTTTACCATAAAATAACATAGAAGCGTGCTTTCAGGATTTTTTTTATGGCAAACGATACAGTATGGCATGTGAAATTCGGACAAATGGAGACTCGCATTATTGTCGTTCATTTCGGGTCAACGGATACAGGTCGTGTTTAACCGTAGACAAGTAATTACATGTCATGTTGAAGCAAGGTGGGAATGGTCTGATTTATTGTTGTTTTCAGTAATATTCATTTCAAGCATCGAAATACACAAAAAGTTCCATTGGTCTTCGAACGACTTTCGCATAGTATCTCCGGTTGTCAGGAGCCTGTCTAATATCCTTCCAGTACAGTCTTTCCTTCTTGTTGCTAAGAATCCAACTTGCAAAGTCACCCTTCTCGGAAGCAATATAAGCAAGCAAACTGAAAATAATTTGGATCGATGCAGGTTTTTCACTGGACTAGACAAACGTTTTAGGTCAACACGTGTTACCAATAGAGTCTGGTGAGGGTCCGACTTAGCTACACTTCCCAGCAAGTCTAGGGACATCGCGTCAACTTGTCAGAATTGCCGAACAGTCTGGCTACGTGGTGCGATTTCGCCTGATGTAGCCGAAAAGTTTGCGTCGTAAAAATCTACTTAGTTTTGCAGAGTTGCTTACGACGCATCTCAACAGTGTGTTTATCCGACAATTTTTCTTTCGTATTTTTTGAAACGAAATACAAATAGATCAGGCGTTTTATCATTGATACTGTCGCTGAATTCGCCCTACTTTTAAGTAGTATCTTTATATGGCTTGACTTTATTAATACTTGTTTTGGCATTATCATATCTTTGATTAAGCATCGTGTTCTTTGACCTAAGTTATGTATCATTGCATAATATTCCATTTCATGATTATTTATTCAATTTACCTATAATAATAAGTTCACAGTCAGAGACCAACACACTTATTATTTTAATGGGCAAGGAAGACTCTAGACAGAAAATGTATTTAAATAAAAGTTAATCAAACAATAAAAGGAAAATATGCCAATATGATACCTTCATTACACGGTACGTAAAAACTTGTTGAGGTTTGCCAGCAGTGACTTCCAGCCGTCAGCGAATACAGTCTTGGACCTCTGCCACAAGATCATACATTAGTATTATGTTTTGTTTATTTGATAACTGCTGTTTTGTGACAGCTTCTAAACCCAGTTTAATCAAAAGCAGCTTTCATGATATTTCAACTTGGCACTTTTCAAGATATCCGCTCATTTTAGAACTTTACAAAGTTGCGTTCAGTATCACATCAGCAATGTTTTTCGTTCGCCTTTCGAGAATAACAAAGATATGCCATTGCTAGAAACAAACTCAGTGTATCTCACAAGCCCCGTAAATTGTACAAAGCGGAAGCTAAGATCCTGTTTGTGAGTCATTTCACTATTTTGTCGCAATTGAGAGCATGCGTAATCTTCATGATGTGGTTGAAAATGTTGCTTGAAAATGGACGTTAAAGAGGTGTCCGGATTATTTTGATTATTTCGGGTCTGTGCCGCTAGCTCCTTTGCTTGTAGGAAAAAAAAACAATTATGGAACTCTTGGGAACATAATCTTTTAGGTAGGTGTGTACCTACTTCCCATGTGCTACGTAAAAGGGGTACGGTTGGTGTAATACCCTGTATTTGTCGACCCGGAATGCACGACCTAATAATTCAAAGCCTTACGATAATGCAAATCACTTCGTTTTCCATAATTTCATGTTTCATATTTTCTTTTGCCACACCAACTTACACCATAAAATATATGGAACCGTGCTGTTTTCAGGATTTTTTGAAATGTCATCTTATAGATAACAGTAGCTTATTGAATCAGGCGTTACTTTGCGGAGGTCCATATTAACCCACACAATTATTGTTTCAGTTCTTTAGATAACAGTAGGTTAAGTTAGGTTAGGTTAGTTTAATATAATAACAATTTTGCAGAAGATACTGTTTCTGTACATATTACTTTACGACAAAAGAAAATTATAGATAATGATACATCACGGCTTGTGAAATTCGGAAAAACGATAGAGAACCATTACAGTGACCTGCGAGTTTGAATTATCTGGCCATACATTCCGGGTCGACAATTACAGGTCGTACTTTAAAAGCACCCCGTGAAGGTGTGAAATCACAAAGGCTGTCACTATTTCGAGAATGTTGCAAAACTTGGAAAAGAAGGTTTCTCCGCTAGGCATTTACGTCATCTATAAACGTGACGTAAATATTTTTCGTTTGTAAAACAGTAGCGAAAACATTAATAACCACATATCCAGTTTATATTTACCCCTGACTCAACATGGAAGTTTCTAGGGATGTGCTGAAACCGACGAGACCGCGTTGCGCATATTCGGGGTCGTGCGACCTTGCGGGGTGCGTCGACCGGCTGACGTCACCCCCACGCTTCCTGTTGCCAACCCTAAAACGGCCAGGCCATGTCTACGCGCGACTCGGGGCGCGACACGGGGCGCGACAAGCGATATTATAAGTTATAACGTTACGTAACTAACTTTGCGATTAAAATACAGAACGAATAAGAGGAATAGAAATGTTATCGCTTTATTAAATAAATAAATAAATATCTCGAGACATTTGAAACTAATAGACCTAGTCCTTAAGCTTGTGTTATGGGTATAGTATAAATCTTCCCAGGTGAATTTTTCGCTTCGAGCCCTTATCTTTCAAAACAAACGGTATCGACATAGTATTAAGGTTCAAATTTAATGTAATGGCTCGAAGTGAAAAATTCACCTGGGAAGATTTATACTATACTAGGCAACGGATAAACATACTTAAATAAGTAAACTATGTTTTAAACATGAAACTACCGTGAGACGATCACTCACGTCTCAAAACGAGTTTAACTCGACGTGTTTCGGGCTAATCCGTAGCCCTTCCTTTCGGAGTCGCACGTCACGGCGGCTGCCAAACGTGCACTGCCACGAGTAAACTCGTTTTGAGACGTGAGTGATCCGTTTATTTTCACTATGAGTAAACTATGTAGTAAACATCCAAAACTCGAGAGCAGCATTCTATTTTTTCAATTTTTTTTTTATAAACAAAATCTGCCCCGACCGCGGTTCGAATCAGTGACTTCAAGCTTCATAGTCAGGTTCTCTAATCAATGAGCTATCCGGTCGTCTAATTGTAATTTTTTCACGCGAAAAATAAAGTCTGTCAAAATACAAAAAAAAGTGTATGTGCTATTTAAGAGCACACATTTTTTGTGTTTACTCAGTTTTCAGTAAACTGTGGTACTCAGTAGTGAGATCCATCTTTTTGTACAATCTTTGTCATGATTGCAGCGCAGCGCTTAATTAAAAGTGAGCTGGGAAAGTAAATAGGACTTTTTAGCCAATTAGTCACCTCTCGCTTTCAGTTCGCTTGAAATGTCAACTCCGTCTGAACGTCTCGACCGTGCAATGAACAGAGATATCGCTCGCCGCGCCGCTTATAGCGCGTATTCGAGACCGTACCGTAACGTAGCGGCCGATTTTAATCTAAGTAACGGGGACACGTTTTAGTAACCCGGACGGTGTAGTTAGGGTAGTATAAATAATATCAAATAAAACTTGAACTATCGTAAAAATAAGTTTTGCTGGTAAATAATGTTTTTACAAGCTTTTATTCAACTTTCAATGTTTGTATTGTATGTAAGTTGTCTTTGGTCGGTTTGATTTGAAAATTTGTTATAAAACCGAGAAGAAACGTTTTCGTAGTGGTAGAGCCATGTTGTAGCTAGCCGCTGCATCACGAATGGGCCGGCTCGTCCGGGGCAGTACCACCCTCTCACAGAAAACCGGCGTGAAGCAGCAGTAATCCTGCTTGCGTTTCGTACGGTCAGTGAGAGTGCCGGGGGCCCAATACCTCACCCCTTCCCTCTCCCCCTCCTTCTCCCCCTTCCCCTATTCCCTCTCCTTAAGGGCCGACAACGCACTGGCATCGCGTAAAGCGCTGCAGGTGTCTATGGACAGTGGTGATCATTTAACATCAGGTGACCCACTAGTTCGTTTGTCTGGCCTTTCTAACATAAAAAAAAAAATAATAAAAAAAACAATGTAAGAGTTTGGCCTGAAGAATGTTACGGTAACATTTTTAAAGCACAAGGTTAGCTCGGGCAACGCCATCTATTAATTTCAGACGATGGAACCTTTTCATATTCAATTTCGCTACGATTTCTTTGGCAAATGTATGAAATGTCAACACGACATTAGTAGCTCAAAGGTTCCACCTAGCGTGATTCAGTTTCCTCGATTGTACCTATCTTAACATTCTTGGACAGCACCCTCTATTCTTGTTTAAAGTTATACCTAGTAGGTATTAATTATCCCAGAGGAACGCTTTAACGAGATATTGAACATCCTAAGTCTTAATCCAGATTTTTGTCTATTTATTATTTACGGTATTTCGTGATTGACTAACATCCAAACATCTAAACATCAAAACATTGTCGCAAAACTGTCACATTTATAATTTTGGTAACGTCTAAAGGGTTAGTAACATACCCCAGGTAAGTTACTTATGTACCTATGTTTGAAAACGAGACGGAAGTTTTCCTCCTATGTTAAACCCCGCTGTATCATTGAATTTTCTCTCGCTTCTCACGTAACTTTTGTATTGATTAGTTTATCGCGTGTAAAACACGTATAAAGTAAACCAGAACAGAAGGCATCAATGAGTTAAAACTATTTCTGGTCTAGTTATACTAGAACCGGCAGAGTAAACCCTTTCGAATTGAAAACAATCAGTGTTGCCACCTTTGTGTCTTAGTCGCTAAATCTGGCGACTTTTGGGACAATGTCAGAGATTTTTTTCAATTAGGTTTTTGGAATTTTTCTACCGACTTTATAAATAATAAGGTGACAACACTCAAAACAATTGGACAGCTAAGACCAAGCTAGATCGATTGTTCGCCCTCTTAACCCCCACATAGCAAATATACTTTTATTGCTCATTTAAGGGCATTAAGTATGAAACGAATATTGTAAGGTCGCGGGTGAGCAAAGTAATTGTTTTAGTTCATTAATATGGACCTCCGCAAAGTAACGCCTGATTCAATAAATTATTTAAGGCATTAAGTATGTATATATTATGCTCAATTTAAAACATGTACGGTCCTTTTACTACGCTTTAATCGTCTCACACGAGCTTGTAGTGACACAGAATCGCCCTATGACCTATTTGTTATTCTTGTCCCTCTGCTATAGTTAGAAAAGGGTAACAACCGTGTGCCGCACTAATCGTTCGGTAAACCATTTTATGTAGTGATTAATGTTATAATGTAACATTATATTATATGAGAATCTTTTAGGCTTTTTTTCTACCACAACCGACATAGTATTTTTGTAATTTGTCATTGCGTTAGTTTTAAATCAAATGTGATATCTTTAGTATTTTTCTAAGGAATGCGCGTAGGTATCAAGTTGAAATCAAAATCAAATACTCAGATCTGCAATTCCTTGGAGTTGTGTAATTAATTATACTAATTATGTTCCTTAATTCATATCATCAAAGCGTAGAATCTAACCTTTATCAAGTATGTTTTTATACACAAACTGAACTGAACCTTAAAAAATAATTTTGATATTCAGAGAAATATTTTTTCCCTTTTTTTTTCATTTTTACGAAGTCTGTGTTGCACTTAGTAAATGGACATACTTAGATAACTTCTCGTATTAAGTATTAAGAAGGTATCGTGTTATCTCGTCTCATACATTTTTCGTTTAAGGCGCTGTCAACACCAACGTCGGCGCACACTGTCTGTTTGTATCGGAGTAAAGGAGATGCCGCTATTACTGGGCAGCCGGGTATATTGAAATTTATCGGGCAAATATTGAATTAAAAAAAACTGTGGATTATTTGTGAAATATGACTCGTTAGCGGTTTAGGTATGAATATGTTCACTTCGTGTTTTTAATTGCAGACGCATACGCCAAAAAAATAAAGACATAGAACCGTTTAATGATGATTATAAGACCTATCTTTGCAATTATTTTCTATCGAGCCGATTTCGTCCAATTATGTATCGAGTCCGTCCACGGTCTTTGAAATATGATGAATATTAACATATAATTTTATTGATGTGCTAGAACAAACAGTTTTTCTTAAAAAACTGTTTAAATGACATCAATTTCAACAAAATTAGGTGTTGTCAGCCTCTTAATTCTTATTTCGTCTCCTTCTGTATTCATCACCTTATTCATTCTTCGTCTTGTTCGACATCCGTTACTCTCTTCTTTGGTACATTATCTTTCTCTTGGTGTCATCCTTTATTTGTCATCCTCGTTTTTCGTCTCATTTATTTTATTTTAATGAGACAAGGTATAGTGGGACCAAAGAAGATAGGGACGGATAACGAATAAGCCGAATAAAGAATGAGTGATGAATACAGAATGAAACGAGATAATGGGGTACAATTAAGAACAACCGTCTCCAGACGAGCAGCGTCAGTGTTTCTAAATCATACCGGTGATTCAGGCGGTGTTTGCAAACGCTTAAGTCTACGTTACGTTCTTGTGGACATGATTTGGAAAATCTTTGAGATATTTAGACGTGGTGGTCTAAAGGTTTTACCTATAGGCCCTTCAAGCAGAGGGCCTGGGCTCACACCTCTGATTTTTTTTTAGGAATGAATGTACGAAATTACCTCTACATTCGAAATTTACCATGAGCTTTATGGAGAGTGTGAGGAAACCAGCGAAAAAAATCAATGTTGTGTGTGAAGTTCCCTATACGCACTGGGCCCGCGTGGTAACCACGGGCCAAGGAAATTTTACGGATATAGTGTAAAAACAAAGTACATAAAACTTATAAAATAAGGTAATAAACCGTCTTTAAATGAAGTCCCGAAGTTATTCAGTCTCACTCATTAAGCTAACAGGCTGTCAATGCGTTAGATGGAAAGCGGCAGATTTCAGTACAGCCGTATTCGGAAAGGCCACCGGGTGAAGGACGCAGCGCTCTTACCGGGTTCCTCCGATCGATACCATGGCGCGGGCATACAACCCAACACCCACCTTATCCCCTATCGGCATACGGCTCAAGTTCCAACGTCACTCCCGCTGGCCTGTTGTTTGTGGCGTTAGTTACCACCAGACACAACATGCCACATTCATTATGTAACGAGCCGGCGTCAGCGCTGCAGACGCGTACATCGCGTGCTTTGTATGCTTAAATTAATTACGCTAGCACAAAACCAGCGATGTATATTGGTGCGGTGCGAAAGACCGTTTCGAGGCTATTTGTTTACTTTTCGTGTCATGGAAAACGGAGAGAAACTTGGAATTGTTTGAAACAGCTTTATGTCCAACGGTTTTTGAAAACTTATTTGTTGTTGTCTGTAGTTTTAGCGGTTTTACGTGCAATATATTCGGTGTAACCATTTTTATTGATCCATAAAATAACCAAGCCAATGAGATAATCGTGTCGGTCGTCATTTATTTTACGTGGCAATTTTACGGTTATTTCGTAGTTAACTTCAGGGCGCTAGGTATATTTTTTGATAAAACCTCCCGAAACTTATTTTTTGGATGATTTATGAACACTTTTTACTATTTTAACATAGAGAGCAACAGTATAGGTAATTAAAAAAACTGCTTAGCCTAACTCGAGTGAAAACAATCTTATCGATATCGAAACAGCTGCCATAACGCGCAAACATGCCTTAATGTATCTTGACTGTTTGTGTCTAACATGATAAAGTACTGGCGCCGAGTTAATAGGTTTTACATGGCATTTATTAAAGGCTTCCCGACACTTCCAACTCACCGATAGACTAAGCCTAAGGCACCCATATTGCTATGCAAATTTGAGTCCTAATCTTTCCGCATAGAAACTACAGTCATCCGCAATGCGGAGTTGGAGTGGTAAGCAGAATTTGTTAGTTTACGAGGAATTACGGGTAAACATGTGTACTTAGTATCGATTTAGAATGCACGGCAACAATTAGTCATGTTTCCAGTCGATGTTTATTTTGATTTCTGGCTTTTACTACGAAATTCGATTTTCGAACTTCGTATAGTGCCGTCCCGTTCACGCTAATAGTATAAAATTGAAGAGTGAAAGGGAAAGCAAGATACAAACTTCGAATTTCGTAGTAGTCCCTCTGGCTTTGTACAATCAATTCCATATCGGAACTTTTACCAATTAAAATGGTTTTAACGTGAGACAGAAATTTTGCTGGAAGCTTTGTGAAGTTACGTCATTAAGTTATATTTTCGTTCACTGATTTCATTATTATGAGTTTATTTTTTCTTACTGCGACTCCTTGTGTGAAGAATTTGGCATCACTATCCCACGGGAACTATGCAATTTTCCGGGATAAAATGAATCCTATATGATAATCCAGGTTATTAACTAAGTATCTGTATGACAAATTTCATCGGAACCCGTCAAACAGTTTTAATGAGAAAGAGTGACTAACACCCATACAATTTTCGCGTTTATAATATTAGTCTGTTACCGTCTTGACGTTTTCCGAAGCCAGTGTGTTGAAGTCAACACAATGAAATCTCAGCATTGAGATTGCAAACCTATGTGAATGCAAAATTGGATAATCAGACGGACAGTTATTAAAATAAGTGTTACCCCTCTGTTTAATAATTAATCCATGCTAACTCCCCCCGGTTGTATGACATGACGGCTCATTAGCGTTGACGATAATTTTCGCTTTAATTATTTATCGTATTTTTATTTTTACGGGTGTATGCAACACGTTGTAAAAGACGAATTACGTTAGAAATAATCTACCAAATAACAAACTCCCATTTAAGGAGCAAGTATTTCTTTAGGCAATACACAGACTTAATACCTAAAGCCGAAGTCGCGGTGCTATGTGGAATTGTCGCTGTCAGGCCGGACGCATTCATTGATGATGGACCGGACGCTTCGCAATGGGGTGTATGGGAATCGGATAGAATAGGGTCCTTAATCCAGGACAAATCTATAGAATCTCATTGAAACGCTTCTCTTAATCTTCGTGGCGTTAATACACCGGCTAAAAGCAATAATATTGATCGCAGAATACCGTACTTCTTCGTTACGTCTTATATACGTCCCACTGCGGGGCTCAGACCTCCTCTCAGAATGAGAAGGCTGGGTCTGCAGATCCTACGCGGGCCCACTACAATTTCTTCACCATATATTATACCTGATGGCTGATGGTTACCTAATTTCGCACATAAATTCCGAAAAATTCAGCTGTGCGAGTTTGGGCTCGTAGCCACGACCCTATGCTTGAGAGGCTACAGGTCACATTATAGAGATAATAGCTTTGTATACTTTGAAAAATATTATTAACCCCTTGAGCGATGTAGGCGCGTGTGCGCCTATGTATGACTCATTAAAAAAAAATAAACCCTTGAGCGATGTAGGCGCGTGTGCGCCTGCCTAACTATGTATGTCTGCGGGGAGTCAATGGCTTCACGGGTTAATCAGGGTTTGTTGGTAAATGGAAGAGGCTCCTTCTCTTTATGATTCATTTCAACGCATATCCAGAACGCTTATTGTCTAACGCATTGTTTCCCAAACTTTTTTTTCTCATTGACCTCTTTCAAAATTTAGCTGTTTCCGAGGACACATGTCTAAGTAAATGTGAACTTTACTTGATAGATATTAAATTTCAAATTTTAATGATCAAAATTTGACATGCGTACGAGGACATAAACATAAGTCAAAGAGATACGCCAAAAGCACTTCCTAAAATATATTTTGCTGTCTACATGTCGCAGTCCTAGGGATTACATCAACAGATAATAATGCGCCGTTTTAATTAAGACTTCATTTGCTCTCAGGAAGGTCTAAATTAAAATGGCTGATTATTTTGAGTTGATATACTCTTGATCTAGGAGTGCGATGTGTTTCCTCACCAGTGGCAGGGCGTGAAAATTTTGCAAGTAAAGCCGGTGCAAAAAAAGCTAAAAATACCATTTGTCCTCTTCTTGAAAGTGCAGTAATGGAAGAGAAGCGTTTGATATCTTCGAAAGCTTAGTCAACCCGGGGGGAATCGGGTTGTTAGTACCCTTCGCCACTGGTTTATAGGCATTCCACTTTAGTATAGGAATCCTCACTGTATGAACGGAGTTCCTGAGTATACATTACGATTTCCTAATGTACAACTCTTCTTTCAGTCAAGTATTGATTTGGTGGCGTTCGAACACTTACTTGGTCGCTTTTATTGATAGCATCACCCGCTCTTTAATATGTTTTATCTGTTGCCGAGTTTCTTTATTAGAAAATTTTCCGCTTTAATGTTTTGTAATATTCAACTTCATTGTTACATAATTGGGAGCTTAGTATACAATGAGTACAATGACTGAGTAATTTATGTAAGACTAGCCTTCACCCTTGGCATCGCCTGCGTTAAAATATCTTTACGAAAAACATTTACATTACAACCTTAGAGCTGGTTCCCACTTGTCGGATATCGGGCCCGGATTTGAATCGGATGTTCCAGTGGCAGAATATTTTATACGAAGCTATTCACCAGTAGCGGGGCGCGAACATTTTTGCAAGTATAGCTGGAGCTAAAAAACACATAAATTCCCAAAAAAGTCATAGGCTGCCAGGACTTACCCCCACGAACCTGTTTATTGAGAGGCCATTGGTCAAACCACTAGGTTACTATGAATGCAAGATAGCTTCTAGGAATTTCTATAAATGTGTCTAGTTTCTATTAATAGTATTCAGTACCTAAACGGTACCTGTCCATTCTACCACAGAGTTGTATCTTTTGGGCCGTAGTAAATAGACACTTATGTTTTCATCTCTGTAATTATAGATAACTTAAATAAAAGCTTGTAAAATTAAATGAAGTTTGAAATTAAATGGGGTTTCTATAAGAAACTTGTTTTTTTACCGTTCTTATTAATGGCCACAGAGTAACTACGACTCGCACTTAGCAGGATTTTAAAATCGCAGTATCTGAAATAAATAAGAATAAATCAAGTTAACATTGTTAACGAGATTAATTCAGTTAAGTAACTTCATTCAGTGACTGCTAAAACAACTTTTACTTGATTGCTGATTCATAACATTGGCGGTCTTTTTTTTATTGAGAGACTTGAATCCAGCAAATTTATTTTGGTATTTCAAGTATACAAACCTTCAACCGATTTTGGACTTTTGAAATCCAGGTGTTAATAACTAAATTTATATTACATTTTCAGATTCATTAATCCTTCTAAAAAAATGGAAAATTTATTTTCATGAATATGAATGTTTCACGGCTGTTTGGTATTTGTTTTTCTTCAAGGGTTGCTAGTAGAGTTTATGATTTGTTTTTACTTCTATGACTTATTTACTTTTAGCTTTATCCCCTGTATCATTCATTTCCCAGTATCATAAATCTTCCCAGGTAAATTTTTCGCTTCGAGCCATTACATTAAATTTGAACCTTAATACTATGACGATACCGTTTGTTTTGAATGATAAGGGCTCGAAGTAAAAAATTCACCTGGGAAGATTTATACTATAATTATGTTAGTTAGATCTAGTCATTCGTGATGACGCGTGCCGTGGTTCTTATTGCTATGGCATTAATGTCTAAATTTGACAAATTCACGCGTCTTCGTGAATGGCACTAGCTGTAACCTCTGAATGATATCGCCATCTCTATTTAGTTTCTTCATTTAGTTCATAGATGGCGCTGTGTTATGTGGCCCTTGAAATGCCATACGAAATGAAGACTCAAATGTATACAATCACGCTTCCTTCCCAGCAAGAGAGAGAGATGATGATGGGATGTTTCCATCTGCTATAGATAAATTACCGAGAGCGTGGAATTGCAATATATGTAGTGGTATTGTGTGTTTATAAGTATTGGAGAGAGAACTCTATATTGTTGTCTCTCTCTCACTAAAGTGGAATGCCTATAAACACACAATACCACTACATATGCAATTCCAAGTTCTCGGTGATTTATATATACGATCCTGATATACATCTTTCGCTTCCATATCACTCATTAGTCTTTTCATACATGCTCGCCGGTACTCTTGACCTCACCTTCAAGACATCCCCAATCTGATCACGGAACTCAAATCTCGTTTTCCTTAAACAAATTTACCGTAATTAGAGTTAAATCATAATAATTACAGTATGAAATCTGTAAAAGTATTGCTGGCGCGTGCCCAACACTATGTTATTGATTCATAGACATTTAAAAGGTGGAAGCACGTTCGATGAAAAGAGCGCAATCAGTTCCTTTTCCTACCTTTTCATTGGAAGCCCCAAGCCGTGCAGTATTTTTCCTTAGCCTTATATATTCGTTTCGGCTCGCTCGTGGTGGTCACTAGGGATACTAGATGGAAAATTGAAGTCTTCAAATACCTCAGACGTATTTTCAAACGTAATCAATACGAGAAGATTAGGTGTGTTATAGTCTATGATGATTGTAACTTTTTATTAAAAACTAAATAATTATTATATTCTTTTGAAAGATTATTATTATTTATTTGCGGTTAATTAAGAATCTTCTTTTTGCCTGTCCTACCTCTTCCAAAATTTAGTCTTAATCCTTCACAGTGCAATCTGCTAGGCTAGGCTGTGGAATCGGTTACCAACTTCCATCAGGCAATCTCCCTCCATGGTGTCAGTTCAGGGAAGACTTGAAGATGTAGCTCAAAAGACCATCTCTTTACAAAATTGGGAACATATTCTTTTCATGAGTATTGTATTGAATTTACTAAATAATTGTACTGTAGCTTTCACTATTTCTGACTTTTAAACTCATTCCTTATCGGTCCCTAACTAAATACTCCTCTCGTCTACTCAAATGTTGACTGGTAGAGATCTCTTAAAATAATAAGTTCGCCTTTCTACATGTATTTGAATGGTTCTCCATGGTGTTCTCTTTACTTTTGTACAATAAAGGGTTTACTTACATGCATACATAATATTTTATTTAAAACCGCAAATCCGGTTGCAGTTTTACCCCAGGAGCTTAAATTCCTAAGATAATATTACCTTGATGGCGACTCAATACTTCAGCGTACAGTCGAGAGCTTGCTCACAATGTGGGATGCATTTCAAGCGTCGCCTGGAAACTGCCCATTGAAAAGATCTCTGAGTGGTAGACATTAGTATTCTTCCAGTGTAAGCTCAAGGCATTGCAGAAGAACGATATTAGTAAAATTATGACGAAAGGAGGTATTTTTAAAGTTATTTATTAATTTAACTTCGTGTGTTTCAAAGAATTAACTTGAGATTTGGTGCATGAAATTGAGTTTTGATGTCAATGCAGTAAGCATGTACGGTCGGCGTCAGAAGTCGCTGAACACTTGAGTACTTTGTCACTTTCACTAACGTGACATATCTCAAACTGTGGAGTTAAAACTATGATTGGTTAATTGCTTTTTTATTTAGTACTTTACTGAAGCGTTCAGCGACTTCTGTCCTCGAAACAACTTATTGTCAGTCAAAATTAACTTTAGCTTTTAAGGTTATCAACTTATCATCTTATCATAATAACAAATATCTGCAATGCGGTATGGATATATAGTTTCACAGAATCGCCCACTGACATGCCATCATTTAGTGCTGGCTAGGTCGATAGCTTTTGCTCGTCATACGACGCGCCGAGTAGTTAGTTACTGTGGCCCCAAGTTGGGCGCCATGAAACCGTCACTTTAGTAGCGATAGTAGAGTCACATAACATGTCACTTTTAACATTAGATATTTACGAAAAAAAAAAATATTCTATCAAAACGTCAAAACGCATAATTAAAAAGTTTTCTGTTAACCTCATTTGTGTAACATTAGTAATTTTCGTTTCCAGATGCACACTCCGCTTCCCTTCCACGAACATCCGGCTGGAGTTCCAGTCGCTGTTGGAGGAGAGCGGCGCCGGCGCCGGCGGCAGCTCCGGCCCGCCGCTGCCTCCGCTCCGCATCACCATCCCAGTCGAGAACGACGGCCGCAGTCCTGCGCCGTCGCCCACTGGTGAGACACCGCTTTATACATTGCACGAGTATGTGGGGGAAATCTCATCCTGGAAACCAGGTAGAAATGCCCCGGAAGTTTCTGGAATTAGCCTTTGTCGCATTGAAATTACTCGTCGTTAGCGGTGTCACTTCCGCTTGCCATTAGAACTGGCAATCTAATTGTAATTCCTATGGGAATTCCGAAAGATTTTAACCCTCATTTACGTTGTTTGAAGAACACTCGTGCCAAATTTCATGTATAGTCGGGGAAGAAAAGGTTCGTCACTTTTCGACTCTATGTCAACGAGTTAAGGTCGAAAAGTGACGAACCTTTTCTTACCCCGACTATACCTATCTAGACTTGGCGCTTGAGATTTCGAGATTTTACAAACGGTTGTCCCGATCCCGTGGGAATATCGGGTTAAAAGGTAGCCTATGTTTTATTCTTGAGATCCAGCTATTTACATACTAAATTACATCCAAATACAATAAATTTTCCCCTGTATAATATTAGTAGGATTCACGCCATTTGTAGGTATCCTAGCGCCACCTAGTTATGGAAACCACGAATTGCTACGACGCATGAGTAGCTAGCGCTGATAACCTCGTTCGTGTTCTATATCGCCCTAACGAAGTTTCTACACGGATGTAAAAAAACAACTTCTAATTCTCTTCCTTCGTACTTCAGGTCTCAGGCATAACATCTGCCTAGCCTAGAGAAAAAATGTTAGTTCTCGACTTGATGCATGGGCAGTGCCGGATTAAGCCAACGCGGGGCCTGTAGCAAAATCTATCAAGGGGCCTATTGGTGCGCCCCCCCCTTATGCGCAGGGCCCGTAGCATTTGCTACTCTTGCTACGTGTCTAATCCGCCACTGTGCATGGGTCTCTTGAGGCCCTGGTCGTTCTTACCCGTCACTATAGACAGGTAACGCCTAGTCGCGGCGCCTAAATGGTGTTCTCTTGAATGTTTGGGTCTTGTCTTTCGACGTTTGGGAGCGGATAGATGTCGCGCTACGGCCGAGAACGAGCAGTCCCGAACATTCATGGGTGGCGGGTCAGAGCGACCAAGGGCTTACACTGCACGAGATGGTTCACATAGTTCAAAAATTCTATCCGAGTAGACGTCTGATATTACTTTGTTGAGATTTTGCAGCGGTTTCACGTTGCTCGGTAAAACTGATGAAGGGAATACGAGCGACTATCAACTATGTAATATCGGCCCGGCCAGGACTTCTCGGGACTGGCGGCGAGGCGAGTGTTTTCCCTGTTCATTGCGCGGTCGAGATGCTCGCCGCACAGTGGGTTACCTGGCGGCACACGTACCTATTGAATTGATTGGTGTCGCGCCCTGCCACGATTTCGCGCGACCGGTGGCAGCGGCGAGCGTTTTATCAGTTCATTGCGTGTGCCGCCAGATAATCACTGTGCGGCGAGCGTCTCGGCCGCGCAATGATCGGACAAAACGCTCGCCGCTGCCGCCGGTCGCGCGAAGTCATGGTCGAGCCATGAGAAATGACTACTCTGACCAGTGACCTATACCGATGGTGGGTATTACAACGCGTTGATTTGGTTCTTCCAGGTACAATAAGCGCGGCTAACAGCTGTCCGACGTCGCCGCGCGGCGCCGGGTCCTCGGGCCGGCGGCACGCTGACCTTGGTTTGGTGGCGCAGTACGCGGCGCTGGCCGACCACCGCCCCACCTCCAACGGCACCGCGGTAAGACCACTGCAGAAAACACCACTAGGACTACTAGTCAGAGAGATTCTTTAAGCTACGAAGGGCCCTGAGATACATTTAGGGGCTGTTTCACCACTTTTTTTAAAGTTCGGATTAGCTTGATCATAACCTTATTTGTCACATGGAATAAAAATTTTTGTTTCACCAGTCTTGATTAGCGCTAAGTGACGGACAAACTATTTCTTAATTTGACCATCAGATCAGGTGGCATTTAGCATTTTTATCCGTCACATATCTTTTTAATTAGTTAGTTTATTTTTTTGTGGCCATGGTTGGAGAGCCCTTCAGCCGGTTTCAGAAAAATAAATCAGAGTATTTTTTATTTTTTAAAGAAAGAAGTCATGCTAAATTGCAAACGAGAATTTAAATATCAAGATTTGAATAAAAAATATAGGTACGCTTTTAGTATTTAAAAATAAATCCAAAATTTCGTAATATTTTTTAATTACAGACTTTTTTTCAGTGGCACAATCGTTTGTTCTACCTGAACTTGTACATCGCCATTAAAAAAAAAGTTAATCTGTCAAAGGGTTTGGCGCCACTTTTCGATTCGTTTTACGTGATTTTATTTTTCTTTGTTATTGTTAACCAAAGTATCGTAAATAAATACCGTTTTTGGATTCATTATAACGTTACACATTTGTTTATGCAAAAAAATAGATGTGTTTAAAAATTACATAGTTTACGATTTATTTTGCTTTAATAATGAGCGACTCTTTGAACGAAAATATGCGAACAGGAACCCGTGGTCGTGAAATGGGACGTTGCTATTCCGACTTTTTGTTAAACTGACGATTAGTTAAGTGGTACTTAGTTTGCACAGGACAGGACCGGAGTGGTGAAACTGAAAAAAAACTGGCCGATAGATTTGTGCAGTACTTAGTTTATTCATTGGTTACGTAACCAGTAGTTTGACAATAAGGTGGTGAAACAGCCCCTTAGTCAGCTGTTATTACTAACGATCACTAGAAGGCCCCATTGTACGCGGGGCCTTGGGCATTTGTTCTTCCTGAGTGTCCAGAAGGTAAATGGGGCCCGTATCCAGAGCAGGACCTAAGGGGAAGTGTGAAGAAATATGGGAACCGTATGCCACCAATGAGCTTGCGTAAAGAGTAATATGGATGTTGCTGTCACATTTATTTTTCCACATTCAGCGCCATTGCTAAAAGGGTGTGCTTCCTTTTAAGAGTGTTCTGCACATCTCCACTTTGCTCCTCCTTGATATTTTTTTTTTTTTTTTTGAATGAGTCGCCAGAGGGGCCAAAGACGCGAAGTCTTTGCTGTTTTTTACTTTAAGGATTGGAAGGGTGACTTGTGCTCGGGAAAAATCCCTTCGGACGAACTGGGAATGGAGGGCCCAGACAGTGTCCGACTTGCACGGACTAAAAAACCCGGTCACAAGTCCCCTTCTCTATTGGTTATCAAAACAAAAACGTGTGCTTTAAAATTTTGAGGAGGGGAGGGGTAGGGAGGGGACTTAATCTACCCACAGTGTCCTGCCTCAGCCATTTGCTGGAAGGCCGGGAGAGGAGCATGCATTCTCCCGCTGGGCACTGGGGGTGCTTAGGTCGGTCTTTTATGTTTTTACCCGTTGGTTACTTCCTTGACCGACCCTCGCCCGTTTCTGTACAATTACTTAGTACTATTGGTTGGGTTGGTGGGATTTCCTGTCATATGCATTTATCTATAACTACGGGCTTCCTTTCTTTTGCCCTGCGATGGAAGGGTGGGTCGGAGATCTTTTGGACCCATTGTGTGGCTTTGGATGCCATCTTTTGGGTGGGGCTACCCTTTATGCCTGGTGGTTTTTTGGCATGCTGTGTGCTTTTTTGCGCTTGTCTCCTAGCGCTACCCTCCTTTCGTTTCCGCTTCCATCGATAGTTTTTTCTGCTATAATAATACGGAGGGACGAGGAGTGTCCCCCGGACGGCTGGACGCCCCAGTGTCTTAAAGGGATCATGCGGAGCTCGGCAGATCCCCACCCCAGCCAATGCTGAAGGGCCATAGAAGAAACTTTTAGTCTCGATTCTCTGTTTAGACTTCCGCCGTTGCTCCCACGAGGTCCCCGCTGGGACTGCCGGGTGCGTCCTCCGTCCGGAGATCACCTGTCGTATGGGCGGGAGATGCATATGTCAGGAGTTCTTAGATCTAATTACATACTTATCAACATTATACAGAAACCAGTGTACAATTTAATTGACAATTTTTATATATACTGAAAAAACAGTGCCTAAGTCCAGGAGAAGGATTGAAAGAAAATTTGGATTGAATGTGTGTGTATGACGTGTGTGTGTGTGTGTGTGTGTGTGTATGCCTCCTTGATATTGCGCACCCTAAACCATCGGTAGATAGCAACTCAAATGGAACATGGGCGTTTTAAGATCTATTGTGAATGAGCATTTACCAGGCAAGCGTGTTCCATCTTACCTTACGACCTGTGCCAATACTCTTAGATCTATACACAATAAGTTTTCCTTAACAATAATAACATTTAGGACGAATGCGTCGAAAAGTTATTTTGCGTTTTCAGCAATTGCTAAACCGCTCGCTTTTAATCGCAATGCGTGCTAAGACATAAAGGAATTAAACGACTGATTCACTGTGTTTATTATTGACTCGCGCAGTAGAAAAACAGCACGCTAAGCAACCGACAACATTATGTGCTTGCTAAAACTAAAAATACATAATTAAAATTAAATAATTCCTTGAAATGATTCAATCGCAATTTCGCAGAAACAGCGTATTAGTGAAGAGTCGGTCACGAGGAACCAAAGCTCAGTAACTACTAGTTGCTCATAATACAATATGAAATTGAGTAACAGTAAACAAAGCGAGCAAACTAGTGACTGGACGTATCAAGCGATAGTTTATCATCCCCTACTTGTGTATTGACAGGCGATGGACTCTATTATATTTCACAACATTGATAGTTAAAAATGTATTTTTCTACGATTATTTGTTCTACATCTAATGTACACTATCTCTATCCCGCTACTTCGCTATTTATCATGGAAAAAAAATTACTAGCTTTCTATCCCGTGGGAATTTTGAAAAGTCCCTTCTTAGTGCACCTCTATGATGCTCAAGGAATATCTGTCCAATCAAGTCTCTAGCACTAACAGCTTAGGTTGTGCGTCATCTGTCAGTCAGTCATTCATTCAGTGACGTTACTCTTTTTAGGCCTAACGAGCTTTTGGCGCGTTTATTGCATTCTTTTAATCTCGTGCTGTATTATTTACTAGCAAAGCTTTAGTCCTGAAATTCAAGTGTAAGATATTTGAGGATTCACTCTAATGACCAGTGTTTATCGAAACACGACTACGACGTAGTTCGCTAGATAAAAAAAAATCAATGTTGTCTCTAAAAAATAAAATAAATTCGTAGTAGGTCCGACTAAAATACTGCACGGCAGGTCATGACTTTTTGACTCTTAATAAAACAAGGGCGTAGTGTTGTTACATTTTTAAAATATGTATTTGTTTTAGTAATACGATGGAAATACCTAAATACACGCGCAGTCTAACCAACCTATCTTATCTTGAGCCATCGTGCTTCCCCCTTGTCCGATAGTCAGTTGCGTCAGGTCTTCTTCGGCTATCGGACGGGGAACTCGCCTCGCTCGCGCTTACGTACGGCATTGATTCTAGCCGATCTCACGCACACATGTATGTGTATACACGAGTGCATAGAATACCTAAAATCGATTAGCGCCAAAAGCTCGGTAGGGCCTTAAAGGTATAGATATAAAAAGAAAATTCCTGATTGACAGACTCCTCAATCGGAACGTCAATCTGGCGTTAGACGTAGAGAGGTTGAATTTTGTTTCTGAATTATTATGATTCTCGACAATGTATCACTAATAGTTGCGTACGAATCTGTGCGTACTTAGGACAGTGGCTGCATTTGTCCCGGGATGGTATCGATAAAGAACTACAAACAAACACTTACTTACAAACTAGATAATGTGTACTATGTTTCGTAAATTTATAACTTTTTGTATGTTGGTAAATAAAAATTTCCTTTATTATTATTATTAAAGCTAAAGTGCAAGCTTGTATAGTATGTTCCAGTTAAAATGACGAAAATGCACTTAACATGGGATTTTAAAACTTCTTTTGTTGCTGAATATGAAAGGAAGCGTAGAGACGTAATAAAACTGACCGAAGACCAAAAGAATACCTTATGGCCTGCCGATACACCTGCATAATTGTTTTACAACCTCACTTGAAGATAACAATTAAACAATAGATGTTGGTTTTAAGTACTTTTCGTCATTTTAACTGGAACATACTATACTCTATTATACTTAAACAGGTGTTGGAAAAACTACCGTCGTTTCACTTAACGATGATATCCTAGGATCCATTAATCAGTTCGTTCGCAGTCTTGAATGTCGTCGGGCTCGGGCATATCTTAAGGGGTCTCTGCTATACGAAACAGTTGTATTTTTTAAAATGATGCGCTTTTCTGAACTTGGATTATAAAATAGTCCTCTGACGTGAATCTGTCGGTATGTCCAGGCGTCTTCTACGTCGGACTCCGGGTACAGCAGCCGCGACGTGCGCGAGCGCGAGGGGCGCGACGGGCGCGAGCGCGAGCGCGAGCACCGCGACGACGCCAAGCCGCCGTACAGCTACGCGCAGCTCATCGTGCAGGCCGTCGCCTCCGCCACAGACAAGCAGCTCACGCTCAGCGGCATCTACAGCTACATCACCAAACACTACCCCTATTACCGCACCGCCGACAAGGGATGGCAGAACTCTATACGTCACAACTTGTCGCTCAACAGGTAACTCGCTTTTTTATCATAGTTCACGCTCAGCGGCATTTACAGTTACATCATCTAGAGCTACTACTTACTGCGGAAGAGCTGACATGGACTGGTAGAACTCCATAGGTAGGTTCCTGAAACCAGGCGTCTTCTAGAGTCAAGTTATCTAATGCTACTCCGGCAGAGCTGACAAAGGCTGGTAGAACTCCATAAGCCACAACTTGTCGCTCAACAGGTGACTCGCTTATGTCTTATAGTTCACACTCGGCGTCTTCTAGAGTCAAATCATCTAACACTACTCCAGCAGAGCTGACAAAGGCTGGTAGAACTCCATAAGCCACAACTTGTCGCTCAACAGGTGACTCGCTTATGTCTTATAGTTCACACTCGGCGTCTTCTAGAGTCAAGTCATCTAACACTACTCCAGCAGAGCTGACAAAGGCTGGTAGAACGCCATAAGCCACAGCTTGTGGCTTAACAGGTGACTCGCTTATTTCTCACAGTTCTCACTCGGTATCTTCAAGAGTCAAGTCATCTAACACTACTCCGGTAGAGCTGACAAAGGTTGGCAGAACTCCATACGCCACAACTTGTCATTCAACAAGTGACTGCATCTTTTATACGCATCCATAGCTGAAAACACTACCGCCACTGTGGCAAAGCTGACAAGAGCCGACACAACTCCATACGTCACAACTTATCGCTCAACAGGTGACTGCTTCTTTAATACGCATTTCTTAATCATCTAATACTACCTCTACTGTGGTAAAGCTGATAAGGGCTGGTAGTACTCCATACATCACAACTTGTGGCTCAACAGGCGACTCCTTTCTTTCTCATATTTCACACTCGGCGTCATCTAGAGTTATCTAACACTACTCCTACTTCGGTAGAGCTGACAAGGGCTGGCAAAACTCCATACGACACAACTTGTCGCTCAACAGTCACTGCTTATTTATACAGTTTTTATTAGTTCGCTCTCTGGGGCATCTATAGCTACGAGTAAATCATCTAACACTACTCTAACAGAGCTGACTAGGGCTGCTGGCAGAACTCAATACGTCACAACTGGTCGCTCAACAGGCGAGTCACTCTTTTCACATATTATCAAATTCCCGTAGCCACTACTCTGATTAAACAGAACTGACCTTTGACTTTGCCTCTTATCGAACTTGTAAAACCCCGACAGTTGATTGTTTAAGAAAAATACCAGGAAAGGAAGACTTCTAAAACGACTCGTTTTTCCACAGATACTTTATAAAGGTGCCCCGGAGCCAGGAGGAGCCTGGCAAAGGCAGCTTCTGGCGCATCGACCCTCAGAGCGAAGGCAAGCTGATCGAGCTCGCGTTCCGCCCTCGGCGCCCGCGCGGCGTGCAGTTCCGCGCCCCCTTCGGACTCTCATCCAGGTAACTGAGGCTGTCTTACGCTGCGACCCATGTAGGCGATTCAAAGCGAACATAATTGACAACTTTTCATTTTTTTAACACCTGAAAACTACTATAGGAGTCGAAAGGGTTTCGCCTCCTGAACACGGAAAAACATATATGTACTTACAAATATTGTCACAGAATAGATATGATTCCTTTACCCTTTTCACTAGAAAAAAGAGCTGTCATAATTTTAAATTTGATAACAACCTTAACGTCAAATTTACGTCATCACTTTTTAATAGAGACTAGACAAAAGTAATGGATCTATTCTATCGTTACGCTCTTTTAGAATAAGCACATCTTTAAAAAATTGTAATAAATTAATTAATAATCCTAGTGAAAATTTAAAACTATCAGCGTCTTCCTCTTTCCAAACAGTATACAGAGAACGAATCAAATTATAGTCTTAGGAATATGAAATGTTGTCAATTGCGAAGCGATCCTATGCGGTGACACGCGAATGCAATGCGATACGGCGGTCTTGTCTTACGTGCGCGTGAATGGCTCCGCCGCAGGACTACACTGTGACAATTGACGCCACGTCGGCGCGCGAAATATATCAAATCAACTGATCGCGATCGCTTCGTTTCGCACCCGCGCCTGTAATGGTCACGTAGAACACTTCAATAGGTGTCGACTGATTTCTTTCGCGTCGCGCCGCTTCGCATTCGCGTGGAATTCGCTCAACTAGTTAGGACACTGCCTTAGCGTTTGTGCCACCGACCCACGGAATAGAAGTAAGAAGTTGGAAGGGTCCTGCGTCTTGTTGACACCACTAATTTTTGCTAGCGATGCGTTTGAGCATTACCCACATACCCTGACGTACGTACGTTTGAGTTTGAGGCAAATCGACTTAGCGAGCTCGATGAAAAGCATGACGAGCTGGAGGCCAGGCCACCTGCGGCCAAAAAACAATAGTTCCAATACGCGACTCTAGTCAAAAACACTTATATTTTAGCTCTGAAAACAATATTAATTTTCAATTAGTTTAGTTTTCAATTAACTCAGTTTTAATGTAACACTGACGGTGATCAAATCAGGTTTTTTGATTTACATCCACGTTTTTATGGTATGCCACGATGGTCCTTCGAGCCGGATTATTCTAACATTCCGCATAATTCAAACGTGAAACTGATAGAGATATAAAACGGGCGAAAGCTACACTTTGGTAATGCTGGCCCGCAGATATTCACAAAATGCCGTTGTTTAAAAAAGTGGCCTTTTTAGTGCAGAATCTCATTGTTTGGAAAGAATTTTATTGAGAAATAACTATGTATTTGTCCCGTAGAAGTTGGTGTGCGAATCGGATACGAGAATACTGATATTCAAGTCTTCAATAAGCAGCTGCAGAATCAAAATGTGTAATTTATTTGTAAATATAATGATTTAGGTTGGTGGCAAGATGTACTTGTTTATACTTACTTGAAGTATCTTGTCGAAACATTATAATTTTATCTCTACGTAAGAAGTATATTTGCAATATTCGTATTGATGGTTTTAAATATTTTAGTTTTCATCTAGATAAAGAGCATCTGTAAATATTTGTGCTATCTACAATTTCATTTACATATTAAATAGTAGTAAAATAATTAGTAGCAACCCTGACTCATTACAAATATGCGACAGCCCCATCAGCACCCAAACACATGTACATCAACTTTTTATAAGCACTATTTTAACGTACGTTAAGAAAGTTCTCGAGCGAATAAGGCCTGAGGCGCAAGCCGCATAGAAGAGACGTGGGACGGGTGCGTCGCAGTCTGCGTCGTATGTTCGCAGGCCGCGTCTCCGCCCCGTCTCTTCTGTCTGCTTTGGATCGCGACGCTTTTATACATTTAGTATGAAAAAGGGGCGCCGCGACTGCGACGCGTGCCCGTCCCACGTCACTTCTGTGTGGCTTGCGCCTTCGTTACATTAATTAGTAGGTCATCATCATCATCATTTCAGCCGAAAGACGTCCATTGCTGAACATAGGCCTCCCCTAAGGCTCGCCAAACAGATCGGCCCTGCGCCATCAGTATCCAATGCGTTCCCGCTACCGTCACCAGGCCGTCGCTCCATCTTGTTGGAGGCCTACCTACACCGCGTCTTCCGGTCCGTGGACGCCACTCGAGAATCTTTCGGCCCCATCGGCTATCAGTTCTAGTTCACTGCCACTTAAGTCTAGCGATTCTTCGAGCTAAGTCCGTGACTTTAGTTCTTGCGCGGTTCTTGACCTCTGAGTGACTTTGAGCTTTCTTATAAGACCCATCGTTAGCGGCCACGTCTCGTCTGTATTTTCTTAATTAGTAGGTAATTGCGTCGAATTATCGGCAGCTCATTAAATATAATCGCCGTCTGCATCGCGTACAAAATATCTAATTTAAATTGTGCATGTCTAATTTAAAACACTAAAGAAAGTGGATTACGTGTGTTTTATGATTTTTCGCGTGTGGCAGGAGCGCTCCCACGTCGCCGTCGCAGGTGGGCGTGTCGGGACTGGTGACGCCCGAGGAGCTGTCCCGCGAGCCCACGCCCGACCTCTTCACCGGAGAGGACCACGACCAGGTAACACGGTCGCTTCATCTTTTATCATGCGGACGGCTTAGGTTGTCACACTGCTCTGCAGTGGCGACCGGTGCTAATTTAACAAGTCATAATTAAAGTGACACTAGTTACAGTGTACCACTACGTAAAAAATAATTAAAGGGGTTGCCTCATGGTACGCATTTAGATAGCTTTAGAAATTTGGCTGTGTGGTGAGCCCTCAATTATAACCTGACATCATCAACCAAAATAATTTCAATAATTAATTTTGAAAAAAGTAGTGAACTAAATGACAAAATATTGAAATTAGTTTCTTATAATTGACTTTTCTATACAAGAAAAATGTAAAAACCATCGGTAATTTATTTAGATATCCCCAATTTGAATTTGAATTTGATTTTGATTTTGCAGAGCGGTCAGCAGCGGTTGAACAGCAGCGGCGGCTCGCAAGCGACCCAGTACTTGTTCCCGGGACGGAGCGGCGTCAGCCAGAGCGCGCCCGGCTCGCCGGGTACGTTATAAGCCCTCTCCACTGTTGCCAACACTTTCCCAGGCCTCGCCAATTTCCTTTACTCCCACAAGTTCTTTTGTGTAGTCCTGTTGACCCTTTTCCAGGCATCGTGAAAAGCACAATGTTTAGTCTCGGCCAAAAGTACAATGGACTCGTACTATCGAGGTCCTTCGCCACGCGTCGGCCCTCAAACTAACTCGTCCATCTATTGCTTACTTTCTAGCCTGTACAATAATCTACTATTGCTGTAGCGTACCTAAATAGACGGGGCCTAGAAAAGGGTTAACAGAACTACTACGTGCGTGTGTCTGTCTGTCTGTGGCATCGTAGTTTCTGAACGGATGAACCGATTTTGATTTGTTTTTTTGTTTGAAAGGTGAATTAGTCGGGAGTGTTCTTACCTATGTTTAATGAAAATCAGTCCAAGATGGCTGCCGCCACAAAATGGCGATTTTTTTTTCACAACTCCCTCGATAGGGCTATCAAATGAAAGGGCTTGACTAGTAAAATACTATAGTCTATACCCTATGACAAATTAAAAATCCAAGATGGCCGCCACCACAAAATGGGGAATTATATATTTTTTCACAACTCCCTCATCATCATCAAACATAATGTGCGAAAAAATTGCATTGGGGTTTTTAATTTGTTGACGTTGTCGTTGTTTTGTCACGTCTAATAAATCGATAAACGCCGGCTGCATGCACGAAAAAGAATGACGCAATGTAACGTGCATGTCCCGTAAAGAGCAGTGAACGCCAGGATGTACAAGAGAGCAGCGCGCGCCAGGATGTGCAATCTTAGTACTAGCGCTCGGGTAATTTTTAATGGGGGGGAGGGCTGCGGGGGTATTAAAAGGGGGATGAACATTTCATTGATTTTGCCGTAGGATGCACCGTTTTCAGGATACTTGACAAAACACCGGTTCTCGTCCGATCACCGAGGTTAAGCAACGTCGGGCGCGGTCAGTACTTGGATGGGTGACCGCCTGGTTTCATTTTTGTTTTTTGAATGTTTTGTTATGACGTTGTCACTTTAAACTATCGCCCGTAAACCGACTTTACAGACAACCGGTTTTTAATCTCCAACGAGGTTGATGCCTTCTAGTTGTATTCCACGACGGTGACATGACGAGGAGTTTCCTTTTCGCAGGGCACGGCATCTCTTACAGCGCGGGCGGCAGCGGGCTGGTCATGGCGGCGCACCAGATCACCGTCGTCACCAACGGCGCAGGCGGCGAGCGTGAAGGTGAGACACATAATCAACTGACGTACTTTGTATGAGCTGTCACAACACAATTCTCCCATAGAGTTTGAATGGCAATAGCAACTTATGACGTCACTTGTTCGCCAACTCAATGAACTAATTTTGCAGTTAATCGATAATTAATCTGGTTTTCTGGCGTCTACATCCCTATTACACACACACACATACACATACATACATACAATCACGCCTCCTTGCCAGCAAAGGGGTAGACAGAGACTACGAATTTATTTTATTTTTTTATAGACGACTTTGGTTTTTTTTTCTATCGAGCGAACTATAAGTAATCGTGTTTCGATAAACACTTTTCATTAGAGTGAATCCTCTATCAGATATCTTACGCATGAATTTCAAGACTATATATAGCTTTACTTGTAATGATACAGCACGAGATTAAGTGAATGCAATAAATGCGCCAAAAACACGGTAGGCCCTTAACATAAGCTGTCCCAGCAGTCTTGTTGATGATGTTGCATAATTGAATTGGAAAATTGTTGTGTTTTGCAGAGAAATTCGTAGTGGGCACGAGCACGGGCGGCCTGGTCTCCATCCAAGAGGAGGGCGACGCCATGCACCACGAACCCTATCTGGGGTAAGTTCCTAATTGGCTCTGTGAACTGGTTCCCTAATGATTCGTCGACAATTTTTACGCAGATTATTGATTGGTAGAAGTTTCGCCGAGTAACGGTTCGCCGGTGAATTTGTTCGTAGATGTATTGTTTCGCAGACTAACGTTTAGTTTAAACTTAAGCAGCCTATGTAGTTGGCTTATGAGTCAGTATTTAAGCTGAACAAAAATTTAGTCTATTAATCATTAGTTTTTTAGTGGTAGAGCCATGTTGTAGTGGTGGAGCCATGTTGTAGCTAGCCGCTGCATCACGAATGGGCCGGCTCATCCGGGGCAGTACCACCCTCTCACAGAACACCGGCGTGAAGCAGCAGTAATCCTGCTTGCGTTTCGTACGGTCAGTGAGAGTGCCGGGGGCCCAATACCTCACCCCTTCCCTCTCCCCCTTCCCCTATTCCCTCTCCTTTAGGGCCGACAACGCACTGGCATCGTGTAAAGCGCTGCGAGTGTCTATGGACAGTGGTGTTCATTTAACATCAGGTGACCCACTAGTTCGTTTGTCTGGCCTATCTAACATAAAAAAAAAAAAAAAATTACCATACGTCGCGCTTCAGTGGACATTTTACGGACACGTCATTTGGTAAGGTTTACAAAAAAACCGTTTTAACTAACGAGTATGCGTATGTACTTAGTATTTGTAACATACCCGTTATCATGTATCGATCTTAAATTGGGATGTCCCAATTTTTGGCAACGTATAATAAATCGAAAACCGTTTGGAGAAATAGGCTTTGTGAAGCGTTTTCAGAAATCAGATTCCAAAAATATGATAATCTAAATTAAATAAAGAAAATTTAAGTAATGACCTTCATTTGACCCCTGCAGTGAATCGTCACAAAGGCAGATATAAAGCAGGTCTACACTCTAAAGCAAATTGACAGTTTGAAATGTTGCTGTCCTGCTTATAATAGCAAAGAGTGACAAAGACAGAACTTTAATCACATGATGCACACCTGGCTTTAAACAGTTGTCATTTATCATAAAGTCCGAAATGTATACAATACTCGCAATGTATTTTTACAAATTTAATTATTAAATTACTACGTTACAAGTAAATACGAAAGAATTTAAATATCAGATTTTAATAAAAAATATCTATTTACTATCACACCATTAAACAAACAGGAATAATCGAAGCTAAAAGAAGAGAAATAAATAAAACTATTTTGTCATGGTTCATTTAGGACCCTAAGCCGTGCTTGTAATATTGACAGTGACAAGACAAATCAGGGGCACTACTAAAAAATTCGAAGTTCGTATCGTATCATCCCTCCACTCTCGTGTCAAATCATATTAGCGTGAGCGAGACGGCATGAAACGAAGTTCGAATTATGCACTTCGTAGTAGGGTCTCAGTAGTGCCGTGGTAGTGCCACAGATTATGTTATGTACGACTTGAATTTTTCTAGGCTATGGAACGTGGCTCTCTCACTGTGACATCATCCAACGTATTTCTAAAAAAAAATATAAAAAATTAAATACTCAACCAAATTCAAAATCGATGAAAATGGTGTCTTAAAATATCCTATTCTTTCCAAAAAAAATATAAAAAGTATAGGTTATTTTTTTTGGTGCATCTCAATTGTCTACAAAATGTGTAAGTTGTAAACCTTACCAACTGGGTATCCGCAAAATGCCCCCTCGAGTGCGACGTATGATCATTACACGTTTTGAATGTTTGCTCGAACAACGTTTCGCTTTTAAAACAAGCGATGCTAGCAGTTCGTCTGGCACTCGCTGGTTGCTGCCGTGGCACGCTCGCTCCACTCGCTCGGCTCGTGCGTTGTTGTGACCAACAACAATTCTACCTAACACAACAGTGTCGACGGAGTTTCGCGGCGGAGCTCCTTCTTCTGCGTGCTTTTGGCCCTTCAGGCCAATGCAAACTTAACATAACCTAAACCTACCTATGTGTCTGCGTCTGTAAAAAACGCGATTGTGAAAATAAGCTTCAATAAAAACAACAGTGAGAAAAAAAAGCATCTGGGAAATTTTGCCACTAGAAAATAACGATTCTGGTAAATTGATGTAACAAATCAAATCATCATCATCATCATCATTTCAGCCGAAAGACGTCCACTGCTGAACATAGGCCTCCCCCAAGGCTCGCCAAACAGATCGGCCCTGCGCCATCCGCATCCAATGCGTTCCCGCTACTTTCACCAGGTCGTCGCTCCATCTTGTTGGAGGTCTACCTACACTGCGTCTTCCGGTCCGCGGACGCCACTCGAGAACCTTTCGGCCCCATCGGCCGTCAGTTCTACGGGCGATGTGCCCTGCCCACTGCCAATTAAGTCTAGCGATTCTTCGAGCTATGACAGTGACTTTAGTTCTCGCGCGGATTTCATCATTTCTAATGCGATCCCGCAGAGAAACTCCAAGCATAGCCCTCTCCATCGCCCTCTGAGTGACCTTGAGCTTCCTTATAAGACCCATCGTTAGCGGCCACGTCTCAGTGCCATAAGTCATAACTGGCAACACACACCAAACCAAATGGAGTAGATAAAGTTAAAGTTTACATTTGTTACATGTAATTTTTTGTAGCCACCAGGGGGGGCCATTATCCGTGGGGCCCTGGGCACGTGCCCATAGTGGGAAACAGGGGCCTGGGGCTATGGAGGGCTAAACTCGATCATAGACGTGTGTTATCCGTATTGTTTTCACTAAAAATGCTTAGGTGGCCCTTGAGACAAAATTTGCGTAATTTTCACTCGTATACATGTTGGCTACAGGGTGTCTGATGGTTGCAGGGGCAGGTACGGCGCGGAGTGCGACTCTCTGGCGGGCGAGCTGGTCATCGAGGCGGCGCCCGACGAGCCCGCGCACAAGCGCCTCTGCCACCGCGACGTGGTCAGTCACACACACACACACACACCATCTATCTATATTATGTGCCATCCCATCACACATGATGGCTCAAGGCCAAGGATGATATAGACTGGATTAGCAATTGCCATAGAACAGATCGGCCGCTGAAAAACAGTTCGGTTATTAAATCTAGATGGCGCTGACATATAACCCGAGGGCTTAGATTATTTATGCACTAGATGGAGCGTCAGTAGCAAACATATTGATACAAAACGTCCACAAATCCATTTGACAGCTTCATATTATGATCGCATTAGGTCATTCCGGTTGTCACTGTGTGCGTGCTTAATGATACCAGTTAATTTCACATTCCCCAAAATGTGGGGAAAGTGAAGCTGATAAGGGATTGTGTGGGGAGAGCTTCAATCGGGGAAAATGAGGGGATTTTAAGTATGAACACAAATACGCGACATTTGACATCAAATTTCTGCTAGTCTTGATTAATTTCCTACAATTCATTATTCGCAACCGCTCTAAACTAAGTCACTCGGCCCACATAATTTTTCATTCCCCACACGTGGGGAATTTCGGCAATGCGTTTGGGGATTTTAGCATATTACTATTGGCAACCCTGCAAATGACGCAAATGGCATATAAGCCAACTGTTGGCTTATATTTTTACGGGACGTTTCCATGCCACCAAAGCTCTATCTAGTGCATAAATAATCTAAGCCCGAGGGTTTGAAAGCAAAAAAATAAGACTACAGATATTTCGTATTACTGCAAATGTATTATTATGCAATATTTTTGAAAAATAATACATTTGTAGTAATATGAAACATCTGTAGTCTTATTGTTTTGCTTTCAAAGCCTCGGGCTATATTTCAGCGCCATCTAGATTTAATAATCGAACTATTATTCTGCGGACGATCTGTACTATGGCGATTGCTAATCCAGTCCATATCATCCTTGGCTCAAAGCTCAGTTTCATTGGTCGATATACAGCGTGCGGTGACTCCCCGCAGGTAGTGTAACGACAAGTGAAACTCATTGTTTTTATTTAATAATAAATAGACATCGGTGGCTGACACATTTTTCAAGTGTCTTTTCAGATAAGATAAAATAATTCTTTAAAATTGAAAGGTTACATTTATTACCGAGACTGCATACAAAAGGTAAACTTGTATATCAAAAGCTAAAAATAGCATTATCAAAAAATCCAGGATTTTTTACAATAATATTTTTTAATACAAAATAAAGAAGTTGAAATCAAAGAGAAAACCTATAATCTTACGTAAGAATGCTTTTTTTTAACCAACACATTCAAATAGGGGACGTAGGATAACTTCTAACAACTTTTTTCTGGGGGTTTTTTCTGTGCATCCATTTTCAGTTTGTATTTAGTATGAAATATTTATTGTCTATCACGAAAGTCAAATATTAAATGTTTGAAAAGATTTTTTGTAATTGGTTTCTTTTACTCGAGTCGTACAGAGAAACATAGTCACTTCACTCGTCTGTCAGAAACGTCAAATGCTACCTAAATGCCACAAGTCGCCGATGTATAATAATAAATCATGGGACAATTGAGACCAATTGACCTAGTTCCAAAAGTAAGCAAAGTTTGTGCTATGGATACTAGACAACGGATAAACATACTTATACATATAGTCTAGTAGTGATCATGCGAAGTGGAAAATAAATACGTGTCACCAACATCACGCGAAGCTGTCTGGCTCTGTGTTAACCACTGACCGTTTTAACTTCCAGATGTCCGACGCGGAGGAGCGGCGCGCATATTGACGGCCCGCCCCCTGAGCCGCGGCCCCCGCGCCCCGCCCGGGGCCGCCCGCCGAGCGACCCCCGCGCCGCACCGCGAGAGACCCCCGACACCCCCGACACCCGCGCCACTAGCGCCACCAACGGGGGACGGTCGTGACGGCAATAGGGTTGTTGACACCACCGATCAATCAAGGTTTTCTACAACATTTCGCTAGATGGCGCTGTTGACGAGATTGACGTTTGACGGTACATTCTTCAGCTGTGGTGGCCTAGTGGTTTGACCTACGGCCTCTCAACTGGAGGGACGTGGGTTCAAACCCGGGCTTCGCACCTCTGAGTTTTCGGAATTAATTTATGTGCGAAATTATATTTTAAATTTATCACGGTGAAAGAAAATATCGCAGTTTTTTTTTAGCATTAGAAATATGGGAAACAATCTTGACGAGTCTTTTTTATTGAAAAACGCTTTTTAAAAAATAGTTGCTATTATTTATGAAACCATGAGTGTAAATAACCATTTTCCTTTCAAATTGTTACATAATTAGCTGTGACTTATTTTTCAAAAGTGTTTTTCAATAAAAAGACACGTCAAGATCGCTTACCTTCTTTCTAATGCAAAAAAAATAAAGTATAGACTGGGATGTGACGTGTGTGATGCGTTACGGCCTTGTTTGAGATTGGCTCATTTAGTTATAAACCAATTTCAAACGTGATACAAATGTCAAATGGCTCACGATACTTGACGCCATCTAGCGCTATTCCACCTGTACTTTTCATGAGCTCCCAAAAAAGGTATTTGGCATTGCCAACTCAATCGACTATGTTTCAAAGCATTAAAGATCTGACTTTTTCTAAGTCCACTCTTAGAATTATTGTTTTACGGTGTCAATACCCTATTCGCGCGTCTCTTCTACAAGGTGTTCTTGTGTTTTTGAGGACGTTAGTAAATTTAGCGGATTACCGTTGCATGTAAGATGTAATCAGCGCAGTCCGGAATTTTGGCGGCACTTTTGACCATAGTGACTTCTCACTTATCGACTCTATCTAAATATGTCGATATGTTACCGCCTGGCCACGACTTCGCGCGT
Source organism: Archips xylosteana (assembly GCA_947563465.1). Lineage (NCBI taxonomy): Eukaryota > Metazoa > Arthropoda > Insecta > Lepidoptera > Tortricidae > Archips > Archips xylosteana. Next base: position 2,077,650 of record OX387348.1, on the reverse strand, counting down.
TTGGCGGCGCGGCAAGCGTTTTAGCAGTTCATTGCGTGTGCCGCCAGGTAACCATTGTACGGCGAGCGGCTCGGCCGCGCAATGAACACAGAAAACGCTTGCCGCGCCGCCAAACGCGCGAAGTCGTGGCCGGGCGGTAAGACTTTAAATTAGTTTGTCGTAAGCTTAGCGCACAATTAAGTAGTAGCGCGCAATTCAGTGTACAATTAAGTAGTAGTTTTGTACACTAGGATATACAGTGCTAATTCATATGTGCAGTACATTGTAATTAATACGATTGTGCGCTGAGGGATACCTCGATAGATAGATAGATGATGTAGGTAATGGAACACTTGTTAGCGCTACAACAGTCTTTGAATATGAATTGCTTCATTTCAATTCACAATTTCAACTACTGAAATGTTAACTGGAACAGATTGCTTTTTAACGATAAGGCCGTCTATTGTTTACGTCCACTTTTAATCCTTTTTAGTATGTTGTGTATCGATATACTATGTATATCGGAAGTCGTTAAGTGAGAAGTCACTATGGTAGGTCAAGATTGCCACCAAAATTCTGGGGTCTGGTAATTAGTGATCACATGTGTTACTAGGTTTTTCTGACGGTCCTCGTATAGACATTAGCAAACATCAGGTGCGGTTAGGCAGCCATTTTTTAATAGAGATTGAAACGAATTTGCCGTAGGGCGGAATAGCAAAGGTTGAAGCCATAGCGAATATGCTCATACTTTACCATGACCATGAAATATGGAAACGTATGAATTAAATTTCTTTTTGTTTAAAATAAAAGTATTGGATTTGCTGTTAATTTCACTCGCTACCTGTCAATTTTATAGTTGCCAAATGTGTAAATATGCAATAGAATATTTGAAATAGATTTTTTTTCTTAAAAGTTTTTTTTCCGACTTCATAAAAAAACCTTCGTAATTAGTTTGATTTTTGTCTGATCTAATTTAATCGTAGGATCAAATAGAAGTTAGTAAAGGATGAAAGTTTAAGAAAATTACAAATTGGCAACGGTCGGGGCACTTATTTGTATGTATAATACGAATGTTTGTTCTAGAGTCTTAGGTGATTTTTTGATTAATATATATTTAAGCATGTCTACCTTGCCTAGTACCCATAACACAAGCTTTGTTTACTTTTGGGCTAGATCGATTAATATCAATTATCCAATTATATTTATTATTATTTATTTAACAATTTCAGCGAGTGAGTTTGTCGGCGAATATGATCTTAATGGTCTTTGCAAAACATAGTAGTATGCGAGTCCTGATACAATTCGGGTGTAAAGGCCCTTCCAAACCCTTTCTACTGTTAATTAACTAGCTCTTCGTCGAAGTAAACTAAAATGTCAGTCTGAATCAAAGGAGCAATTTTGAGCGCGAAACAATGGAATACACTGCATTGAATCTCTATTAAAAATCTGGCTGCTTACGATGTATTTGTTTGTAAAATTCTTAACCGCTTGTTCAGTTGACGTTCGTTTGTTTTTGTCGTTATCAGACATACGAAACATACATGTGACTATAACACAGGTATGTAACTTATGAATTAGGGGGTATACCTTCGGCAGTACAATCTTCAGGTGTAAAACTGCACCAAATCGGCCCCGGACAGATGTGGCGCGAGTTGGGCAATAATATGGTGATAGGGTAATATAAAATTTCAGTATGCATAACCAATGATGGCACGTGCTAAGAACAGATCGCGAGTGATTTTAGTTTACGCGTAAGTAATGCAGTAGAATGATCTACGATTTTTGTTTTTTTTTTTTTGATAGTTCTTGACGCGAGTGCATAGTTGACCGTTGTAAACGTCAGTTTGACCTTTTTTTTAATTATACGCTTGCAGTGACTATGTGTTGTCCAGCTTCAAAAATATGTTGCCAGTTAGATTTTCTCGAGGATTTTTAAACTGCTTTTTTATCGCTTATTTCTGAAGCTGGCTTGACCATTTTGAGAATAAAGTACTAAGTGCAATGATTATTATAATTTATTGATAAGTTTAGTTAGAAATAAATGTGTAACCGATCATTGTTGCTTGTTTCAATAGGAACTACTTAAAAATAATAGAAACTCATTTTGTAGACGGAATAACATTTTTATTTAATCGATTGAATATTTTAAGTGCTAATTTAATGTTTTATGCATCCTGTATTGTGTGCTTGGATGGTACTTGAGGCGGGCGGTCGCGTGATCTAGCTGGATCACTTTTACACCGAGATATATACGATACTGAAGAAGTGCACTTGTGTGAATTAATAGCACTAAGTATCGAATTTGTTGAAAAAAAAACAATGAATTTCGCGCGCGAGTACAACGTTATTGTGAAAATATTTTTTCAAATTTTCCCTTAATAGTTAAATTTACAAAAGCGTAACTTTAATATTGCCCAGTTGATCTTGTTTGTAATATACGATTCTTATAAAGAATTAACAAAGTCATGAATTTGTGCATGCCTTAAATTCGGCTGATGTGTTCTGCCCTATCGGTCCTTGAAACGGAAGGTTTAGGGATGGAAATTGTAAACCAATTGAAATACATATTTTTGATGTCGTAAATTAATGTACCTATCGACGAAGCAATAATTATTACGGTCAGGTTTCTTTCAAAATATATTTATGACGAATTGCCTTTAGGACCCTACTTTCTGGATTCGACTAAGTCGAATTAAGAAACGGACGTCGTTGTGAACATAAGTATATATTATATATGGGTGCAAATCTAATAAGGCCTCAAGTCAAATAGTCGATAGCACTTAATTAGGAAAACACACAAATTCCTTTACCACCCTGGTCAAATATCCATTGTAAGTCTTAAAAAAATAAAAAAGATATAACTTACAAGTTAGTTACAAGTATTTTTTCTCATGTAGAAACTGTCATACATAACAAAATTGTAAGTCATTGTCGACTTTACAATTTTAGTCATAACAAGTGGAACCGTTTCTGACGTCTCATAATGTACTCTAGTAATTGCTTCAGCAAATTATAGAGTAAATTCACATTATTGAAGCAGACTGAATGGTCTGCTTTATATTTTACCGTTAATCTCCTTTGTTTTATTTATGGAGCTCTCTCCAAAGAGCTTACTAACAACATTGCTTTAAAAATTAAATAATAAATTGAAATACTATGTATCACATCCAAGCTTAAAAACATGTTGCATGAAGTGAAATGGTTGAACAATTCTTATAGAATATTCTGGATGAGTCTATAGTTTATTTAAAGATACGCAATCCAATTAATAGTTCCTTTAGTTTGTCACGCAATGCAGTTCATTAGGTTAGTAAGATTTTCCGCCATGTCAATTTCGATTTTTGTTACCTTTTTCACAATAAAATACTCCGATTATAGATAGGATCCTAATCATAACAATAACTGATACTTTATAATCAATTCGTTATTTTAACTCTGATTCCACAAACATTGCTGAGCGAAACACGAATTTCATAGTACATAATAGCTTAAATACAATCGACTATTACAGTTTAAGATATATGGGATCGTATTCTTATACATAAATAGTCTAATAATTGAAGTCTTATGTTAAACTACAGTCTTTACAAAATAGCACTGAAATTTAGGCGCGGATAGTTCCCACTTTCGTTGGTATTTTGTTTCGACTATAGTTACTAATAAATAACATTAACACACCCACGTTCTAGATATCGCGCATCATTTGTATTAGTTTCTACGTTCATTTTAAGATAAGTATATTTATGGATGATTACGATCAAATTAGTTAAAAATATGGCCGGCTTACCATATTTGAGGATATAAATTTAGTTTGTAATAAAATAGCGTACTGAAATGCTTACCATGCATTTGAAAATGCTTAAAGTACTTTGTGAAGCTCGTGCTTTAGTCATATTAAAAATTCTTATGAATATTGTTATAGGTTTTTGGTCAATATTACAAGCACTGCAACAACTGATATGATAATAAATCACTGCCGATGTTTTTTTATTACAACAAAACTTTTGACAGATAATGTTTTAATAGACGCGATTGTATTTTGTCAATTTGATGTATGTATAATCAGATACGGTATTACAAAATCTTACCGGAATATTTCTGTCCGTGATGGGGTAATTTCAAAAGTATGTCCTTTAACTCTTTTCCAGGTCCCATCTATTTAGATTGCTGTACAAGATTCATTTAAAGGCAAAGAATATTTTAAACAAATTCAATTGATTTTCTACCATATTGTAAAAGAAGAAAGGTCGAATCTTGGTGTAGATTTATGTAGTCTACATGCGCTATGCCTGGAGTTTTTATTAATATTTACTGATGGTTAGGTTGGTTAGGTTTCAGTACATTGAGCTGGCGGTTAAAGTGTAACCTGTTAAAGTGACGTCATTTTAAATGAAAATTATCTATTTAATAGTTGACCTCGGGTTAGTGTAAGAGTCGTTTTCAAAAAATTTGTACACAATTAAGGGATTAATTAAAAGGGTGAATCAACTTTTTGTGTTGTTTACTCTGTCCCCAGTTGTCCAAGTGACACTTCATACTATTTCATAGAAAATTCTAGGTTGTCCAAGGGACATCACCATAGCAACGGGTGTCACTAAAAGTTGATTCACCCAAAATCAAAGTGTAACGGAGTTACCTATATACATTGTATGACTAATTTTCGTTACACAAAAATAGCGATCGTGATTTTTGTTTTGATTAAGCCGTTAACTATATACAAATTTTTTGAAAACGATCCGTAAGGATTCAGCCTGCGTCCGGGATCGACGAAGACCCGGATTCGAAACTCGGCCCCAGCATTTGTCTGGGTTTTTCAACTGAAACATTAGTTACAGTATTATTAAAATAAAACATTTCTGAAGTAAAATTTTATGCAGTTAAATAGTGAAAATTGCCGGTTAAAAATCTTCGCACGGGTGTTCATTTGAGTTTGCTTGACCACTGGACGAAATAATCCGAATTAATTTTGGGACATCTCGTATATTGATTGGAAATGGGTGGATCGACTTTATCTTGCCACCCGTTGCTATGGTTACACAAATTTTGTCTCCTGGACAACCTAAGCATTTTTCTATGAAACAGTATGAAAATGTCTCTTGGGGAACTGGGGACAGAGTAAACAACACGAAAAATTTGATTCACCCAAATGTTTAGCCAGACCTGAGGCCGTATTGTCTAACGCTTCTGACGCTTGCCTTCGCTTTCACCATCTCTTTCTGTCATCATTTTATACCGTTAGACAGAAAGAAATAGTGATTGCGAAGGCAAGCATCAGAAGCGTTAGACAATAAGCCTGCTGGAGGAAAGAAAGGTACTCTAAATACTGAAGATACGAAAATTTGCTAAAAGGAAACATTTCTTTATTTCTAAAAAAAAAACAAAAGTGCGTTCAAAGATTTTTGTTTATATCTTTTTACATTCGTACAAAATAGGTTTCGATTTAATAACGATTTTGCTGTCTTGCTATGATTAAACCTATTGATTGATACCATAAAAAAATAGGTTGTTATTTTTAGTAGCCTGTTCGATTCACGGGTGCGGCAAGCGTATTTACAAAAATCTTTGAATGCAGTTATATATAATTTTAAGAATAACGGAATGTTTGCTTCAGATTAATTTTCCTATCTTCAGTATTTAGAGTAATTTCCCTCCTGATGTTGTTCTTTGGGTACGGTATATTCAAAAACAAATGTCATATTAAAAGCTTTCATTAAAGTAAATATAAGAACATTTCCAAACGGATTTTGGCAAGCCAGTCGCTTTAGAAACCAGTGACATTTAGCTCATCGAATAAATGGTAAGACGGCGACGAAGAACTTGTGATTTAGTACATATTGCACTTATCATGTTTCTTTACCCTTAACATGTATAAAAGAATGCTATTATAAAAATTGTAAAACTAATTTAAGCCGTAGAATATTTTAGTATAGTTGTATAGGCGGGTTTGTTTGATGAAAGAAAATTATTTTAGCATTTAAATATTTTGTGAATTTATATGTGAGGCTTAATTGGTGATGTTTGTTTCTGCTCGGTACCGTCTTTTTGTATAAATTGTAGGACACCGTCGGTTCAATGTGTTTTCTATACAGCCAAGGTTCTAGGGTACCTAACTGACTACAAAAGCTCTAACGAGAATTTTAAAAATTGAGAGTAATATGCATTCATGGCGCTAAACCCATAAGCCCTCGATAACGCGCTAAGGTTCAACAATTACATTTGGAACGGTAATGGGGTGTTCAAGTTTTATTTGGTCAATTACACTAACTGGCTCGCCTTTGACTTGACCGTCGGTCACAATAAGCAACGTTGCTTTCTTTTCAAAAGTGGGTAACGTGGGGAAAGCATCTATTGGACTACGACATAGTCATCGAGCACTTTCGTACAATCCTAGACTCTCAGTTTAGTCTAGTTTTAGCCATACTGTATTCCACATTTGTCTTTGTCCACTGAGGCAGTAGAGCGGAGCTCCTATTTTTTCGCGGTTGGCCCTTTTAGCTTTTGAAGCTACCTGACGAACCTAACCTACCTACTGTCTTGAATGTCCACTTTTTAGTGAACAAAGCGGATTGTATTATACGAAAGTGTCCGGAGCTATGAAAGCAAATCTAATTCTCGTAGACATGCGTATATTTTAAGAGACTTTCGATTTGTATGGTCATTAAACTGAAGGAAATCGATATGAAACTTTAGAAACGATTTTGTTTGGCTAAAAGATGGTGTCGGAAAGTCCTTTATGAGGCAATATGACTGAAACGATTGGGGAAAAAGAACAATTGAGAATGGAAAAGAAAATTCTACGAGCGCTTTGAGTAGTTTCACACAGCTGTCATACATATAGCCATACTTAAGGCATGGAACATGTATAAATATGTATAAACATATGTAAGAGCTAAAGGTAGACTAAGTATCGTAACTAGCGTATGATATAAGGCATTTAAAATGCTAATAGGTACTTTTGTGTCTAAAGTAATGTATTTAGTGTATGCTGATATATATAATTAATTTTGTTGTGTATATTGCATACTATAACACGGGAAGCTCGTTCCGAGATGGTTGTACCAAGACACTTGTCTGATTATTGACAAATTTTAAGAAATAAACGTATTTTAATCCTTCTTCGGGTTTTATTTGACTCCATTTTTATTCCCTTACAATCGACTTTTACTAGATGATTTTTACTAATCGGTAATCAAACAGAAACCAGTTTTCTAGATCAGTATTCGGTGCCCTCCACGTTTATGTCGCAGTCTCGCAGTTACATGAAACAAAAAGTCAATTTTTAACCTCCTGCAGCCCACGTCAAATTTTGTTTCAATGAAGTTTAAACTTTTTCACTAATGAGTTGAGTTCAATGTCACATTAGAATAAGTCCTAATAATAGGACATCGAACCTCAGGAGGTTTAAAGTAAATAATATTAACTTGGAGAATCACTTTTGAATTAACCTCTCGTATGCCTTGGTGCAGATCTGCACCAGAGTTATGGCTATCTTTTTTTGTATTTTTTTTTAAATTTGTATCATTGGATTTATATGAAACAGTTGAGACTAGAATGCACGATATTTTTCACTTCCCGCATACGAGGGGTTAAGTCACTTGTCACCCTACACCATGGACTTAATACCTAACCAGGAATGAGTACTGCGACAAAAAAGTGAGGCCGAAAAAAAACAAACCAGAGAGTTGCATCTCGTTCTAATTAGGGTGATCAGGTAATGGTGCGAGTGGGACACAATTCTCTAGTTTCTCTAGTTTGTATGTAATCTCTCGGACCGCTGTCTCTAGTTGCCATTATTAAACTGTATGGCTTGGTAATATGGGTCACTTTTGATTGACTAATAGAAGTTAGTACTCAGTCCGGTTAGGTTATTAAGTCCATGCCCTACACATACTTTCGTCTATGAACCTAAAACCTCTGACAAGTCAGTTTCCTGAAAGATCTGTCGAATTCAATTCAATTCAATCATTTATTGCAACCATTCCCCGCCATAATGATGACATTTGACGAACAAATGTAGGATAACCATGCGTTCGGTGGATAGACAAAGTTTTAACAATATTATATATAACTAGCTTTTGCCCGCGACTCCGTCCGCGTGGAATTAGTAATTTGGGCAGCTTATTTTTTTTATCCAATTCGCTTTTTCATCAAATTATGGCTCTCCTTAGTTCCTCGATAAAAAAGAATTACCCGCCCCCCCGCAACCCCACCGCACCCTCCAATCCGCTCCCCCCGCACAGCAACCCCGCACCCCCCACACACCAAGAACCCGCTACCCTCCACCCCCCCGCACCGCTCCGCACCCCCCGCACACCCCCCCCCCCACACAGCACCCCCCGCACACCCGCGTTCGTCCCAAGTCAAGCGTGCCTATAGAAACTTAACTTTCTTCAAAAACCCCCGCACCTCCTCCCCCTCAAACCCCCGCCCCCCCGGTGTTTTTGTCAAATATCTTGAAAACGGTGCATCCTACGGCAAAATCAATGAAATTTTCATCCCCCCCTTTAATACCTCCACACCCCCTCCCACACACCTCTTCCCCCTCACCCCCCCCCCCCCTCAACAACCCCACCCCCTCCGGTGTTTTGTCAAATATCTTGAAAACGGTGCACTCTACGGCAAAATCGATGTAATTTTCATCCCCCCTTTGAAGCCCCCGCACCCCCCACCCCCTGGTGTTTTTGTCAAATATCTTGAAAACGGTGCATCCTACGGCAAAATCGATAAAATTTTCACCCCCCTTTGAAGGCCCCGCACCCCCTCCCCCGCACCCTCACCCCCGTGTGTAGCGTGATGATATATAGCCTATAGCCTTCCTCGATAAATGGGCTATCTAACACTGAAAGAATTTTTCAAATCGGAGCAGTAGTTCCTGAGATAGCGCCTACAGTATAGATGTTTTACTTCAAAAACCCCCGATTTCGAAACATTCTTCCGCTCCGCTCCGCTCCTATTGGTGTTAGCGTGATGATATATAGCCTATAGCCTTCCTAGATAAATGGGCTATCTAACGCTGAAAGAATTTTTCAAATCGGAGCAGTAGTTCCTGAGATTAGCGCGATCAAACAAACAAACAAACTCTTCAGCTTTATAATATTAGTATAGATTTATATTTATATATAATGTTATTTGCATGAGACCTCATCTATCAAATTCCATTTCGACTAGAGATTAAACATTTTCAACCTCTGATCATCGATTAAATTTCACCGTGTAATGCTGATAACGTATACGTGAACCCACAATAAGTCTAGTAAATTGAAATTTGAATACGACATTAACTTTGTTGTCTCCTCTACATTTTATAAGCAAAGAGTTGTGTCTTAACACCTTCACAATTTCGAAAAACTGCAAATATACTTGACACATAAACATAACTATAAATTAAAAAATTTAAAAACCCCTAACGCAATTAGGTCACACATAAATATATTTGAAAAAAAAAAAGTAAATTCTTATATGCGTCTGGGATCCCTTCTGCAGCTAACAAAAGAGCTCATAACTTTGAAACGGCTGAACCAATTTTGATAAAATATATCTAAGAACGATCGCCAAGCAACCTGCTTTCAAATAAAACAAACTGCATCCAAATCGGTTTACCCGTTTACGATCTATGATGCCACGACATACACACAAACATAACGGTTAATCTTATTGCACCCCTCTTTTTGTGTCGGGGGTTTTAAATACGTTGCGTGCACTCTTAATAAACATCTTTAGCGGCCATTTTTAGGGTTCCGTACTCAACTAGGAACCCTTATAGTTTCGCCATGTCTGTCTGTCTGTCTGTCTGTCCGTCCGCGGCTAAGCTCAGAGACTGTTAGTACTAAAAAGCTGTAATTTGGCATGAATATACATATCAGTCATGCCAACAAAGTGGTAAAATAAAAAATAAAAAATTTTTTTTTTAGGGTTCTTCCCATAGACGTAGTGGGGGTGATTTTTTTTTCTCGACTAACCCTATAGTGTGGGATATCGTTGGATAGGTCTTTTAAAACCATTGGGGGTTTGCTAACATGATTTTTGTATTCAGTGATCTGTTTGCGAAATATTCAACTTTAAAGAGAAAATTTTCATTAAAATCGACCGTCCCCCCCTCTAAAATCTAAACTGTTGAGAGGAAAAATTTGAAAAAAATCAGAATGGTAGTAAATATATTTTCCTACTCCTGTACTTTTATCTGTTTTTTACATGGTCGCGAACAAATATATTAGAACATAGATAATATGACTCCAGAATGTCTAAGCTTAATCTATTCGCCATAACAGCACTTGTGTCGTAATGTCGTTATTACGATACACCTAGCTGCCACATAATATTAAATGTAGGGTACACTCAACACTAAAGCCCAGTTTAGACCTGCTGAGTTGAGTAGAGTAGGGTACAGTCGGGTACAGTAGGGTAAAATAGGGTACAGTAGGGTACAGTCGGGTACAGTAGGGTAAAATAGGGTACAGTAGGGTACAGTCGGGTACAGTAGGATAAAATAGGGTACAGTAGGGTACAGTCGGGTACAGTAGGGTAAAATAGGGTACAGTTGGGTACAGTAGGGTAAAATAGGGTACAGTCGGGTACAGTAGGGTAAAATAGGATACAGTAGGGTACAGTCGGGTACAGTAGGGTACAGTCGGGTACAGTAGGGTAAAATAGAGTACAGTCGGGTACAGTAGGGTAAAATAGAGTACAGTCGGGTACAGTAGGGTAAAATAGGGTACAGTCGGGTACAGTAGGGTAAAATAGGGTACAGTCGGGTACAGTAGGGTACAGTCGGGTACAGTAGGGTAAAATAGAGTACAGTCGGATACAGTAGGGTAAAATAGAGTACAGTCGGGTACAGTAGGGTAAAATAGGGTACAGTTGGGTACAGTCGGGTACAGTAAGGTAAAATAGGGTACAGTTGGGTACAGTCGGGTACAGTAGGGTACAGTTGGGTACAGTCGGGTACAGTGGGGTACAGTCAGGTACAGTAGGGTAAAATAGGGTACAGTAGGGTACAGTCGGGTACAGTCGGGTACAGTAGGGTAAAATAGGGTAAAATAGGGTACAGTAGGGTACAGTCGGGTACAGTCGGGTACAATAGGGTAAAATAGGGTACAGTCGGGTACAGTAGGGTAAAATAGGGTACAGTCGGGTACAGTAGAGTAAAAAAGGGTACAGTTAGGTACAGTCGGGTACAGTAGGGTACAGTGGGGTACAGTCGAGTACAGTAGGGTAAAATAGGGTACTTTAGTACAGTAGGGTAAAATAGGGTGCAGTCGGGTACAGTCGGTTACAGTAGGGTAAAATAGGGTACAGTTGGGTACAGTCGGGTACAGTAGGGTACAGTCGGGTACAGTAGGGTACAGTAGGGTGAAATAGGGTACAGTAGGGTACAGTCGGGTACAGTAGGGTAAAATAGGGTACAGTAGGGTACAGTCGGGTACAGTAGGGTAAAATAGGGTACAGTATGGTAAAATAGGGTACAGTAGGGTAAAATAGTGTACAGTAGGGTAAAATAGGGTATTTTACCCTACTGTACCCGACTGTACCGGACTGTACCCGAATGTACCCTACAGTACCCTATTTTACCCTACTGTACCCGACTGTACTCTACTGTACCCTATTTTACCCTACTGTACCCGACTTTACCCAACTGTACTCTACTGTACCCTATATTACCCTACTGTACCCGACTGTACCCTATTTTACCCTACTGTACCCGACTGTACCCTATTTTACCCTACTGTACCCGACTGTACCCTACTGTACCCGACTGTACCCTACTGTACCCTATTTTACCATACTGTACCCTACTGTACCCTATTTTACCCTACTGTACCCGACTGTACCCTACTGTACCCTATTTCACCCGACTGTACCCTACTTTACCCGACTGTACTCCATTTTACCCTACTGTACCCGACTGTACCCTACTGTACCCTATTTTACCCTACTGTACCCGACTGTACCCTACAGTAGGGTAAAAGTACAGTAGAGTCGAGTCGTAGAAAAAATATTGTATGCAACGGTGTATAATTTGGTCTTAACGGCTCGTGCCGTCTTCCATTGCGATACTCGCATTCGCTCGTATCGCAACTCACGTCACTCGCCTTTTAAGACCTTACTTATACAACCGTTGCATAAAATACTATAAATTTACAAGGAAAATTATTGCGGCTAAGATTGCTTGGGAATTATTTGTAGTAAATAGTAGCCTAAGGTATAAAACATACCGTCACTACTTTGAAAAAGGTCGTATCTCAAATCAGCATGTAAACAAATTGAACCTTGATAGGCGCGTAATATAGTTCACTTAGCCAGATTATCAATTGTGAAATACGAGCTTTTTTCAAAGTATTGACGATACCTAAACTTGGAAGATTCCGTACACATACGAAATCTTTAGAAAAATATTACTTGATTTTTCGCAATGGCAACGGAATCCTATCTTGGGCGTGTCCGACACGCTCTTGGCCGGTTTTTTCTTATCTCGTGAGATTTTCCGAAAATACTTAAATAATTTTTTACTGTTATGACCATCTAGGTAAGTACACAACATGTCTGAAGAGTCTTAGTTACGGAGACAGGGTCACTCCGAATCGAAGATAAGGGTCAAGCAGTGGCGTAACTATAGAATACAATTTGAGGCCCGTGGCAAATTCCCTGGATGGGTGGGGCCTACCGCTAAAAATCGTCACGTAATTTAATTTTATTTCTAAGTTCGGAACCTCTTGGGCCGAGGCCCTCTATGGTCGGGGGCCCGTGGCATTTAGCCAGCCCTGCCGCCCTATAGTTGCGCCACAGGGGTCAAGCGTAAGAAACAAAAGTTGTCTCTTCTGTCGACGTAAAATTAGCGATTCCGAGTCAGCAACCTTAAGATTTATTTACAGGGCCAAAAGTTGGTCCGTACCTCACGCCAATGTAGACTTGGTTAAAAAATATTGACCAAAGGTTTGGACTGGTCGTTGATGAGTCACTCAATCAGTGAGTCAGTGAGTGACTGGATCAGTCAATCAATCAGACGGGACTTTTCTATTTTTATGTATAGATAGTTGAGTCACTAGCTCATTAATTAAACACGTTACATTTCCACAAAGTAGGTACATAAGTAAGTTCCATATCTCGTGATAATGGGTATTTTTTTTGTTCATAATATCCGTGCTCTTTGGTAAATACGAGTAGGTACGCTTCAACTGATAAAACACACGTTTTATATCCTGGAATCATTATTATTTATAAGCAGGTCTGGTTTTATCATGTGTTATAACTAAAAATCAAAAATTTAAAAAACCCCCAACGCCATTGAGGGTCGCAATATTATATGTTTGAAAATAAAGTAAATGCGTCTAAGACCCCTTCCGCAACTTACAAAAGTGCTGATAATTTTGAAATGGCTGGACCAATTTTGATGAAACATGTCTAAAGGCTACTCACACACCTGCCGCAGGGGCAATACCGGTCGCACGGCGGTCGGAGCAATGTCGGCTGTTCTCTACACACAAGCCTGCCGTTCAGTGTGCAAGTGATAATCCCGCTGAACGCACGTCCATGAGAACGGCTCCAGTATTGTCGAAACACCAAAGGATTGGTTTAGTCTTAGCACTTTCTGTGGTGCTACCGAAGACATTAATTGGAAAGTTTGATTTCGCACGTCTCTGTTAAAATATTGTTTGTTTTTTTTATCCCACATGTGGGGCCGGTCTTTGTACACGTCTATTACCCGTGTCCAAACTTCACGCTTTTTATTCATTGTGACACGTGCACTCCGCTCGGTTGTCGCCAGTGAACTGACTGGAATTCTGCCCTGCAGACCCTAAAACGCAGTAAGAGCAAAAAAGCGATTAGACCATTATCTTCCTTACGTTGTGCTTGTTATAGTTCAATATTCAACAAACGTAAAAACCCTCTTACTGCGTTTTAGAGTCTGCAGGGCAGAATTGCCCCAATCGTACTACACATGCGGCAACCTAGCAGGGTGGTAGATACAACCTAGGGAGCTAGGAAGGTCTTGCGCCCCTGCCGCCCTGCCGCAGGCCCTGTCTAAAAATTGCCCCTGCTTGCCTACACACATCACAATTAAGGAGGCAATTAAGGATCCAATTCTAATATTACCCCTGCGGCAGGTGTGCGAGTAGCCGGCTTAAGAACCATCGCCAAGAAACCTGCCCGCTTAAGAGTTATGATGCCACAGACAGACATACACACACACACATAGCGGTCAAACTTATAACACCCCTCTTTTTGTGTCGGGGGTTAAAAAGAGGAATGTACAGTCACGAGTTTTAATTTGGGACCCACTTAAAATTGACAGTCCTGTTATATTGTATAGGAGTTCAAAGGATATTTTTTCGAAATGGGTCCCAATAATTTTATTAAAGCACGCGACCGTACCTACTCGTAGTTCAAGAAAACGACCAATTTTAAGAAGCTTTGGTACCTACCTCAAAAGGAACAATTGACAACCTTTCATTTTTTTAACACCTGAAAATTACTACAGGAATCGAAAGAGCTTCGCCTCCTGAACACGGAAAAATATTTATTATATAATTTATATTTTCTCCATATTTAAAAAAAATACAACAAATTTAAAAACAACATTATATGTACCTACTTACCAATACTGCCACAGAATAGATATGTTTCCTTTACCCTTTTCACTAGAAAAAAGAGCTGTCATAATTTTAAACGAATAGATCCGCTGAAACGAGAAGTTTGGGAGACATACAACGTAAGTGGAGTCAGAAAATTTTTGTTTTAAATGGGCATTTTTGCAAAAACTTACTTTGGGTGTTTTCTGCTCGATAAATTAATGGTAATTGTAGATACAGACACGGAATCCCTGAAGTCCCAAGTTCGGCCGATTTTTCCGTTATCGTTGTTTTTAAGTAATTAATTTTTATCTTGAATTGACAATAGTCGTAGGTAATGAATTAAGCTTTGACGTCTACCCCTAAATTTGTTTTGTTAAGTTTTATCAAAGCAAGAACACATTGAAAAAACCAGAAAAGTATAGCTGGGTCTGGGAATAGAACCCAGTTTCTCATAATTACGTGATGCGTGTTTTACAATACATCAAATCAAACGCCGGTATAGCTACTTAGTATTTTATGCTGTACATACAAATCGGTTAGTTAAATTTCCGAACCTGATAGTAAAGTTAAACAAGCTGTGGGTAAAGTATGTCAACTGTCTTATGAGCTAATAATAAACAGATAGTGTGTGATTCCGTTCCTAAACAAACTATTTAGTTAATTAACATTAATCTTATGACACATCTGCGAAAAAGCTATTATTGTCAATTAAGACCCGGATTTTTCTTATTATCGCAATAGGACACGAAAGAAACAACAAAATTTGTTTATTATTAGATAAACAACTTGCGTAGGAGGTAGTAAAAATTATTATGTTGCAGACACAATACTTAACTGATATCTCATCACGTTTTGACCCCAGCTCCGGGTCAGAAGGAATCCGATATTACAGCAAGCGCTTTGTCCCTGAGCTCAGTGTGAGCTAAAAACTCGGCAACATGCGCACACGCATCATACTCGTATTCATCACCGCAACCGCAGCGATGCCCAGCGCGATGAACTGGACAGAAACCTTCCAGGAGTTCTTCACCGGCCAATCACTGAAGGCAACCAAGTTTTTTGAAGAGCAGCGGCTCAAAATCGAGCAAGCAGTCAACTCAAGCCTCGATGAAGCGGCCAGAATGAAAAACTCTGTCAACAGTTACATGGAAGAACAACAGAACAAGATCACCTCTGATATTAATAATTACGTTGAAAGCGTAAAGGAAAACGGAAGGAAAGTTGCTGATTCTTGGTCGTATCTTCCCAATGAGGATGACGGAGCACGGTTGGAGAATCCAGACATCACATTGAGTGTACCAGCTATCATATCCAAAAATGGATACACGTGTGAAACCCACACAATTATTTCACAAGGATACATACTAAATGTTCACAGGATTCCTCGATCGAAGAATGCTGATCACGTTCCCTCGCGGACAGTTCTTCTTCATCACGGTCTGTTGGCCAGCTCCGCCGATTGGATCCTTAACGGCCCTGAAAAATCCTTAGCATACACTCTTGCTGATGCGGGTTACGACGTTTGGATGCCCAACATAAGAGGTAACAAGTATTCTAGAGAACACGCCTGGTTTAGAACAGATACCAAATCCTATTGGAACTTCTCTTGGCATGACGTTGCTCTTTACGACGTTCCCGCAATAATCGATTACATAATGAATGTTAAGGCAGACGGCAATAAGATAACTTATATAGGGCACTCCATGGGAACGACTATACTTTTTGCGATGTTGACCCTTCGCCCGGAGTATAACAATATCCTCAGTGCTGGTTTCGCGCTGGCACCAGAAGTGTTCATGGCTGATATGAAGTCTTCTCTGAAATCTTTCGCACCCATCGCTAGTAATGTGGCATACATGGAGATGCTGTACGGGTCCCACGAGTTCATCCCGAAGCACTCTACTTTAGGCCGTATATCAGCGTCCTGCAAACCTGACAGTTACGATGCATTGTATTGTCGAAATATAATCTTTTCCATATGCGGTTACGATGAGAAGCAATTCAACAAAGACCTTCTACCTGTGTTTCTGTCTCATCTTGGGACTGGTACATCTTGGAAAACGATTGTTCATTTTGCTCAGTTAATTACGTCGCAAAGATTCCAGCAGTTTGATTATGGAATTAATAATCAGAGGGTATATGGTTCAGAGTTGCCCCCGGAATATGATCTGAGTAAAGTGACGTTGCCTATCACTCTGTTCTGGGCGAAGAATGACTTGCTCTCCAGCGAGACGGCGGTTAATATGTTGTATGAGAAATTGCCCGCCTCAACGGATACGTATCTCGTACCGTATCCGGAATTCAATCATTTAGACTACTTATGGGCAATTGATGCACCCACGCTTCTAAATGAAAAGATACTCGAAAAATTGGATAAGGCTAACGATTATGACTTTTTCTTTTCAATAAAAGGAGTAGGAAAATAATTAAAAAACGTAGTTATAGTTACGGAACTTGTGAGTTAAGTATTTTGAAAAAGTGACTTAAAAACGAAAAACGACGAGTCGAGACGAGTCGAGCGAGTCGGAGTCACGCATCGAGGGTTTCGTTCAAATTTGTAGATGTTTAACGCTATAAACGGCCGTATCTATAAATACCCAGTGTTACCAGAGCTCTGCTTCTAAGCAAAATATACGCAGTGTGAGATCATTTTATATTGTTTGGTTGCAACCCCCTTAAGTTTAAAATTTTCCACGAGATAGAGATTGGGAATGACCATAAATTTTATTTGTGCTCGGACGAAGTCGCGGGAAAAGCTAGTAGGTAGGTAATACTAACTATAAGTATGTAGTACCCGGGCGACCGAGCTCCGCTCGGGCTGAAACTCGGTACCAAGCGTTTTCCCAGAGATAAGACCAAGCTAGATCAATTTTTCATTCCCGAAAACCCCCACATACCAAATTTCATCGAAATCGTTGGAGCCGTTTACGAGATCCTGATTAAATCCTGATCTGATTGCTCGTTTTAAGGTATTAGATAGATTTGTATATGTAGGTAGTTAGCGTAGTGGTTTTGAGCAATTTCCATGAACATGATGTAAACTAAATATCTAGTTTAGTACAAACATTGTGACCAGTCATGTAGAAAATAAGTTCCTGGGGCTATATCACGCTCCCGCGGCTTTGTCTGGCGCATCGCAACATGATGTATGGTGACACATTGCCTCTAAGAAATTACTGGTTTTTCTTTTGATGTAAGACACTCAAAGGACTCGGTAAATGATTGATCGAAGACTTTCTCCGAAGACGTATTTGTATCGTTTTTGCGTTGTATTGGAGTCTGAAAAGAGCAATAAAACACTTTAAAAATGATATTGTTTTATTTATGTAGCTATTTACTTATTAACATTTCATTGGCTTTACATACCTACGTGAAATATTAGGTTTGTCAGTTGGATTAAACTTTAGGGATTTGACTGAAATCCTTTACATGCGTGAAGTATTAAGTCTGGCAGTTGGATTAAAATTCTGGTATTCGACTGAAGTCCACAGGGATTCCCAAAAATTACATAGTGAGGGTCATTTACGGTTTAAGTCTTTCGAATTAGGGTTGATGGAAATCCCGATTTCTTGGAAATATCGGAATAAAAGTGGCCTACTTTATTAAACATGAATGAGAGATCTACACTTTCCGCCAACAAACCGCACCATCAGAACGAGACTGACACAATTCGAAAGATTCTCATTTCAAAATCAAACTTTTTGTAAAAAGAAAAACAGGTTTTCTGAAATGAGAATAATTCGAATTGGGTCAGCTTTGTTCTCGAAACTGCTAATACAGTTTGGCAGAGGTATAGTCGCCATCATAAACAGTCAAGACACACGGCGGACACGACGTACAAATACGCGTTCTTGAATCTACATAAGCACGACGACGTCTGTACACGCGTACGCCTACATACATCGCGCGCGCACTCTTCTGGATTCCGGCGGGGTCCGGCAATCTGCGCCTTGAGGGGTGGGGTAACTCGAATCGGTGCGGGGCGGAGCGTGTCCATTCTGTACGTTAGTACTATTATATATTCAGTGGTCAAGATGCTCAAAAATACCTAATCACACACGTACGCGATTCACAATACGATCATGTTCGCATTCAGATATTTTTCACCACTTTGAATGCCCCGATGTTGATGATGGCGACTGTGTGACTGTTTCGGTACAAACGCGCAACTGTTTCAGTGGCGAAGTGTACTAACAACCCGATTCCCCCCGGGTTGACTAAACTTTCATAATACCATACGCTTCTCTTCCATTACTGCACTGCTCTTCAAGAAGAGAATAAATTGGCACGTTTTTAGGTTTTTTTTTTGCAAAATTTTTACGCCCCGCCACTGCTATTAGCTACAATACACAATATAACGTAGACAGTGGGAACTGCTGAGTTCATAGCGCGACCAACCGATATCGATAATTTAATCAGTCAAATTGCTGTTAGTAAATTTTATCATTTAGCATTTCAGTGATATTTTTAAGTATGCATTTAAAAAAACGTTATGCTTGCGATATTAAAGAAAATTAAGTGAGTAAAAATAACCAGAATCTAGCCCAAGTTACGTATGGATTTCACGAATTTCACACAATGACCGCGGCCGTTTCAATGTGGTGGAAACGTGAGGATTAGGTACGTTTGAAATTAAGTATTCAGCATTTAATTGTCGCTGTAAATCCCGGGCGTAATAATAAATGAATGTTACCGTCAATTAATCTGTACCAAATCGCTTGCCTTAAACATCCAATAACGCTAATTATCTTCTCTGAGTACTGCGGCTTAGCCCTCAAGCTAACCAATTACACAACAAAAGAAGCCAAGCGGCTTCATTAATTCAAATTATGTTAACAGGAGCCCCGGGGCTGCGTTGTCCGGGCGACGGCTGAAATCTGACCAAATCTCCACTTTGCGCAACGAGGAATTAGCTTTATTTATATAACACAGAAACGCTACCCACTGTGTGCTTATACACGTGCCACACTACAAATCGGATCAAAATGTGTGTTGCGTGATTGGCCACAAAATATTCAAACATATATAGCTAAACCGTTTAAATGAGTTCTCGCCTGCGCGGTACAGAGGTTGGGGGTATGACGACAAAGATGCCGGGAGAAGTGCGGGCGGCGAGCGCGCCTCGTGTGCCTGCCGCCCGCACCTCTCTCGGCCCTCTTTGTCGTCAACCCCCGCGCCTCCATACCCCGCGGGCGAACACTCATTGAAACGGTTTAGTTATAAATGAACTAAAACAATTACTTTGCTCACCCGCGACCTCACAATAGTTACGTTTATGCAAGAAATGTGTGTTCATGCAGTTCCTCCACCTCCACACTGTACGAACACACACAAATCACATAAACCCAACCATCACCACCACCAAGCTACACTGACGCGTTTCTTACTCAACCAGAGCTCATCTTCAGAGTTACCACAACCGTATGCTATGCTACCAAATGTTAAACTAACAAACCAAAACAAATGTTTTAACTTGTCACTGTAACTTCTCAAGTACTTACTGGTGGTGGTGGTGATGGTTGGGTTTGTGTGATTTGTGTGTGTTCGTACAGTGTGGAGGTGGAGGAACTGCATGAACACACTGCCGTGTCATGACAAAACACTGTATCTAAAAAACACCTATTTTTCAGAAATCGCAAAAAACTTTTGCTATCTTTAATTGGCTACAGAACAGTGAATACTGATCTGATTGCAATAAAATTTGAACAAATCACGGATAATGTGCTACTAGTAGTTGACAAAGAAAAATAATATTAAAATTTTTACTTTTTACTTGAATTTTCAAGCAATAACGTGTTATGTCGTAATGTCCTTTATCAATAATATATGAGAGTTGCTACAACAAAACACTGTAACGTGATACTTAATGACATTATACTCATATGAAAATGCTACTTTAAATTTAATTTAGATTATATTGCTAACATCACAATTCATAAAACTAACATTCTCATCTTAATATATTTCTTAGTCTTTAGAAAGGATGATTACCTTGAAGAAGTCCCGGCTTACAATAAACAAGGGCTTGGACTAATTTCTCGTGTGATTGTTGCGACAAAACACTGTAAATCTTGATACTATACTAAGAAAATGTGAGTTTGTTTTGGCAAAACACGGTATCTAGAGATAATACAGTGTTTAGTCTAATCAAGACCCTACGTTTTAAGAGTTACAGTGCAAATTGCAATGACGTTTTTCAATGTTTTTGATAGAAAATCAGTTACTCTAAGCATGCATATATAGATTAGGGTCCGAATAGTCAATTTAACGGTGTTAGCACAAAACACTGTAACTCGAGTTACAGTGTTTTGTCATGATACGGCAGAACACATTTCTTGCATAAACGTAGGTAACTATTGTAAGGTCGCGGGTGAGCAAAGTAATTGTTTTAGTTCATTAATATGGACCTCCGCAAAGTAACGCCTGGTTCAATAAATTAAATGTTTTAGTTATAGATATCTTCAATTCTTCACAAACATATAGTAATAAGTATTAGTAGGATCGACACTATCGATGATTTCGCCAAAGTGTCAATTTCGGTTAAAACTCTGACCCGAAAAAAGAATTAGATTGACGGATATCGATGTACTTATTAGTACATAATAATCAGTGGGTTCCTTTTTAGTGGGTGTGTCTGTCCGTCCTTCTAGCACAGGACTCTATCTCTTGAACCGTAATAGCAAGACACTTAAAATGTTCACTGATTATGTAACTACTGTGGCCGCTACAACAACAAAATACTAAAAATAAAATAAAATTTAAAAATCATAGAGGGTCGTTATACAAGAAACGTGTTTTTTCGGCATTTTTAACACAGCGGCGGTTGCTAGGCGACGTCCGGCAGTTGCTAGGCAATCATTCAAGCCACAGCCGCGCGCATACACGCGAGCGACCCTATGAGCTGTTCGAAATTTTTCGAAAACCTTGCCATTTTCAACCGACGAAAACAAAAGGAGGAGGTTCTCAAGTCGACGTGTATAAAACCTTGCTATTTTAATGGTTATATTTCGGCGATTTTTTACTGAACTGTTTTTAAAACAATATATCTACGGAGGTACGGAACCTTACATGTACGAGTCCAAATTGCACTTGGCCTGTTTTTTTCTTTTTGGGGTGTGAAAACCCTAAAAAGTTATAGCTCGCACCTTGCCGCCAACGAGCGGTCTAAGCTGTAGTAATAGTATTAAGTATCCAGAACACGTGTTAGACCTGACGGAGTATACCGATGAACAATGCCTTTATAATACGGGCTAAATTCGCAATATTAATTACTGCGAGCAGAACTACAATGGAGTCTCTACCTAACTAGGTAAACAGTGCTATTCGTCACGTTCCAAAATGAGTAAAAACTTAATGTCTAACGCGCTGACGCCTGCTTTTGCAATCACTATTTCTTTCTGTCAAACAATAAAAAAAAAATCAAATTTATTAATTTCATAGTATTAATTAACACAATTAATATTATACGCAATATAATTTACACTTAAAATTAAAATTTAAAAAAAATCAAAATAATAACTTTTGTCTACGGTTTCATCTTCGTGAAAGAAGGATAATAGTAGATTGATAACCAAGGGTGGAAAGTGACCCATTTAACCCGAGATATTTCTGGCGCTCGAACGAAGTGAGAGCACCAATAGTTCGAGGGGAAATGGGTAATTTCACCCGAGTCTCTTCTTTTCATTTCGACTGTGAGGAAAGTAAAAAAATACTACAAAAAAAAGAGAAAATAATAAATTGAATTTAACCTCCAACCTTTTCGCCCTGGCCACTTGCCACGGCCGAAAAATCGAGTTGGTCACGACCAAGGAGCTATATACAAAACTGGAGGTTGAATGCCAAACGAAGAAGTTTTGACCTTTATTACTTATTTCTATTTTTCTTTCACATTTTCACGAATGACTTCCATCTCTTTCTTAACCTAACTAAAGAAAGAGATGGAATATTTTCGTGACGTAATAATGATCAAATTTCTTGTTTCAAACGGACATCCGAACATTCGGCGTACAACCTCCAGTGTTATATATAAGCTCCTTGGTCACGACGTGCATCTAGATGGCCATGCCGAAACGTGAAAAAAAGTGTCATTGACGTAATTGAATTATCTTCGAATCCGTGGCTAATCGTAAAAATTAAAAAAAAATTACTTTCCACCCTAGAGATGAAAACGCAATTTTCCACCCGGCTATCTATCCATGAAAATTTAACTTTCTGAACAGGAGAGATGAAAACCAATTTTCTCTTCAGATTTTTTTTCTTAATCCACCTATTGGTAATTCAGATATTATTAGCCATCCATAAACCTACATCCCACTGTCGAGCACAACCCGCATTTCAGAATGAGGCTACGTCTGTGGTTCATTTTTGTTAATACGAACATAAACTCACCGAATGGCCGACTTTGTCGGGGCCATTTAGGGCTTTGCGATTGGGACCGAGACCATAATTAGTAAGGACCGGTCCCTTTACTTCGAGGTCCTTATTAATAATTACCATGCGTAGGCCCTTCACGCCCTTTCATTTACCAACGCGGGTCGCAATGACAAGTTTAATTTTCTGAGACGTCGCAACTCGTAATATTTCGATACCGGAAATCTCAAATGGCGTAAAGGACAAAAATGCGATAGGGAAAAAAAAGCTGTATACGATGGCATTTAAGACTCATTTTCGCATTTTCGCATTTTTGTCCTTTACGCCATTTGAGATTTCCGGTATCGATTGTCAACGCCGTGCGCCCAAAAGCGGTATCTCAGTGGAAGCTAGTTTCGAGAAAATCAAAGTTTTGTCAAAACAGCTTTCTTTTAACTTTACAGATTTTTGAAGTGAAACTTCTAATGCGACTTCCAACAAGGTCGCGTTAAACGTTTAACGCTACCATGGAGGGGGTATGAAAGCATTAGTATATGTACTGCCGAAGCAAGTAATCTCGCATTGTAGGTATATATACTAACGGATGTTAAAAACTTCGACAGTGCGATGCAGAACTCATACTGTCTGTGCAATTTCGATGAGACTTGATAAAAGCGCCATCTAGTGAGTAATTTAAACACATAGATTAATTTAGTTCTTTAAGCAATAAGGTTCATATTGATGTATAAGTGCCTTTTTCATTTCCACATTACGAAGTTTCACTTCTTCCGCGCGGAGGCATTGCACGCACGATGTTTTTATTATTATTTATTGCATTGATAATCTCGCTGGTTTAAAAGTTTTGGTGGTTAAAATATAGGGCTATTTTGCCTACGTATTATTGATATACATGCAAAAAAAAGCAAAAAAAGTCTCCTAAAGTCGTACGAAGATACAGAAAAATTATTATTAGTTGTAAAGTAGGTAGATTGTGTTTGCTACCTTTATTTTTGTTAGATTTTAATTTTTAGGTTACTATTTTGGTTATTTATATTTGTATTGTATTTTGAGAGAAGTTTTTAATTGTGTTTTTCACTGTTTGATTGTTTATTTATTTAAAACTTATATTTTAGCTCTTACAGCCCGAAACACAGGATTTCCTAGTTCGGGCCCATGAGTTGCTTACTTAGGTTTAGTATAAGGAAACTTTGTACCTATTAAGTTATTCTGTAAAAATCAAATTTTCAATAAATCTCTTAATAATTTCAGGTAGAACTGAGATCGGGAAAACTTTTTTAAGGGTTTTTGCGCATGTTTTAAATAAGTTACCACTATTTGGCTAATGCCATTAGATGCAAAATCGTTACCTATAGTTATCGTAGGTTGGTATTAAAAAACTAAAAGGCGTATCTCAGAGATACCGCCTTTCGGCTTAGCAGGGCAACTATGTTTTGGTAATTTTATACCTACATTTAAAGGCTAAATTAATTGACAATTAAATAGTATGAGACAAATTAGAGGACTCAGAGGGCGATGGAGAGGGCTATGCTCGGAGTTTCTCTGCGGGATCGCATTAGAAAATGATGAAATTCGCGCTAGAACTAAAGTCACCGACATAGTGCCGACATAGCTCGAAGAATCGTGGCAAGTGGCAGTGACCAAGAACTGATGGCCGATGGGGCCGAAATATTCTCGAGTGGCGTCGACGGACCGGAAGACGCGGTGTAGGTAGGCCTCCAACAAGACGGAGCGACGACCTGGTAGCAAGTTTTTATAATATGTATTTGTTTTAGTAATACGAAAATGAAAATGCAATATGAAATGTAATATGAAAATACCTAAATACACGCGCAGTCTAACCAACCTATAGTTAGTTGCGTTAGTTCTCCTTCGGCCATCGAACGGGGAACTCGTGTTGTTTGCGCTTACGCACGGCTTTGATTCTAGCCGCTCTCACGCACACATACACGAGTGCATAGAATACCTATAATCGATTAGCGCCAAAAGCTCGGTAGGGCCTTTATGCCTTTGCTAGATATCTCACAATTGATTTTTTATTATTATCTAGCCTGGATTGATGTCCCACTGCTGGGCAAAGGCCTCCCCCCATGTCCTCCATTTCTCCCGATCCAAAGCAGCCTGAGGCCAGTCGTCGAGAAATATGTCCAGGTCGTCCCGCCACCGCCGTTTGGGTCTACCCCGTCGTCGCCATCCATCCTGTGGCGCCCACTCAGTGGCATTTTTAGCCCACCGCAGTGGATGCATTCGGCTGACGTGGCCGGTCCAGTCCCACTTCAACCTGGCAGTCTTTGCACCGACATCGACAATGCGTGTTTTAGAGCGCAGCACCGTGTTCCGGATTCGGTCAATCCTTCCCACTCCAAGCATGCTGCGCTCCATAGCTCTTTGGCAAACCTTCAGTTTGGTTTTCTGGGACTCTGTAAGTGACCATGTTTGGGCACCGTAAGTTAGGACAGGCAGTATACACATATCGACAAGTCTTCGCTTAAGGGCCAAAGGAAGGTCACCCTTCAGTAGCTCTTTCATAGACCAATAGCTCTTCCACGCATTTTGGATCCGTCTATCGACTTCTTTGTCCTGCCTGTGGTTGCCTGTGGTTGAAAGAGACTAATTGGCCCAAATACAAATACTCGTCGACATATTGTATAGACTGCCCGTCTACCTCGACCTTACGTCTCGTGCTGTTGGTCATTACCTTGGTCTTTGACCGATTCATTTTTAAACCAACCTGAAGGCTTGCAGAGCTTAGATCTTTTAACATTGTCTCAAGTTCGAGTGTAGAAGAGGAGAAAAGGACAATGTCGTCGGCAAATCGAAGATTTGTTAATCTTCTGGCTCCGACCACAATGCCCTTGGACTCCCACGAGGCTGCCAGGCTTCGGAACACTTGTTCTAATGTGCTTGTAAATAGATTAGGAGAGAGCGGGTCTCCCTGTTTGACTCCCTTCTCAATTTTAAACGGCTGTCCGGATGATTGGAGTTTTATGTCTGCAGTGCTATTGTCATATATGGAATTTATTAGATTGATGTAGGTGGGTTCAATATCCTGAAGATGGAGTGCGTTGATAATGGACGAGTGCGTAATACTGTCAAACGCCTTAGAATAATCCACAAATCCCAAGTATAACTGTTTATTGAACTCTTGACATTTTTCTATAATTTGATTTAACGTATGGAGATGATCAGTGGTGGAGAAACCAGGGCGGAAACCAGCTTGTTCGGGAGGTTGTTGACTGTCGAGCTGATCTGCAATACGGGACTCTATTACTTTTAAAAACGTTTTGTATATGTGCGAGACCAGGCTGATGGGACGGTGGTTGTTAATGTCGCTCTTGTCGCCCTTTTTATGGACAATTGATTATTTTTAGAATTTCGTAGCCAAAATCGGAACAGTTATTTTAAACGACCTCTTTAGCCTAGTTGGTAGTGACCCTGCCTACGAAGCAAGAGGTCCTGGGTTCGAATCCCGGTAAGGGCATTTATTTGTGTGATGAGCTCGAATATTTTGTTCCCGAGTTATGGATGTTTTCTATGTATTTAAGTATTTATATATCTATATAAGTATGTTTATCGTCGTCTAGTACCCATAGTACAAGCTTTGCTTAGTTTGGGACTAGGTCGATTTGTGTAAGATTGTCCCCTAATATATATTTATTTTATTTTTATAGTTTCACAATGCTGGGTCTCGTTCGTTTATCTTAAAGTCTAAAGCCATAACACTTTTGCCATGTCATTAATTTGTTATAATGATTATTATCCATAACGAAAAAAAAACACATAATTTAAGTATTATATTTCATTATGCTCAAAATACCTACATGTTTAGGAAAATGAATAACCGAAATGTATGTACGCGCATAACTCAACTGTCGACCTTCACAAGAGAAGAGTTTTGGCCGAAAGGTGTCGCTTACCGGCGGTTTCGTGGCCGGTTAACTGACACCGCGAAAGTGCCCACGTCACAGACGTCACGTGCTAGTAATTAAGGTGTTAGTTAAGTATAATATAAATATGTATGTTAGTCTTTAAGGTATTTTTTATGTGGGCCTATGCAGCCTGAAATAAAATTATTCTATTCTATAACTTCCGATTGACTGCACCAAATTGGATAATTATTTTTTTGTTGTATTTGTTATTTTCAGGAGAAGTTTCTTATGAAAGAAATTTTAGATAAAATACAACGGGGGCGAAGCCGCGGGCCATCAGCTAGTATTATATATTTATCAAAATAAAAGCGATGAGATTATAAACAACAAATAAGTACTCAAGGAAGTTATTTGTCAGTAACGATCCTTAATTACCGTCAGGAAACAAAGTGCCTACATTAAGGCAGCTCACATTCAGGAATGTCTAAGTTAGAAATGAGATAAACCAACTTTTCTTTTCTCCCCGTGCGTGTAGTTACTCGATGACCACTTTGGCTTGGTCCCAGAAATCTAGGGAATGTTTAGCGAAGAGGGTTCAAGCGTAAGTGGTGGGTGAAGACATTGGATATCCATGATGTTACCCTCCCCACTATACCTAGGTTGTGCAGTAAATAATGGCCAAGCTTCGAACTCGAATGAAACTTTTTTTTATTCAAGTCAAGTCACATAATATACTTTGACTAAGGGCCACGTGCACAGTTCAGGGTTAAAAAATTAAATCGGTAACCCGGGGTTAAGAATGACAGTTCCACACATTTTGACACTTGTTAACCCTGGGTTAGCAGTTAACTCGGAGTTAAGCAGCTAACCCAGGTCCGCGCAAGCCCGCCTAAGGTGTCGAAGAAGAAGCCGTGGTGGCCTAGTGGTTTGATTCGTGGGTTCAAATCCCGGCTCGCACCTCGGAGTTTTCGGAATTTATGTGCGAATTTATATTTACATTTACAAAATCAATATTAAAATTAAATTTGAAGCTGATGATATTCAAGTTTTTTTTTTATAAGTTTTTCCATCTCCTTCACATAATTAATCCATAAGCTTATAATACTAAATCAGGCAGTTATCTTAATTAATTATGTTTTAGTCAATCTGTTGTCGCTTCTTATACTTTATACAATTCACGTGAACTCCTGCTGTAATTATAAACCCACCAAAACATAAATGTGAAAAATGTTAGCCAAGTACAATACTAAAAATATGCCTGGTTGTTGACTTCGCCAACAAAAGTAGTGAGATGTATCAGATGTATCTACTTATCCAGAAATTTATTTTTAAGAACCAATAACACCCTAAACAAATATAAAACTCTATTACTTTGTTTTCTGTGCTACGACAGTGCTTGTTATTTATAAATAAAAAAGCTTAAATTGAGAAATCAAACAATTTACACAAAGTAGATAACTTATGTTAAATCGAAGCTTAAAATTTGATTTGGCTAGTTTTTGATCTGCAAGTTAGTCAGAAGTCAGAAGAAAAATAGCGATATTTAGACGTCTGTATTTATAAAAAGTGGGGTTCTAGTTAATTTTATTAGTATCAGTAAATATTCCGGTGTGCTTGTGTTAAGTAGGTACATTTTGAGTTATGAAGGGGTCAAAAGTGGCTCCAAATGGTTCGTGTAATATTACAAACAGTTCGTTTTTCTTGAACTTGGCTTGACACGCTGCCACGTGTCTAGACCTAAAAGCAATCAAAAATAGGGCTGTACATTTCTAGGGACCTAAATAATCCGGTGTCCTTGTCTGTTGGCTATGTCTCTAGAAAATTGACAAAAACGGCATTATTTCCTTACTATTACTTCATCACCTCAGTCACAGGGCATTGGGCCGTAGTTTCCGCGCGGGGTCCAGTGTGGATTGGGAACTTCACATGGGCCATTGAATCTCTTCGCAGGTGTGTGTAGGTTTCCTTCATCATAAAGCTCATGGTATAAAATATAGTTCCTTCCGTTCCAAATGCGTAAAAACTTTAAACAATAAGACAAGAGAGGCCGTATTGTCTAACGCACTAGGAATCACAATAGATTCCTCCATTTCCTTCTGATACACAGTGTGGGATGACGATAGAAAGAGATGGCAAATGCGATCGCAAGCACCCGCGCGTGAGGCGCAAGCCACACTGAAAAGACGTGGGACGGGGATTGCGGTCGTGGCGCCCCTTGAATCAGTTTTCATACTAAATGTATAGAAGCGTCGCGATCGAAAGCAGACAGAAGAGACGGGGCGGAGACGCGGCTTGCGACGCGCCCCCGCCCCACCTCTCTTCTTTGTGGCTTGTGCCTTAACCATACGGTCTCCGGATAATATCGTGGCGCCTGAAGACGAGGATACTATTAAATTTAATCCAAATAAGGGATAGGAATAAGAACAGGAATACAATCTGGTATCCTGCCTTATCGCCAAAAAATAATTTCCCAAATGATTCACTTGCCAACTGTTTATTTTTTCTGAAACTGTAAACCATTAGGTTCCCAATCTTTCATGGACTACCGCCGCTTTTACTGGAGGCACTGATATTAGCAAATTACCAATTTTATATTTTTATCTATTAATCACAAATTAACAATTATTTGGACCCGTTACCGCCCCCTTGAAAAACTCCAGCGCCCACCGGGGGGGGGGGGGGTGCTATCGCCCCCTTTGAGAACTTATGCTGTAAACTATCCAGGATTATATTTCAGGGCAATCCTGTACGTTAGGTTAGGTTTATTTTATAGGATTTCTGAAAATTTTACAGTTTCAGAAAAAATAAACATGGCAAATGAATCAGTTAAGAAAGATATACTTAGTTGGAAAAAGGTAGAGGACCATATATCTATTTATGTCTAATATTTATATTTCATTATTATGCAGGATCGGCGTTAGAAATGATGAAATCCACGCAAGAATTAAAGTCACTGACAAGCTCGAAGAATCGCCAGATTCAAGTGGCAGTGGGCAGGGCACATCGCTCGTAGAAATGATGGCCAATGGGGCAAAAAGGTTCTCGAGTGGCGTATCACCGGATGACGGCGCGACGATCTGGTTAAGGTTGCGGGATCGCGTTGGATGCGGATGGCTCGGGACCGATCTGTTTGGCGAGCCTCGGGGGAGGGCTATGTTCAGCAGTGGACGTCTTTCGGCTGAAATGATGATGATGATGATTTATATCTCATAAGTGTTTTTAACATCATAAATATCATAATACTTATGAATGCAGGATACGCCATATATCAATTAAATTCTTAAGAGTTGATTGATTGGCTATAGATCAACTGAAGTACCGTTTAATTGTAAGTAAAGTGTTTGTTATCTTGTTGATGACTTCACCGAGGTAAAAAGGGAAATACCGGGGAATATGGATGATGACAAAACCAGTCAACTGAAGTACTTTTCAACTGAAATAGCTAGGTCAACTGAAATAGCTAGGTACGGGGTCCATATTGGTTTGCATAAAATTTGAAGTACGAATTCGTCTTGGACTTTATTAAATTTCAATTCAACTGATAGATTTAATGTTTTTATGCGGGCAACGTCGCGGGTAACAGCTAGTAAAGAATAAAAAAAAACACCAAATTCTTGTCGTACGTATCCCAATCGTAGCTACGTTAGAATTGCTTGAACGTAAAATAAAATATGAATTCAGCATAATTTATTGTAGGAAACAATTCTGGATCAAACGATCGCCACACTTCCCTTGAGCGACTAAACCGCTTCAACTTTCATACAGACATGCAATTTAGTCATCCACCCTTTGAAGGTATTCGTCCTGGAGTTATGTGAATTCCAATATTACGGGAAGCGTGTGGAATATAAAGTAGGTCTCCAACTACGCTAAGCAGGACTTTGAATTGTAAAATTGCGCTGAGAACTGGGAATTTTAAACTTGCGTGGGAAGCATTAGTAATTTGAGATGAGACCTGTGCCAAATGAGACGTATAGGTAAGGGAGCTAATTACGAGTAATAAGTGGCACAATGGGGGGGGGGGGTTGTCTAAAATTACCGAAATTGTGACATAATTTAGAGGCTGAGATGACGTGAGATGAGAGTATTTTTAATTTGACAACCACATGGTCTAGTGGCTAGAGAACCTGACTATGAAGTTTAAGGTCCCGGGTTCGATTCCCGTGTCGGGGCAGATATTTGTATGAAAAATATGAAAGTTTGTTCTCGGTCTTGGGTGTTTAATATTACATAATGTATTTAAGTATTTATCTATCTATATGTATAAGTATGTTTATCCATTGCTGAGTACCCAGTACGCATAACATAAGCTTTGCTTAGTTTACTTTGGGACTAGGTCAATTGGTGTGAATTGTCCCGTGATATTTATTTATTTTTATTATTTTATAACCTCCGACACAAAAAGAGAAGTTTAACCGCTATGTGTGTGTGTCAGTGGCATTATATCTCTTAAAGGAGTGAACCGATTTGGATGCGGTTTTTTATTTGAAATCAGGTTTCTTGGCGATGGTTTTTAGACATGTTTCATAAAAATTGATTCAGCCGTTTCAAAGTTATCAACTCTTTTGATAACTGCGGAAGGGATCTTAGACGCATAAAGGGCATTTACTTCATTTTCAAACATAATATAATAATTATTATGTTTCAAAATAAAGTAAATGCGTTGGTGACCTAATTGCGTTGGGGGTTTATAAATTTTTAAATTTATATATACCTAGTTATTTAACTAGTTTTTGGGTTATTTTTTAGTTTACGGGCGAAACAGCAAAACGCTGCAAATATGCAAATTCGGCAGACAGTTCTTGTGCCGTGGGGACCTCAAGTTCAAAAACTTTTTAAATGTAAAAATTAAAAACTTGTCCGATCTACTGGCGACCATAATGGCTGGCTCATTCCTCGGACAGCATATTGGCATTGCCATGCAATGGAAACGAGGAAACACAGCCAGCATTGCGCCCACCCTGCCCAATAAGTAGCAGCGATCTGGGTGATATTTGTAAAAACTGGTTTTAAGGTTTAGATTAAGTTTCCCAAAATTTCAACCGCTAGGATTAGAATAATTATGAAACTAGCTGGTGCCCGCGATTTCGTCCTCGTTAATCATTGATGCTCCGCTCCTATTGGTCGTAGCGTGATGTTATATAGCCTGTAGCCTTCCTCGATAAATGGACTATTCAACACAAAAATATTTTTCAATTCGAACCGGTAGTTCCTGAAATTAGCGCGTTCGACCAAACAAACAAACTCTTTAGCTTTAAAATATTAGTGAGGTAAACGTACCAATGCTCGACACCTCAACGCCCATTAGATGACACCAATCTGTCACCTCTCTTACTATGACATAAGATTGTAGGTGCCATGTAATGGTTCAGTGACGTTTACCTTATAGATTTCTCACAGGTGTTGAAGATCACGATATAATCTTTGAGAATTTTAGCGAGGTCGCGTAATTTCAATTCAAATAAATAAAATAAATGCAGTGGTAGAGTATTTGACATAAGTATACGGGTACGAAAACCTTCGTCAGTTATTAAATTGATTCTTTTGCCAAGCCATAGACTCTTAGTACCTTTTGTAAAATGGGAGACGTCAATGGATATTCTGTTTCGTTTGAAATATAAATGTTGACAGGAGTGACTGTTGTCTCGGTGCAAGCAAATGTCAAATTTAAAGTGACAAACTTTTTTTACCCCGGCTGTAGGTACAGAAGCTTGTTTGAATAAAATAATTAACTATTGGTGAACGTGAATGAAGCCGCAGATAAAAGTTAGTAGGTATCACATGAAATATTGGTACGTTATTATAATTCGATATACTAACAGTGCAACTCCCTCTGCCAATGGAGGTTCAATTTTAAATGATTTACGACACCAAAAATAGAGAAAGGGCGCCCATTAGTGAAGTTCGTTAACAGCGACATGATAAATGTTTTAGCGCGTAAAGAAATATGCTTCAGGACTGCACGGCAAGCGTATCGGGTAGCAAAGGATGTACAAATATGGTATTCACCAGAATTTAGCCAATAAGATAAAATTTGTAAATAACCGCTTGTGCCTAAAATACCACATTTCCAAAATACAACATTTTTCAAAATACTACATTACCTATTTATTACTGAACTGAAAAATAAATAATAGTTAAAAAAAACTAAAAAAACACACTTTCAAAAAAACAACTAAAAAATAAAAAATAAATTTTAATAAATTTGAATTCATTATTCTTATAAGTAGTGCAAAAAAAATCTTAATAAGCAATTATTATATTGTTATATCCAGATCCAAATTTGTAAACAATACGAAATATTGATCAAATAAAAAATAATACCACGACAAGCAGAGGCTTGAGAGGCCATATGTTAAACCGCTAAGCCACCACGCCTTTTTTGAAGTATATCCCCACAACTTAATAAAAAAACTTGCAGATTTTCTCAAGATGGAAACAAATTTTATGTCCCGAATGATGTAGTAGGTATTATGTCCAAAGTCAATCATGGGCCAATTTATATACCAAATACTATATTTTATATGACCCAGGATAAGCCTGCTATAAATTTTATCGATAGACCATAAATCGCTGACGAAAAAATATAAGCCCCCTTAGCAAATATTTTGCTATATTTCCGTCATAATTCGGGAGAGACCATAAAATGCTTGTTAAAAAAGGGTATTTTTTATTGATAGTCTATGAACTACAAAAAAGCGGGCAAGTGCGAGTCGAGTCACGCAGTGTACGGTTCCGTGCCTGGTGCGGCAAATATTCAATTTTAAGTTTTGATCATTAAAGAGTAGTGGTGGTTTTTGCACGTTAAAATAAATGTGTCGCATAGACACATATTTTGTTTTTTAGCATTAAAAATTGAGTTTTAATCTTGATGAATCTTTTTATTGAA
The DNA here is from genome assembly GCA_947563465.1 of Archips xylosteana. Lineage (NCBI taxonomy): Eukaryota > Metazoa > Arthropoda > Insecta > Lepidoptera > Tortricidae > Archips > Archips xylosteana. The sequence goes on along the minus strand of OX387348.1, from coordinate 2,043,976 downwards.
AAACGCTTTTCAAACATGGTAACTATTAATTATGAAACCGAAATAATGTAAATGACCATTACTTATGTCCTTGTTACAATACCTATTTACTGTGATTTATTTTTCAAGTGTTTTTCAATAAAAAAACACGTCAAGATCGCTACTTTCTTTCTAATACTAAAAAACCTAGTGTAGCGAGGAGACAGGGTAAAATACTGAACTTCATAAATAACACTTTTCAGGACTTAATCACAAACTAATAACAAAATCAATCATTGCAACGGCCGTGGTCACTAGTCGACTGAGAATCGTGAAAGTTTAAAACATTAAATACTGAAGTTTATTTATCACTTATGTTAATGAAAACAGCGATGCTGCAGTGGGTTTATTTATGTTATGACAAATTATTCTCACAGCCAAGCTGTACCTCTAGACCATAAAGCCTAACCTTTTAAGGACTATTACAAAAAAAAATCCAGCGCCCCTTTTACATAATAATTATTATACTAATTATTAGATGTCTTATTATCTAATAATAATCACACATTAAAAAATATCTGGAGCTCTACCGCCCTACAATATGCTCCAGCGCCCACTAGGGGGCGGTACCGCCGCGGTTGGGAACTTATGCTGTAGACAGACTGAGAACAGAGATGGCGTAACTCTAAGGGTTCCATTTTTACCATTTTGCTAAGGAACCCTAAAAAGACTCCACTTGTTGTTTAGGGAGGCAAGAACAGTTAATATCAAGAGTTTACGATCCTTTTACGATGGAAAAACTTTGTACCTACACGATCGGGTACGCCCACGAAATTTCTTATAAATTCAAAAATATGCTGAAACAGAGAATTTTAATTTAGGTTACAAACATGTTACAGATACCCTTTTATAGTTTATCTTCTGGTTGCGAATATCTAGACAACTAAATAAATTATAAATTAAAATATATAATGTAATAGTAATGAATTAATGCCCATAGGTGCTAAACTTTGAAAGTTATACCTAAGCAATCACGCCATTATTATAAAACGGTACGGTTTTTCAAGAATAAAAACCGCATTGAAAAACTTTTCACGTCAAAAAACAGAAAAGTATGCAAAGTATTGTATGTAATGTATGTAATGGTACTGGGAATTAAACCCGCGTTCTCAATATTCCGTGATGCGTGCCTTACCAATACACTTTTGAGCGTTGGCGGATATGGTGAAATTTGACAATGGTTGAAACAGTTATTTTTGGGTGAATCAACTTTTTCTTGCCACCAGTTTCTATGGTTACAAAATTTTTATCTCCTGGACAACCTAAGCATCTTTCTATGAAACAATATGAAGATAATTTTATTGAATTAGGCGTTACTTTGCCGAGGTCCATATAAATAAACTGAAACCTTCGATCATATAATACGTAGATGCAAGGTTCTATACATAAAATCAATCAAAAAAATTTAGTGCAAGATTTTAGCTGAATGTGATTGCATTGTCATACATATTATGTGTACCAAATTTTTTCAAGTTAATCCGACAATTAGAAGGAGATTAGGTAAAATTTACTTACAACGTTTGACGCAAACTAACACAGCAAAGAAAATAAAAGCAGATTATTAATAAATTTTAAAACTAGGTGTTTTTGTTAAAAAATACAAAAAAAAAAACAAAATCTTTTTTTGACAAAAAGTACATATTTACATTTTTGAGGGTATCCATCAGTGGCCAAACTAGGCTGAGCCTGTATCTTGGCCATCTGCGAGTGCATTAAACAGAAAAAAAGAAAAAATATTACAGAAGTGTTATTATAAATCACGGGTTTTTACGCTTTCAATAAAATTATACTACCTATACCTATTTACAATCCTATACAGAAGGGTAAAGTGTGTGTGTGTGTGTGTGTGTCTGTATGTAAGAGTGTGAGTGTGTGTGTGTGTGTGTTTGTGTGTGTGTGGGCGTGTGTGTATGTGTGTGTGTGTGCGTGTGTATGTTATAAGTCCTCGTAAAATGGATTCACTTTATTCTTGTGCATTTAATTATTTCTTCAGTATCACTGTATGACAACGTCAGTAACCAATGTTTCACCAAACTTTTAGCTCTGGGAACTGATAGAAGTTTAATGTCACAGAAATTACAGATGTGGTTATATATGCAACAGTGTGAGTAGGCCGGTGAACGCCTAGCTAAAGCGGATCTGCACCGGGGGAGCGGGACCCTATAGATGCGCCTTCGCAACATATCCCCGTAACCAGCAGAGTTGAGTACAACGCCATGAGTACGAGTGACGGCTTTGATGATAAAAAGCTGCCTTACCCTAAGTAGTTTCGTCTCGGAGTACAGCAAGTCTGTAGGGAACCGATAAGGCTTCCTCATCATAGTCTTTATTACTGCTCTCTGAGCACGTTCCAGGGGAAGCAGATGGCTTTTTGCAGCACATCCCCAGACTGCCACCCCGTAGTCTAAAATAGATTGAGCAAGTGCCTGGTAGACAAGGCGAAGTATATCAGGGCCAGCAAAGTTCCGAAGTCTCTTCATTACGAATATGAGTTTCCTTACTCTAGAAGCAATAGTGGTGATGTGCTGTGCAAAAGAAAGATGCTGATCGAAGATAATCCCAAGGTTATAAGCGCAAGTATGGAATTTGATGGTTCTTTCTATTGAGGGTGATGTTGCAGAGGTTTTTGAGAAAGCCACAAAATTGGTTTTGTCAAGGTTAAGTGTCAGCAGATTATTGTTCAACCACGAAGCAACTCCAGCCAGCGCAACCTCAGCTCCAGAAAACGCCTCATCCCATGACTTGCCATTTACAAGTATAACAGTATCGTCCGCGTAGCAGACAAGGCTAGCATTCGGCAGAGCAATGTCAAAAATATCATTAATATACAGGGTAAACAGCAACGGGCCGAGTACGCTTCCCTGGGGAACACCAAAACTGACAGAGATCTGATCACTAACAAGTTCGCCTATTTTTACCGCTTGGGAGCGATCCGTCAGGTAACTAACAAACCAGTCAAGAGCCACGCCCCTGAGACCCATATTTTCCAGTTTCCTGAGCAGTATGGGGACCGAGACGGTGTCAAAGGCCTTGGCAAGTTCGATAAAAATACCTATGCTCTTATTCCCATCGTCCAAGTTACCAGATATGAGATTATTAAGAAGCATAGCTGCATCCTCCGTTGACTTGCCTGTTCTAAAGCCAAACTGGTGATCAGAGATAAGTTGGTTCTTCTCAATGAAACTGGCCAGCCTCACCTTTACAATTTTCTCAAGAATTTTAGAGAATACAGACAAAAGAGAGATTGGTCTGAAATTCGTAGGAGTGTTTTTGGACCCCTTTTTATGTATAGGTGAGACCAAAGCCACCTTCCAACAATCAGGAAAACAGCCGGTTTGCATGCTAAGGTTAAATAAAAAAGTCAGTGGTTCCAATAAGACCCCCCTTAACTGTTTAACTAGAAGCGGCTTCACTTTGTCTGGTCCAGGTGCACTGTCCATTTTAAGCTGGGATATAATTTTGTCCACCTCATGGGTATCAGTAGGGCGTATATAAAACGAATTCAGGACTGACCGACAGGGTTTATATTTTGCGGCCAAAGTCACTTGCGTCTCAGATATTCCAGCTAAGATCCTGTCTGCAAGGTTTTTTCCATTAGTGGAGAAATATTTGTTGCAATCATTTAGAATTTCCTGCGTTGGTTTATCAGTCGAGGAAATAAGCTCATCCGCAGCGTTTTGAGAAGTAGGGTTTTGACAACTACTTTTGATGAATTGCCAGAATTTACTTGGGTTATTTTTGCTGTCGATAAGCTGCTTGCTCTGGTGTTCATTCTTTAACTTGAACAATAAATTATCAAAAAAGTTTCTGTACCTAGTGTAGGTAAGCCGAAGTATTTGATTATGCGGCGAGGCCCTCACTTGCAGATGCAATTTATCCCTGTGTTTCATGCACCTTATCAACCACGGTGTCATCCATGGCTTAATATTGAATTTGGAACGGCTGACCTTAGCAGTATACGTATTGTTATCAATAGCCTGCGTTACTAGGCGATTAAAATTTGCAGCTGCCTCGTTCACGTTTCCAGCGCTAGTGACGACTGACCAGTCAGCCCCTGCCAATTCCTTCGCCACATTAGCATAATTAGTTTTGTAGATGTAACGATTGCGTTTCTCTGGTTTGCTGTCCGCGAGGCCGGCCATGACCAGGTCGTGGTCCGATATAGAGCTTGGACAGACTGCACCTACAGAGGCATTGCTGTATTTAATAAATATATGGTCGAGACATGCATCATTTCTAGTGGGTACCGTGATGGAGGGAAGAAGCCCATGAGAAGCCAGGAGACAAACGTACTCTGATTGATTGAGTGTCGAGTGGCGTAGCAAGTCGATATTGATGTCTCCGGCTATTATAACTTGGTAATTAGTTTTAATATGACTTAGGGTATAATCAAGAGAGTTCAAAAAATTATCAATGTTCGTGAATGATGGAGAACGATATATGCCAAGGAGTATGATTTTGTTGGAAATAGACACAGAGAGGCAATTTGCATCTTCAATCGATGGTTCCACCGCTGACGCATTAAGACCTTCTCTAACATAAACAACGACGCCGCCACTCTTATTTATTATTTTACTTGTATTAAATGAATTATAGCCCGGTAGTTGATCAATAATAGAGCCCTCGCTCAGCCAGCACTCTGTAAGTACTATAGCATCATACTCAATGTTAATGCAATTTAAGGCTACCACGAAGGCGTCAAAATTACGCTGTAGACTTCTTATGTTTAGCGTGAGTAATTTAAATGTGTGGTAGGAGGTGAGAACATTTTTGCATTCGTCAAGCGTGTTTAGCTTCCGACAGTTAATCACAAATGATTGGTCTATGCTGTTAGCAAGGTCATGCAACGCCATCTTCATAGCAGTAAGAATTTGACTCGTCACGTTTCACCATGAACGAAGCTGTCAACATGTTGGTATACAAAACCCCGCCTAACAGTGTGATAAAGAACATCGGGAATCCCATTTTAGTGGCACAAGTGAGATGTATGACATATGATGAGTGAGGTATATATATGAATGTGTGCGTATATAGAATTTGATTGTGTAGAAAAATTTTGAATAAGGTTATATAAGGAAAACAAAAACATAAAATTAATACAGACACTAAAGAGAAATAACACGCGTCATTCAAATGTAACTCGCTCTCGTGTCTCGCTGTTGTTGGAGGTCGGGGGCTGCTCATCGGGGATTGATTCCTTTGTATCTGTGATGACTCCGAGGCACCGGTCCAGGTCCGCCACACAATACTAGGAAATAATCAATAATCAATGATAAAAATATTTATCTAATATGTAACTTAGATAAGGTGACAACCGTCGTCCGCTGATACCATCTCACACAAGATTACATCCATGTGGGGCTTCATGTGGGGCATTTATTTGACACCCCACCAATATCAGCATAAAAATACACGCTTATTTGTTATCACAAACTATGTGTGGGCTAGCTTAACATATAAAACAAACGATAAGTAAGTTAGTGAGGTTAGCAGGAAGATGTTTGCTGCTGTGGGCTCAGAAGACGGCTTCGCAACTTTCTCCCGTTCGCTACCAAGATTGCGTTGGCTAATTCTCTCCTTCTTCCTATTTCACATTACGCCGACGTTTCCTATTTAAATCTTACAGAGGAGCAATTGAATAAGCTTGAGCTTATCCATAATGTCTGTATTCGGTTCAAATTCGGTTTGCGGAAATATGACCACGTTTCCTACTATCGCACCCATCGACCCATCTCAAGTGGTTCCCCATCCGTTTTCGCCGTAATACTCGCATTTTTCATTCTCTTTTATACAGTATACTCTTTAATCCTGCAACTCTTCAATATCTTCAAGAGTATTTTAAGTTCTTGTCCTCTATTCGCTCTGCACAAAATTTTCTTCTTACCGTTCCTCCTTCTTCCTCCAAATTCTATCATAACTCCTTTACTATGACTACCATTCGTCTTTGGAATTCTCTTCCTTTGGCGTTAAGGCAAGCGAAATCCCTTCCCATTCTTAAAGACCTCCTAAAGGTTCACTATTTGTCACTAACTTAATCCCCAGTCTTTGATCCTTCTCTATTCTTTTTGTTTTTTTTGTTTATATTGTTTCTTTAATTTCCTTTTTAAATCCTTTTCTCACATGCGGCCTTTTGACATTTTTCCATTGATATTTTGCATTAAGTATACATGTAGTGTATAAGTATTATATTTAATGTACATATTTGTTTATTTATATAATTTACATTACATTTGTATTGTTCTTAATATTTATTGTCTATTAATTCTATGTTTATCCTGTTTGTTATTTCTGCCACCTTCATTTTCTGTTCATATTTATTAATTTCTGAGTAATTGGTTGTCTGGAAGAGATCGCTTTTTAGCGATAAGACCGCCTATTGTCTTTGGGGGTAGTTACAATAGAGAGATCTCTCTCCAGGCAGATGTTATGCCTGGGGACCGAAGTCCAATGGATGAAAGTTGGAAGTTGTATTTATGCAGCCGAGTGGAGAAACTTCGATAGCGTGATGTAGGATTGTAGTAGTTAGTTCCTTATGTGATGACTAGATGGCGCTAGTAGTCGCTACATCAGCCCCCCTTTTAGACCGGAGGTCGATACGAATTGCAGTGGAGTGCAGTCTGTGCGTCATGTGGGCGCTTGCAAGGGCCAGTCGCTCAGAGCCTCGTCGGCGAGCATTGTTGTTCCTCTGCTACTTGTGGATGCATGCCTGTTGCGTGATTGCTCGGAGCCTTGTTGGCGAGCGTTAGTTGATTGATTGGCAAGTGGAAGTAGTGGGAGGAGGATTTGCGAACTGTAGACACCAGGCAGATAATAGATACATGCTAATGGTGCACAGTGCGGTGAGTATGGCTTGCTGTGAGACTGCGTCATCGTCTTGTGTGTCTGAAGGTTGCGATTTTGTCCAATGTCGTGGGTCACCAATTTGGGGGTAGTTACAATAGAGAGATCTCTCTCCAGGCAGATGTTATGCCTGGGGACCGAAGTCCAATGGATGAAAGTTGGAAGTTGTATTTATGCAGCCGAGTGGAGAAACTTCGATAGCGTGATGTAGGATTGTAGTAGTTAGTTCCTTATGTGATGACTAGATGGCGCTAGTAGTCGCTACAGTCTACCTGAATTTTTATTTTTATAATGTCACTGTACTGCTTTTGGTGATGAATAAAGAATATTTGTATTGTATTGTATATTTCAAAAACACCTACTTATGAAGTAACATTATATGGACAGCACTTTTTCTACGCAATTACAGAGTAACACTCTTATGCAACGAGTAAGCTTCAATATTCAGGAACTGAGGACTAGTATTAGTGATCACCCACCCACCATCTGGATATACTCTGGTACTGAACACGACTTCGCCTTCACCACAGAACAGCTCCATAGAACTAGCGTCTAGGAAGATCCTCCAACTCTTCGAATCTATCGGCAACCATTCCGCCTGCCGAATATCCCCTTCTCCCCTTTCAACCACCACTTTACCAACATCCGGCTCCCATTGAATCCAAATTTTATCACCGCCATTTGCACCCTCTATAAGTAATTCCATTTTCTGTGATAAGTCAACGCGTACGACTAGTTCGGCAGTCTTGCCAAACTGAAGTTTCTTTTCTGGTCGTAATACTCCAACCATTCTTACCTCGTCTCTGAGAAGAACCATGTCCTCCATTGGCTTCATGATGATGCGGTTACCGACGAGACTCAGTTCTCTGACGATAGTCAGGGCTCCAGACCAACCGTCTTCCTTTTCTGGGTAAGGTTGATCAAACATACTGAACCAGCCGATAAGGTAGCGTCTTCCAAACGCTTCCATAGTTTGTGCTGCGTAAAAATTATGACCGTAATCAATCTCTTGAAAATCAACTTCGGGAACAAAATCAAAGGTAACATAATCAAATGATCCTATTATATATCCGGTTTGATCGAGATTCTTAAATCTGTCACCCTCAGGTTTCATACCTTGAGGAGACATAAGAAGAATATATTTTCCATCTAATTCAAAGAAGTCAGGACATTCATACATGTAAACATCTTTGTCGGATTCAATTAGAACTTTCAAAAATGTCCAATTCTTCATGTCAATCGACCTGTATAGCAAAATGCTTCCTCTTTGGTCGTTAGTATTACTACCGATGACAACGTACCAATGATCTCTATGTTTCCAGGCTTTGGGGTCCCTGAAGTCAGGGGATCCATTGGGCGCAGCTGCTATGACTGGATTGCCTTCGTACTTATGGAAATCTATGCCATTTGTGCTGTAAGCTATATGCTGGGTTTCGTTAGCCCATGGTTCAGCGTCTAAATTCACATGTCCTGTATACATTAGGATCATTTTATCGCCATCTACGACGGCACTGCCCGAGTAGCATTGTTCGTTTTCGGGAACTAGTGCAGTAGGGTAATATCTCCAGTGCACCAAGTTAGGGCTGCCCACATGCCCCCAGTGCATTGGGCCCCAGACGCTGTCATATGGATGGTATTGGTAGAACACGTGGTATTCTGACCGGAAGTAGGAGAAGCCATTTGGGTCGTTGATCCAACCGACTGGGGCTGAGATATGGTAGTGCATTCTGTACCTTTGCTTGATTTCTGGGCGCTTGTTGTCGATGTATGCTTCTACTTCAAGGACATCTTCGTTTGTTTGACGCATGCTGCAGCAAACGTAAGTTATGTGGACGACGATTAATAATATTTTAACGGTCACCATAGTGGATATTCAAGTAATATCGCTTTTCGACTCAACACATCTTATATGTAGATTGAAAGAAGTTTATCTGAAAGATAAGCTAGAGTCTTTTCTAGGTATCACTTATAAAATTGTGAGAGTCATCATTAGATGACACACAATAGTCAAATCTCTATATAAAAATCTCGTGTCACAGTGTTTGTTACCGAACTCCTCCGAAACGGCTGGAACGATTTTTATGAAACTTTTTTCTCCACATTCGGTAGGTCTGAGAATAGGTCGTAGGCTAATTTTCTTTGCAGACGGAGTCGCGGGCAGCAGCTAGTTCACTATAAATTTTATCAAGTAAATTTACGTTGATTCTTTCGGTTCTATAAGTTTTAATAACATTGGCATAAACTATTTAGGACGGGCACAAACATGGACTTATCTATTTCAGACACCTTTACATGACACATTTTTACACAAACACTGAAGAATTGAACTGATGTTTCCTGCGAAAATATTATGTTCTTAAATATAGAGATTTTTTGATTGATTGCTTAATCATTGTGATTGATTGTATTTAGTATGAAATATATATACATATACCTATAGTCATCTTAATAGTTAAATTTCTGTTTTTTGACAGATTTTTTGTACTATTTTTAAATTTTGAAAAACCAAATAAATAATGACGGATCTGCCTTCCGCCATAGTAGAAACAAGTAGTTTATACGATATGAACGTTTTATATAGTACGTATGTCCATTTTAAATAATCTTAAGTGGCACAGCCAGCTAAATATAAGGCAAAGTGTCATAAGTAACACTACGGAAAAATTCTGACCTCTTAAGTCCTAAGAAAAAGGTCGAATGTTTAAATTTTGACAAAAAACTCTAAATTGTACCGTTTAGGAATAGTTTAACACTTTCGCGCAAGCACCGTCGCTAGACGGCACATAATGATTAAAGTGTTGTGACACAACGTCTAATCACGCCATCCAAAAAATTTCCTCTACACCTATAAAATTTTAGAACGTCCTCTGGTCTTAATAAAATCTTCTAACTACATCATTGTGTCACAACATGTCACAATTCGGAATCTGTAGCGCCACACAGAGTCGACGTTTTTGAGTTCTCTATAGGTCTCACTCACACATATACAGGTGAGTCCACGTACACGCTCAACGTCACTGGACGCTGCCTGTTCTAACGTGTCACGGGTCACGTGATTAAACGTTGCTTGCTCAATAACGAACATAACATTTAACGTATATGGAGGAACGTTTATAAACGTTGACGTGATTAGTCGTTTGTTTCATACTTAAAAAGAACCGTAGCTCTGTGTATCAATAGTACGTATATGAACGTCGTTCTCCTTTTTATGGAAAAACAGTGTGTCCTAGCAAGTACTTCTGATGAGGTGAGGTGCTCGTGCGAAAGTGTTAAGTGACCAATTTTGGTGCTTTTAGTGTGAAATCATGACAAATGTGTACGAGTACATGATTATGTAAACGGTATAAAAATAAGTGCCTGTGTTAAGTTTGACTACAAAAACTGAAGACAAGATCAAACGTAAATAAGTATACTTACCTAATAGTTTTTATAAAAGCTTAGTACTTAGTTTTGAATCTATTTTTTTAAGCAATGATGCTCGCTGGGATTGGTGACCTTGTTTACTCGTACGCACGGGGTTGCTGGGAACTGTTTTCGCCTTGATGAAACATGTGGGAAATCTCGCAGCTTACAGTTCGAGGATGTACGAAGTTTGTTTTAATGACTCTATGCAGGCTTTCGGGTGTTCGGCTTGCTGTAGCTAGAATAGGTTAGCGTAGGATAACATAACCACGGAATGCAGGAAGCTTACGTGTATGCATTGCAAGTATCTAGAGAATAGAGGATTTGTATGGAATTAATCAATAAAGAGTAGGAAATGTCAAATCAATGAACATCAAATTCACCTGACTAGTGCAATTGCTGCACTTTGATTCACCGGCCCTATACTTAGTTTTTATTAGCATTAGAAATAAGGTAAACAATCTTGATGAGACTTTTAATTGAAAACAGCATTTAATTTTTTTTAAGGTAACGTCCCTGTGTTTGGTACTGACCAAATACATGGCGATATGTTAGTCTACACTAATATTATAAAGAGGAAAGATTTGTATTTTTGTATGTAACGAATAAACCTAAAAGTACTGGACTGAATTCAAAAATTCTTTTGCCGTTTAAAGCTACATTATCACTGAGTGACATAGGCTACTTTTAACCGCGGGAAAATACCTTTTCCTACGGGAAAATTAATTTATCGCGGAAGAAGCTGCGGACGGAAGGCTACGCATTAATAAAGTACTGAACTAGTTTTTACATTTAAAATCCGGTTGAATTACTAAGGACCACTATCTAATAGAAAATATTTAAACATGTATTTTAAATATGTTCTTTTATCGATGCTGATTCACAGTCATGTCAAAACTTGGATAGTGACTTAAAAATCACCCGTATATAGTATAACCATGATTCCTGTTGACTGTAAATTGATCTTCAGGATGTAAAATAATGAAAATAAAGCAATAATCTACTATATAAAAATAAGTCGCGTTTTTCTTCCTGACGCTATAACTCCAGAACGCACGAACCGATTTCCACGGTTTTGCATTCGTTGGAAAGGTCTCGGGCTCCGTGAGGTTTATAGCAAAGAAAATTCAGGAAAAATTTCAACAGAAAAGCGGGAAAATCTTTTTTCACATACAGCGCCATCTCTCTCATACATAGCATGTACCTACTACAAACCAATACTATTCTCCGCGGACGGAGTCGCGGGCAACAGCTAGTTTAATAATAAAGTAAAATTAAGAAGCAGCGCGGACAACGGCTATGACAGGACACTCGATATTGTTTTGTTTTAAGTACTTAGGTGACTAAAATTACTTTGGAAAGAATAATGCTAGTACTACGGTATAAGTGATAAGTCGTAAAATAAAGTAATCCAGAATTGGATAGCCCATTATCTACTTCATTAGTTAATTTTTCTAAGGCCTAGAGTGAATTTAGGTATGCCAACGAAAACGCTACATGCAGCTATTCTAAAGTTTTTAAGCAATAAAGTTTCGACGCGGTTGCCAATAATCTAGGCACACACGAACTCTTTACAATTTTTTAAATAAATGAATAAAATAACATAAGTAATGAACAAATTTTAATAAAATTTAAATAGTTATACGAAAAATGAGCATTTTCAATTGTTACATAATTTTAGAGTATCATTACAAGTAGGTACTGATTTCATCAAAGAGAAACACTCCTAGACAGAGAGTAAGCTTGCACGTTTAGTAGCTGAGGACCCGTGTTAGTTATCAACCAGCCACCTTCAGGGTACAATCTGCTACTGAAGACCACCTCGCCTTCACCGCAGAACAGTTCCACGGAACTGGCGTCAAGGAAAATCCTCCAACGTTTTAATCCTATCGGTTTCCACTCTACCTGGCGAATATCTCCTGATCCCCTATCAACCACCACTTTACCCACATCAGGCTCCCACCGAAGCCAAGCTTTCTCGCCACCAGAGGTACCTTCAAGCTGTAGTTCCATTTTCTGCGTTAAGTCCCCAAACACTATTAGTTCGGCCGTTTTACCAGACCTGAGCTCTTGGTTTGGTTGGAGAACGCCTACCATTTTCACTTCGTCTCTTAGTTGGATCATATCCACGACCGGTTTCATGGTGATACGGTCACCAACCAGCCTCAACTTACGGACAATGGTCATGGCACCAGCCCAGCCATCTTCCTTTTCGGGGTGGGGTTGCTCCCACATGTTGAACCAACCAACAAGAACTCTTCTTCCAAAAGCCTCCATTGTTTGCGCAGCGTAAAAATCATGCCCGTAATCAATCTCTTGGAAGTCAACTTCAGGAACGAATTCGAAGGTATCATAATTAAACGTTCCGATTATGTATCCTGTTTGATGAAGATTCTTGTATCTGTCGCCTTGAGGCTCCATGCCTTGTGGAGACATGAGGAGGATGTGTTTACCATCTAATTCGAAAAAATCTGGACATTCATACATATAGCTATCTCCATTGGATTCAGCAAGAACGTTCAAAAACTCCCAATTTTTCATATCTGTGGATCTATACAGAAGGATTCTTCCCCTTTGATCGGTAGTTTTGCTGCCAATGACAACATACCAGTGATCTCCATGCCTCCAGGCTTTAGGATCCCTGAAATCAGGGGAGCCATTGGGCGCAGCTGCTATAACTGGATTGCCTTCGTACTTATGGAACGTGACTCCGTCATCGCTGTAGGCAATGTACTGGGTTTCGTTGGCCCACGGTTCAGCATCCAAGTTGACGTGTCCTGTATACATTAAGATCATCGTATCTCCGTCTACTACAGCACTGCCAGAGAAGCATTGTTCTTTCTCGGGAACTAAAGCAGTAGGCAAGTACCTCCAGTGCACCAAGTCCCGGCTGGCCACGTGCCCCCAGTGCATCGGTCCCCAGACGCTGTCATACGGGTAATATTGGTAGAACAAGTGATACTCTGACTTGTAGTAAGTGAAGCCATTGGGGTCGTTGATCCATCCTACGGGAGCTGCGACGTGATAATGCAGTCTGTACCTTTGGTTGATTTCTGGCCTTTTGCTGTCGATGTACGCCTCTACTTCACGGATGTCATTTTCTGTTTGGCGGGCTGTGTTACAGCAGGCCAAGGTCACGAAACCGAGGAACAAAACGAGTTTAGTGGCCACCATGGCGCAGACTCGCGAGATAGTGCCCCGATATGTCTTATATACGAGTTAAAATGTTTATCTTTAAGATAATCTTGAGTGTTTTGTTTGGTTCCACTTGAGAGATGATTACCAGCGTCTTCTGTGGTGGTGGGTTGGCGATAGAGGACCCATTATGTAGTCAAGAGCAATTTAAATAATACTACAGTAAAATACTTTGTTTAATGAAGGTATTGACAAGGTCGAACCATTGTTAGTGTCCACTATAATAATGACCGTTCGTCATTACTTTTTGTATTGAGTGTTGTAAAAGGGTATGGGGTTACACGAAATTCAAAAGGCTGGAACCTCATTGGATGTGTAGCAAACATTGCTAGAAGCATTTAGCATAAACATGCTCTGGAATATTTGTGTTCCTCGTGCTGAGGTGTTTCCGTTTTCAACCTTGTTTTAAATTTAAATACACGTTGAATAGTTAATTGATTCAAGCGCTAAATTTGTGAAGGTATTTCAATGAACTAAGTACAATATTTTTACCTTTTTTCTCCGCTACTAACCGTGTATTACAGCTACGTCAGCGCGACGCAAACAATGTCTGTCTGTGCGGAAAAGCTAGGAATATATATACATATGTTACGCGATGTATCTTTAATGATTTCCCGATATTTTGACGCAGTTTTAATCATGATCACGAATAAACAGGTTTTATTTTAATCTATTTCTTTTTTTCTTCTTTCCGGTAAACATTTTTTTACTGTATATTTTTCAAAGCAAACGCAGCTATTTAGCATGACTTAAATTAAGTACTTATGCCATTTTATTTCAAAGTAACACCTGAGGCCGTATTGTCTAACGCTTTTGGCGCTTGCCTTCGCTTTCACTATCTCTTTCTGTCAACGTTTTATACCGTTTGACAGAAAGAGATAGCGATTGCGAAGGCAAGCGTCAAAACGTTAGACAATAAGCCTACTTATTCAGTAACAAAAATATAGTTAAAAAAAACTTGGATTAAAAATGTTTTTTTTTTTACAAACTATTATTTATATCATACTAAATACATATTGAAACATGGATGGTCGAGACATAGACACTATAATTTTTCCTATGCATCACACATCTCAGCTTGCTTAATTACTTATTGCAGCGATACTAGCGACATCTATGTTAGTACTCTCAACGAGAGACGTCAACACTCCTTCGGAACTATCCGCTCACCCGGACCAAGAGATGTCGCTCTTAAGCAATCTTATCAAGTTTGGTTATATATACGGATTTTACGGGATAATCGTAAAAGTAAAAAAAAAATGGAGTTAAAAATCCAAGCTTGAAAACTTATTTGTTAGAATACGGAATGATCCCCTCTCATTTAAGTACCGTTGCATTGCTAATTGCACAGTGTCATTAGTTCGCCGGCTAAATGAACTATGCTCCCGTACTTAATTAAACCTGTTTCATTAAGACCTGGCACACCCAAAGACTGTAAAGATAAGAGCGATGGGTTAGCAGTAGAAACAATCATCATCGCAGCCTATATACGTCTCAGAATGAGAGGGCTTGAGCCGTAGTTCCCACGCGGGCCCAGTGCGCATTGGGATTTTCACACACACCATTGAATTTCTTCGCATTCGAAATGCATTATTATTAACTAGCTTTTACCCGCGACTTCGTCCGCGTGGAATTAGTAATTTGGGTAGCTTATTTATCTGCTTAGTATTTAATTTCGGGGATAAAAAGATCAGATCAGTTCAGATTCAGTTCAAGAGGCTGCATCACGAATGGGCCGGCTCGTCCGGGGCAGTACCACCCTCTCACAGAACACCGGCGTGAAGCAGCAGTAATCCTGCTTGCGTTTCGTACGGTCAGTGAGAGTGCCGGGGGCCCAATACCTCACCCCTTCCCTCCCTCATTCCTTCCCTCTCCTTTAGGGCCGACAACGCACTAGCATCGTGTAAAGCGCTGCGGATGTCTATGGACAGTGGTGTTCATTTAACATCAGGTGACCCACTAGTTCGTTTGTCTGGCCTATCTAACATAAAAAAAAAAAAAAAAAAAAAAGAGGATCAGTTCTAAGTGATCCACGGTTAATTAGACTGTCGCAATAATCTATATTACGGTATCGTCCTAAATACCGCAGTGAAGTGAAGAAGTGTTTGACTAGCGTGTGTTGCCAGTGATGACATACGGAACTGAGACGCATTGTAAAGTGGGCCTTATAAGAAAGCTCTAGGTCACTCAAAGAGCGATTGAGCGAGCTATGCTTGGAGTTTCCCTGCGTGATCGCATCAGAACAGAAATGAGGAGATCCGAAGGAGAACAAAAGTTACTGACATAGCTTGGAGAGTTGCCAGACTTAAGTGGCAGTGGGCAGGGCACATTGCTCGTAGAACCAATGGCTGATAGGGCAGAAAGGTTCTAGAGTAATGACCGCAAACCGATAGGACCCCTACAAGATGGACCGAAGACCCACAATAGAGAAATATTTCTCAAGGCAGATGTTATCCCTGGGACTACTTGGACGCGGGCAGCGTAAGACCGATCATTCTGGAACTCTTTCGGAGGCCTTCATCCAGCAGTGGATGTCTTTGGGCTGATATGATAAAGAAGAAAAAAAAATTAGGGATTTAGACCGTAATGCGCTTCCTATATTACGACGTATCTAAATGATTGTTTATTTGCAGAATATGGTCTTAACAGGTGTCTTGAATTTTGGTATCTTTTACATATTTGACAATTTGGATTTGTTTAACGGCACACAGACCGTTACCAAAATTATTTAACATAAAATTTAATATTAACATGCAGTCTAGATATAACGTCATCTTTCCGCAGAAAGTGTTACTAAACCAGTACGATACACCTTTGGCCTCATCTGCACTTTTCATTAGGTGAGATGGTGGTCAATCACGGGTCAGTTTTATGTAAAAAAAATTGATTTTATCGATACAAGAACTCCCTATTCATCATTAAATTTTGCCCCGTGTTTTTCGAGGTCTATATTCGTGAACAAATGTGCCTTTAGTTACATTGTATTTGTAGCCTCAGGCCACGGTATATTTATCAGGCGTTCACGTTTGTACAAATAAGTTTTTTTATTGTTAAAACAATTTCCAACCAGGTACCGTCACGGTAGGTACGTACCTACAACCGATATCAACCTATTTACGCAAGCAAAAAGGCAACAGTCCCACCCAGCTCAGTATATTAAATTACTTATTAATACGTTCATTTTGACCCTTTTTCCCGGATATCCGCTTCCCGGATAAACCCGATAAACCCGCTTTTGTCGCCGAGATCGAAGTGAGATAATATTCAAATGTTTTCTCGATGACTAAGTTATTCGGATCCGATAAGATCTGAAGGCTATAGTGTACTGGATGATATTACATTTTAAATGAGAATACTAAGAGTATACCTTCATTTTGCGGTATTACCTCTGAGCTGAGAGAAGGCCTGTGCCCTACTGTGGGACGTTTATAGGATGATGATGATGATGATGATGAATAATTACCACGGGATGGTCATAAACAAAATTCTCGTAATGAACTAAAACAATTACTTTGCTCACCCGCGACCTTACAATAGTTACGTTTATGCAAGAAATGTGTGTTCATGCAGTTCCTCCACCTCCACACTGTACGAACACACACAAATCACATAAACACAACTATCACCACCACCAAGCTACACTGACGCGTTTCGAACTCAACCAGAGCTCATCCTCGGAGTTACCACAACCGTATGCTATGCTACCAAATGTTAAACTAATTGTAAAATTAATTGTAATTGTGTCTAAAAGTAATTGTTTTAGTTCATTAATATGGACCTCCGCAAAGTAACGCCTGATTCAATAAATTATTTAAAATTCTCGTAAACGAAGTCGCGGACAATAGCTAGTATTATTTTGTAGTACCACGTGGGAAGTCTAGAATTAACCTCTCTAACGTCCGATGATGTAGAACGATTTCAACCAACATAGAACCTGTTTTAGTCTAGAAAGTAGGTATGGAAAAAGTCGCTATGATAGATATACTCATATTACAATAAAATTGCAATTGCGAAACGGATAATACACACGTATTTACATGCCCTATGGCTGTACAAACTAAGAGCTCTCTTAATGTTCTTTTTTTTTATTGTGTGGCAGTTATTTTTTTATTTAAAATAATAATTTAATTAAATTCAAATTATTTATTTAATTTACAATTTTCTTTCGGTATTAATTAAATGAATGAGTATGAATATGAGTTAAATTTTAGCTTTAATAATCCATAGTTTTCTTTCATCTTACCATGCGATGAAAAATCTGAGCCTTGGTCATTCATCATCCTTATTTAAACAAAATCATTTTATAATCAAGAAACACAATATAATAATTATAAAATTACAAATTAATTATTCCATTACAAACATTATATATGTCACAATTAAATAAATAAATAAATAAATATCATGGGACATTTCACACCAATTGACCTAGTCCCAAAGTAAGCTAAGTAAAGCTTGTGTTATGGGTACTAGCAACGGATAAACATACTTATATAGATAGATACATACTTAAATACATATTAAACACCCAAGACCCGAGAACAAACATTCGTATTTTTCATACAAATATCTGCCCCGACACGGGAATCGAACCCGGGACCTCAAGCTTCGTAGTCAGGTTCTCTAACCACTAGGCCAACTGGTCGTCTAAAAATACCTACTTTAAAAAGAATTAAAAAGTCAACTACCTATAACATTAAAATTAAAACCCTTAACTTACCTTATTCTATTCAATACAAAATTTATACATGTCATAATTCATCAATATCATTATTATATTTCTACAAAACAAAATTATATTTCTAGTAGCTAAATCTCACCAGACCGTTGCAAACGATATTATCTAGTTTCAAACGTTATTAACCAGTTCCTAAATATTACAGCGGATCACGAGCGTTCACATAATATTTTGAGAACGTGTTTCCGTTAACGAACCCCGGTTAATTAATTCTCGATAATTTGCAGAGGGCCCTCAGGCTGTTACATAATAAAGTGCACACAGTACAATAAGCATCCGATATTTACCAGTGGCGTGATGTGAACTTTTAGATAAACCTGAGTAAAAAAACCGGGTAAGAGCGTGTGTTGGGGTTGGCCGTAGGCTGTGGTAGGAGTTCGTATGGCTATAACTTTATACCGATAAGTATAAATTCGCCAGAGGTAAATAAAACGATGTGTTCCGTAGAAGCGTCGTAGCGAAAGAGGAAGTTTATTTTTCTTAAATCAGTATTGCCATACATAAAAGTTTAGGTCACTGTCACATTGTCAAATAAGGGCGGACACACACTTTCACAACAGCGTGTACATTTTTTTTTCATTTTGTCCGGATAATTGCTAAACATGCCCATGCAAAATTATAGCTTTCTAGCCCTAATAGACTCTGAGCTAAACCGCGTATGGACGGGCCGACAGACATAGCGAAACTATAAGGGTTCCGTTTTGCCATTTTGGCTTCGGAACCTTCATAAGTGTTTGTTCAAAATTCAATTTTTAATACAAGCTTTTTTGCTGACTGCACTTCTTGGCCCTGGTTATCATCTAGGGGCAAAGTACTTGTCAAGATGAATCAAACGAGATCAAACTCGATGGGTCAAAACTTTAATAAAATTTAAAAAAAAATGTAATAATTAAATTTGAACAAGGTGATGTTTAATTTCTTTGTAAGGCGAGTAGCATATTGCTATAACTTTTTGATAGGCGCACATTAATACGTTTTTGAACTACCTACTATGTCCTAAACGCACCAACAAATTATGTCAATTATTGTACAGTGTATCTATTAACATATCTACTTTACATAGTACCATAATATTATTATTCACCGATATAGCTTGAAGAATCGCTGCCTCCCTCTCATAATACAAAAAAAAATAGTATCAAGTGTCAGTGGTGCATCGGTCGTAGAATTGATGTCGAGGCCAAAAGGTTCTCAAATGGTGCCCGCGGACCACAAGACGTAGTGTATCCAACGCGATCCCGCAACCTTAACCAAGACGCCGCTCCTTGTTGGAGGCCTACTTACACCACGTCTTCCGGACCGTGGACGCCACTCGAGAATCTTTTTGCCCCATCGGCCATCAGTTCTACGAGCGATGTGCCCAGCCCACTGCCACTTGAGTCCAGCGAATCTTCGAGCTATGTCAGCGGGCTTAGTTCGAGCTCTTTGAGTACAGAACCCTAAAACCATAGCTGTGGGTAGGTGCTAGATTATAGTGCCTATTCCGTATCTACGGGCCACAAAATTTGCCTTCATAAATACGAGGGTCGTAAAGATTTCTCAAAGAAAATAACTCACACCCCACAGCCTTGGCTAAATGTGATTCTTGAAGTGCCAAGACACTGTTAAAATTAGGCACAGTCTGGAATGCGTGACAAACAGCGTACAGTCAGCGTTAAAAGTTCATGTGGCAGAATAAAAAAAAACTGTTTATAGCAATTAAAAAAAGAGTTACAAGTTTTTCTTAAACTACTTATTTATAATCTTTAATTATTTAAGATTTTATGAACTACAGAATGCGAAGGGGGCACCCCTATGTTTGTAATTCAACGAGGAGCAAAGCCTGAACGCGTCGGAATGTCACACCCTCCCTCCCTTCTCAGCCTTCAGCACCCCCTCTCCCGCCAAAATATAGTCCATCCAAAATTGTCTTATGTATTTTAAATGGACCAATCGAAAAGAAGGTGCTAAGCATACCTGGGATAACTCGGGGCAAGTTCTAGGGATTTGATATCGATAAAAAAGATGTTGGTATAATAAATTAATACATCTGCACATTGAACATTCTCGATTACTATAAAGAGGTTCGATGTCATGTCTGATATCGAGCCTCTTAAGATAACAAAAGTATGCGGATGTCATTTCAATCAAAATAACAATTTACTGTCAGTACCTACCATTCATATCTTAGAGTATGAATAATTAACAAATATTTCGCTATGTTTGTTACGAAGTCCAAAATAATCATGCCGTCCAAGAAACATCCACGCCCACGCGAATAAACATATAAATAAACGTTATTTGTTTATTTAAAAATGAGGAGAAAATAAGTAATATTTATTTATGTCGAATAACATTTAGATGTTGGCAGTAACAACGATATATTTTTTGCTACATCTCTTTCGTATAGATGCCCCGAGTTATCCCAGGTAAGGTGCTAAAGTTAACAGCCGCACTCCGCCACCAACTCTTGCAATTTGAAGCCTTGGTGGCTTAGTGGTTTGACCTATGGCATCTTAAGTCGTGGGTTTGACCCGGGCTCGCACCTCTAAGTTTTTCGAAATTTATGTGCGAAACATTTGAAATTTAGCAGCATGAGTTTATAGACGACCAGATGGCCTGTGGTTAGAGAACCTGACTACGAAGCTTGTGGTCCCGGGTTCGATTCCCATGTCGGGGCAGATATTTGTATCAAAAATACGAATATTTGTTCTCGGGTCTTGGGTGTTTAATATGTACCTAAGTATGTATCTATCTATATAAGTATGTTTATCCGTTGTCTAGCACCCATCACACAAGCTTTGCTTAGCTTACTTTGGGGCTAGGTCAATTGGTGTGAATTGTCCCGTGATATTTATGATATTTATTTATTATGAGTTTTATCGCTCCCCGCTTGTAAAGCGTTGTGTGGAGCTGCATGCACCTGTCGCCGCAGTGCTCCGCCGTTTTTAATCCTTTTTTTTTTGTTTTTTTTTTTTTGTTTGTTGTTGTTCAAAATATATGTGTCTTACTAACAATAATAATAAGTCTTTGTAATTACTAATACTATGGATTGAATAGTCCGAAATAAAAGAAATTTAATTTAATTTAATTTTTAATTTATGCCCCAAACGCACAGCGGAGGCGGGGCTGTGAGGTGGCGGTGAAGGTTGTACTATTCTAACTTGTACCGTACCGCGAACTCGTTCATACAAGTTAGAATATCAGACACACCGCATTAGCACGCTGAAGTGGCAATGGGCCGGCCATATAACCCGAAGAACCAATAACCGTTGGGGTAGACGAGTTATTGAGTGGAGACCACGGATCGGCAAACGTAGCGTAGGACGTCCTCAGACTCGGTGGAGCGATGATCTTCGATGAGAATATCACAAACGTCACCGCAACCGCAGCGCCAACGCCTCCACTGTCTGTATGCTTGGAGCTTTACGGTGAAGGGAAACATCGTGCTACGTACATAAAGATGTTTCTCGCGGAACTTTTTGCCACGCATGGTTAAACTTTGGGATCAGCTTGCAGCGGCAGCATTTCCAAACCGGGAAAACTTCTTGATCGTCAAAAAACGAACCCACTCTTTTCTCAGCCGTTGCGCCTCAGCCGGCAACGTATCCGTAACTCAACTTATGTTACGGAAGCCCATGGGCGACAGTGACTGCTTCCATCAGTGACTCACCTGCTCGTTTTCCCCGAATAACATAGAAGAGACCTGAGAAGAAATTCAAAGGCGTGTGCGAAGTTCCCAATCCGCATTGGGCCCGCGTGGGAACTACGGCCCAAGCCCTCTCATTCTAAGAGGTCTGTGCACTGCAGTGGGACGTATATAGGCTGGGATGATGATGATGATGAACCGTTTAATACTAGCCTAGTAAAAAATATTTAGAAAAGAACATTGCACTCGACTGTTCCAGTACATTCTGGTAGATAAGTAACTAGGTACTTAGTAGACATGACATGACGTAAACTTGATCTACATACTGTGAAACTGGTTTTATTATATTAGGTACATTAAGTATATTACTACACAAAAACCGGCCAAGCACGAGACGGGCACTGCAAATTTTGCGGGAGTTCCGTATACATTTGTATGTAGTGTCGAAATATAAGCTATATGTAGATAGACGTCCTTATACAAGGTTATTTTTAATTCACTGACATCCTCTTAACCCTGAATTCCTACCACTCAAACAAATGTTTTTGTTTTACGACTTTTTAAAATGAAGCACTTTTTTCCCATACAAATACACAGAGTATCGTAAAAATAAGAGGAAATCTCAAATTTTCAAAACGTTATTACACCAAAAATATTAAGTTATGACAAAAGCCGTAAAACAAAAAACATTTGTTTAAGTGGTAGGAGTTTAGGGTTAAAAGGATGCTAGTGAATTACAAATAACCCTGTATATCTACAATCCAGTGCTAGCAGAGTCAGAGGCACAGGCCTCTCAGAATGAGAGAGCTTGGGCCGTAGTTCCCACGCGGGCCCAGTGCGGATTAGGAACTTCACACACACTATTAAATTTCTTCGCAGGTAAAGCTCATGGTAAATTACAAATGTAATTTCGCACATAAATTCCGGAAAACTCAGAGGTGCGAGCCGAGACTTGAACCCACGACCCTTTGCTCGGAGGCTATAGGTCAAAACCATTAGGCCACCACGGCTTCACCGATTGCGTTAACCATTTTATAATTTCAATCCTATTGAATTCTTATAAAGTATCGATAGTGCAATACTATCGATAGTATAGGAATAAGACCGTCATTAGTATTGATACTATCGATAGTATTGATGTCAAACAATAGTATTGGTCTGAAATTACTATCGATACTATCGATAGGCCTATTGATATTGTGACTATTTTTCGAGGTCACGATAATATTGCCAATACTATCGATAGTTCAATCTATTGTTGGCAACGCTACTTCACTCATGTCAAAATTTGTTTCATTCTTATAACCTCATATCAAAAAAAATCGTCACACATACTTAGACCAAAACATAATTCCACGCTAAATCTAAATATTTAAGAAAATTTACATGCAAATTGAGTTTTAAAAGCAAACTTTAGATCTCTAAACTATAAGTACTAACAAGACCTGTTTTGAAACTAACCTAATATGGACAAGTACCCTTTTGTCCGACTTCGGCCTATGTAGTGCCTGGAGCTATACTCGGCCCAAATATTCGCATTACATCAGGTACGATACGATATTCTCAAATTATAAAAGGGGAATCCTACTGATGTTAACTGATAGCATAGATAAAACTCTTTAAGACTCTTTTTTATTACTCAGCATTGTATGCCTACTCTTGTCTCTGATGTCCTGTCAATCGTTCAAAGGTTAACTGGAAGAGATCCCTTTATGGGATAAGTTCGCCTTTGTACATCTGTTTTTCTTGTTAACTGTTATTTTTCATGTTTTACGTACAATAAAGAGTTTTACATACATACATACATACATAAGCAAAGGATAGCTGTTATTAGCCTTAATAACCTAACAAGTTATGTTCTAAGTTATCCTTAACACAAATAAATCTGTTTAAATAAAAGACAACTGTTAATGACTGACTGATTTATCCACGCAGAGCTCAAACCATTGAACAGATTGTGTTGGAATTATTATGACGTAGACATCGGCATGGACCGGGGCATGTCCCGATATCTTTCTGCATCCCACTGCATTCGCCAACCCGCCTGCTAAGCGTGGCGACTATGGCAATAATCTCCTAATGGCTAGTACAACTAATAAACGACCGCTAATCCCCGGCGGCCCCGCTATTCCAGGCCATGGTAGCGGCCCAGGTAACGGCGGGGCGGATGGCACGGGACCGATCTGTTTGGCGAGCCTTGGGGGAGGCCTATGTTCAGCATTGGACGTCTTTCAGCTGAAATGATGATGATGATGGGACATCGGCTAAAAAAGGATTTTCCGAAAATCCCTGGGGATAAGGAATTCTCTAAGGAAGGCCCTATCTCCGTAACTATGAACTTTTACTTTAGAAACTATAGCATTTATTATTTTAGCTGTTGCCAGCAACTCCGTCTCCAAATCACCTAGTTTATCGATATCCCGCGAGAACTATGCAATCTGCTGGGATAAAATCTATCCTATGTCCTTCCCAGGATTTCAAATGATTGATTTGATTGATTTTGATTCATTTATTTCTGATTGAAAATTACAATTATATCCAGCATTCGAAATGTCACAAATATAAAGAACTCACAAAAAGATCGTCAACAGAATTTGAAAAACATAAATGGATAATATATTAATTTAAAATGTCACAAAGATAATAATATTAAAAACAATAAAAGTGAGATAAAACAAAAATGTCAATAAAATATTAAATCACATAATGTGTGAATGTCAAAAAAAAAAAAAAATTTAAAAACTACAACATAAAAATATTAAATGAATAATATTAATTCACATAATGTGAAATTATCACCATAGAGCTGTTACCTTCTTTGCCTAGCGCCTAGAAGTTTGGCGGTGCAGAGGGGCAATGCGGTCTCCGTCCTGGGGACGATGCTCCAAGTGGGCGATCTCCAGGGTATTTTTTATTTGTAATTATAGTTTTGTAAAATTTTGGTTTATTCTGTAAAGCTTTGATTAGTTATCGCCATACCTCATCCATCTCATAAATCGAATCAGCGGTTTTAGCGTGAAGAGGAACAGACCGTCAGACTGAGTTGCTTTCTTATTATTTATACTTAATACTTTTAAGATGATGTTGCGAAAATTAACGACACAAACATAATGAACTAAAAGCGTTTTGATTAACTCTTAAAAGGCCACTTCAGTGGCACAGATAACAAATGGCGACCTGTCAATGGCCAGGGACAGTGCATTAACGTGTCGTCGAAGGGTTGACAGTGATCGATAAAGCTAGAAATAACAGCCGAATTTCAACCTTGTTTCGATTATTTGGTTTAGCTATTTGCTTAGAAAGATCTCGAATTTTCTATCTACAGTTTACTACAGGCCTTGTACTTCGAAATTGGATTTTGGAACTTCGTATCCTGTCGTTTCTTTCACGCTAATAGTATAAACAGAAGAGCAAAAGAGACGACACGATACGAACTTCGAATTTCGTAGTAGCCCCCAGGATCCGTCAAGGAAAAAAGCCATGGCACCCTAGTCACTAGTGGTTTGACCTCTCAAGCAGATGGTCTTGGGTTCGAGCTTGGGCACTACTGAGTTTTTTGGAATTTATGTGTGAAATTATATTTGTTTACCATAGCTTTACGATCAAGGAAAATATTGTGAAACCAGACCAAACCTGCGGAAAAATTTGATTGTGTGTGTGAAGTGCGTGACAATAGGAGCATGAGTCATAGTCTATTTTTATACCCCTATTCTGCGCAAACGGAGTCGCGGACAACAGCTAGTTTATCTAACAGAGATAACCCAGTAAAATTAAGGTAGTTATGTCCTTTGAGTAAATTTTCCTATCTTCAATATAATCTACAAAGGTGCGGGAATAAACTAAATGTAAACTCCAAAGTAGTATTGTCGCTCCAATGTTATGTAGGTACTCCTAAAAACTAGTTCGATTAAACGAGTAACTGTATTAAACAAGTGAAATCTATTCAACTGTTGTTTAGATTAGTTCGGTCTAGATACGAGAGAGATGTAATACGCTCACGGCAATGTGAAATGGCGAGTTAAAGGGTCCACATTTTTTATACATACCTAGAACTGCAGTAATGTACGGGTACGTATCAAAATATCTAAAGTTTAAAATTAATAATGGACGAAATACATAATGGTCATTTGATATAATGCAATTTTCTTGGAAATTCTAAACTTTACAGGATTTTCATAAAATAAACCTAACCTAACCTAAACCAATCTGTAGATTACATGATTAAAAAAGTTCGTTTTATCAATAGTTTCATAGAAAATTTTAGTATGTTTTATGACCATTATGTATTTCGTCCATTATTCGTTTTAAACTTTATATATTTTGATCATCATCATCATTTCAGCCGAAAGACGTCCACTGCTGAACATAGGCCTCCCCCAAGGCTCGCCAAACAGATCGGCCCTGCGCCATCCGCATCCAATGCGTTCCCGCTACCTTCACCAGGTCGTCGCTCCATCTTGTTGGAGGCCTACCTACACTGCGTCTTCCGGTCCGTGGACGCCACTCGAGAACCTTTCGGCCCCATCGGCCGTCAGTTCTACGGGCGATGTGCCCTGCCCACTGCCCTTAAGTCTAGCGATTCTTCGAGCTATGTCCGTGACTTTAGTTCTTGCGCGGATTTCATCATTTCTAATGCGATCCCGCAGAGAAACTCCAAGCATAGCCCTCTCCATCGCCCACTGAGTGACCTTGAGCTTCCTTATAAGACCCATCGTTAGCGGCCACGTCTCAGTGCCATAAGTCATCACTGGCAACACACACTGGTCAAAGACTTTTGACTTGAGACACTGCGGTATATCGGATGACAAGATATTGCGGAGCTTCCCGAACGCTGCCCAGCCGAGTCTAATTCGCCGATTGACCTGATGGGCGTTCGACATGACCTTCGTCTTGTCCATGTTCAATTTAAGACCAACTCTCTCGGAGACTCTTCCGAGGTCAGCGAGCATCGCACTGAGGTCCTCCAAGGTCTCAGCCATACGCACCACGTCGTCGGCAAATCGAAGGTGAGTGAAGTATTCGCCATTTACATTGATGCCACGCCCTTCCCAGTTCAGAGTCTTGAACGCATCCTCTAGTGCAGCGGTGAACAGTTTCGGAGAGATAACATCTCCTTGTCTGACTCCCCGCTGCAACAGAATGGGCTTCGACATCTGATCCTGAAGTTGGACGGACATTGTGGCGTTATTATACAGACACATATGATATATTTTGATTGATACGTTCCCGTAATGTACCTACTATTATTGAACACTAAGACGGTACAGTAACATTACAAAAATAAAAATATACACAGGACTACAACAGGACAGGACCACGGGTAATTTCAAATAATTTATTTTTAACTAGTTGTTGCCCGCGACTCCCTCTGGGAGAATTTGTTAATCGCTATCCTGCGGGAACTATGCGATTTTCCAGGAAAAAAATTATCCTATGTCCTTTCTTGGGCCTCAAACTACATCTACATATATTAAATTTCATCTAAATCAGTTCAGTTAAGCGTGAAGAGGTAACAGACAGACACACTTTCACATTTATAATATCGAGTTTAGATAGTCACTGTCCTTCATATTACAGTGAAGATGAATCCGCAAATAATATGCGAATCGGATCCACACTCATGGATTACGGATCGTTCGTGATTTCGCGCGTGAATCACGTGCGAGTATGGCGGCCTGTGATGGCGGCTATAAAACGTGATGGATTAATTTTTCAGAGTTTCAGTGTATTTTTATAGTTAAACTTATTTGCAGTTTATGAAAGGGTACATAAAATAAATATAAAGCCACGAAAAAAACATTTTTTGTACTTTTTTACAATGTCCCTGGGGAAATTCCATCGACGTAGTACGTAGTTTATTATCACCTTTATGCGTACTAACATAAAGTTCACGTCATTATGATGCGAATATACGAAGCGATGCCAGAGGAATCAACACATTTACTTCATCATCTCGGCCGATATACGTCTCATTGCAGGGCACAGGTCTCCTCTCAGAATGAGAGGGCTCCGATTGTAATTCCCGTCGTCTGCATTTACAGATAGGCTAGGCTGTACCATTGCGTTGCGATGTCTTTGCCCTCATCTGCACTTTCCAACAAGTAAGATTTGGGTCAATTACGGACGGGTCAGTTTTAAAGTTAAAAAAAAGAAAGCAAAAAAAAACTTGTATTTTTATTTCAAAATTCATTGCTTGCTTTATTTACAATTAAAAAGGTTGTCTGGAAGAGATCGCTTCGAAGCGAAGGCCGCCTATTGCTTACCTTATATGTTTTTCCTTGTAGGTACCTATTTAATGTTCTGTATTGTTTTTAACCCCCGACGCAAAACGACGGGGTTTTAAAGTTTGACGTAGTATGTTTAATGAAAATCGGTCCAACATGGCTGCCGCCACAAAACGGCGGATTACATATTTGTTCACAACTCCCTTAATAAGGGTATGAAATAAAAGGGCTTGTATAGATACACTATTGTAAATTTCAAATCTAAGATGGCCGCGACCACAAAATTACGAATTATATATTTTTAAACAGTGCGTTTTGAAATGTTTATCTTTGTAGTAGGCAATAAAGAGTTATTGTATTGTTAAAATATAGTTATATGGATATGAATAGGCTGTGCTTCTCGCGTGTCTGTCATAGCAGCTCGAGGGAAGACGCGCGTTCTGGATTAAGATTATAAATTCTGACGATACCATTCTGTTGCGTGGCTACATTTCGTGCGACGCAGTAGCCTAACTGAATATATTTAACTTAATTTTTCTCAGTAAATGATTTTCTTGATATGACTTTTAATTGAATGAATAACTACTATTCTGTCCCACTGCTGAGCAAAGGTCTCCCCCAACATTTCCACTGCTCTCTATCCGCTGCATACGAGGGCCAGTCCTCCAAGAAGAAATCCAATTCATCCTGCCATCGCCGTCTGGGTCTGCCAGGTCGCCTTTTCGAGTTATTGGGTTTCCACTCGGTGGTTATCTTGGCCCACAACTCGTCTGGCATGGGGCAGACATGGCCAGCCCAGTCCCACTTCAGCTTAGACGCCGTTCACCCTTTGCTCAGCAGTGGGATAGGATAGGCTAATAATAATAATAATAATAATCTCATTTATATTATATGGTACCAAAGGCCTCTTCATGTTGGCTTCGGCCCCATGAATGCCTTTCAAATGACCGGGTCCCCATGGGCCCGTGATCGGAAATCCGTACCAACATAATAATAAAGGCGTAGGGATGTGACGACCTCATCGCCCGCTGGTGTTGTCATGTCACCAGTGCAGTCAGTCAACGCAGGGCGGCTTGTGGCGAGCTGTTGGTGCGTAGCGACACCACGAACCCGAGACCTCCAGGGGTACACATACACACATGCGCTTATACACTCACTCACACACAGTTAAACACCCACCCCGCCTCTAGTTTGCCTTTGTTGGCCGCCTAGAGTGGAACGCAAGAGCTAAATGCTCGAAGGATGGATGTGTTTGGCCGTAAGTGGCGAGTTGGCATTTTGAAGTTTAAAGTCCAGGGACACCTCTCCATCCTTAGCCGTTCACACCAAAGTTGCCGCCTCGTTGCCCCGAGCGGGCAATAGTTTGAGGGGCCCATTTAGCGAATGGCGAGTCACCGCCTACCAAAAGTTCAGTTTATGAGATATTGAAATGGTAGGTGTCCGTTATCTCACTCCATAGCCCGGTAATCCAGTCCACAACATCCCAACCCCATAGCCAATTCCATGTCGCTTCCTACCTGGCAATAGATTGGCAACTGTGGAGGACTGTCCGCTAGCACATCCCCATGGTGTATTAGGGGATAGACCTCCGTAGTTGCGCCCATCTCATTTATATTATATGGTACCAAAGGCCTCTTCATGTTGGCTTCGGCCCCATGAATGCCTTTCAAATGACCGGGTCCCCATGGGCCCGTGATCGGAAACCCGTACCAACATAATAATAATAACTTTAAACTAGTATAATTTAATGAAGTTAAAAATATTTCATTAAAAATATACATTAATACATTATGAGATTATTTTTTAGAGATCGCTTTGGAGCGATAAGAACGCCTATTGTCTGCCTAAATTTTTCATTTTTATCTGGGGGCACGGCAGTGCCCCCGCCAAGTCGAGCGCGAAGCAAACACTGCCGTACCATCCTTTACTGAAACCATTTCGCCGCATTTTCAGGCCCCTATTTGAGAACCTCTGGATAAGACCAGAAAGCAGAAATTTCGTCATCCAGTAAGCTATAATCACATACTTGAAATCCAAAATTTCAAGTCTGTAAGCAAAGTTTCGCATTTATGACACTCACTCGCTCACTCATGATCATCATAATTCTAAGGTACTTCTAGCAGACCTCCAGGCTCCAAATTTTAAATATAAATAGATTTAACCCTACAAAATCCTAGAAAACCTAAAAATATTTCAATTTCAGTCACGTTTCAAAGATACAGAAACTGCACATATAAGTTTGTAATCCCATTTAAATACCAGCGATTAC
The DNA here is from genome assembly GCA_947563465.1 of Archips xylosteana. Taxonomy (NCBI): domain Eukaryota; kingdom Metazoa; phylum Arthropoda; class Insecta; order Lepidoptera; family Tortricidae; genus Archips; species Archips xylosteana. The sequence goes on along the minus strand of OX387348.1, from coordinate 2,013,662 downwards.
AAAGTTATACTACCCACAACAATGAGTTCTTGATTTCCGATTGAGCTAAAATTTTGCATGCATGTGTAAATTGGATTACAATGCAATAATTATTATGATATTAAGCTGATCTGATGATGGTGCTGGAAGGTGGTCAAAGGCACTCCATAATAAAACAACACAATGCCATCGAGTTTGGTCTCGTTTGATTCGTCTCGATGAGTACTTTGGTTCTAGATGGTAATCAGGGTCTGATGATGGAGATGAAAGTTGGCCCCAAGAACTCCGTAGTAAAACGACTCAACCCCATCAAGTTTTAGCTCATTTTGATTTGCCTTGACATGTACTTTGATTCTAAATCATTATAAGGGTCTTGTGATGGACCTGGAAGGTGGTCAAAGGCAAACTAATAATAAAAAACAAAACCCCATCGGGATTTGACTCATCTGATGCGTCTCGACGAGTACTTTGGTCCTAGATGGTAACCAGGATCTGATGATGGAACTAAAAGTTGGCCACAAGAACTCCGTAATGAAACGACAGAACCCCTTCGAGTTTGAATTCATTTGATTCATCTGGACGAGTACTTTGGTCCTGAATGGTAAACAGGGTCTGATGATGGAGCTGGAAGGTGGCTATATGCAGGCACTCCGTAATAAAATGACTCAACCCCATTGAGTTTAGGCTCATTCGATTCGTCTTGACAAGTTCTTTGATACTAGATCGTAACCATGGTCTGGTGATGGCAAAAAGAAGAACTGCCTACAAAAAGCAATGAGATCCCATCAAAAACATTACATGTAAAAAGATGCAAGTCTCGCTAGGGAGTTCTTATACTGCAAAAAAGTTTTGAGATGCAATGTTAAACCAAGTCTGTTATCTTAGTCAGTACCGGGCGGTGTCCATAGAAACCGTTAAATTATATTAGATATCTTTATTTTTTTAGTACACATAATGACTTGGCAATCGCACGCAACGCTTTACTCATACTCGTACCTATGTGTATTGCTCAAACTGCATGGCATTAGGGCTAGCGCTATGTTCAATTAGGATTGTTATAAATAGTTGACGTTGACGATTATTCTTACGTCATTAGGTAACCATGCGATTGCCAAGTCATTTTGTGTACTAAAAAAATAAAGATATCTAATATTAATTTAACGGTTTTAAAATAAGCAACTCTGTGGAAAACGATTTAATAAATAAATAAAATAAATATCACGGGACAATTCACACCAATTGACCTAGTCCCAAACTAAGCAAAGCTTGTACTATGGGTACTAGACAACGGATAAACATACTTAAATACATATTAAACATCCAAGACTCGAGCACAAACATTCGTATTTTTCACACAAATATCTGCCCCGACCGGGAATCGAACCCGGGACCTCAAGCTTCGTAGTCAGGTTCTCTAACAACTAGGCTATCCGGCCGTCCGTGTGTTTCTATGGACACCGCCCGGTACTGACTAAGATAACAGACTTGGTTTAACATTGCATCTCAAAACTTTTTTGCAGTATAAGAACTGCCTAGCGAGACTTGCATCTTTTTACATGTAATGTTTTTGATGGGATTAATTTTTCTGTACTATTTTGGTGTGCAATAAAGAATATTTTTATTGTATTGTATTGTATTACACCGATAACCGTTGAGGTAGACGAGTTCTTGAGTGGAGACCACGGATCAGCAAACGTAGCGTGGGACGTCCTCAGACTCGGTGGAGCGATGATCTTCGCAAGGCGGCTGGCAAGAGCTGGATGAGAGTGGCCGAGGATCGTGCTCAGTGGCGTGCCATGGGAGAGGCCTATGTCCAGCAGTGGACGATCATAGGCTGATGATGAGGTATTGTATTATGTTCATCAATTTTACGATTTGAGTACATTATATAAATTTCTTCTTAGTCCAGCTATGGTAATCCAGATAATATTTTTCGCCGTCATCGCGTGGTTCGCAAATAAAACTGGTTCCGTTAATCTCACCACAAAACACTCATAACAGGAGATGATATCATCATCATCATCATCATTTCAGCCGAAAGACGTCCACTGCTGAACACAGGCCTCCCCCAAGGCTTGCCAAACAGATCGGTCCCGTGCCATCCGCATCGAACAATTTGCCAGGCTATGTTGAAATTGGTCCTGGTAATCGTTTAGTTTAGCAACGGAGGCGAGCATTCTCTCTGTTTAATCGTATTACGTGTGTTGCCAGGTGACTAATGTGCAGTAAGCGCCTCTGGGGGATTTTTACGAAATTTGAAACTCGAAGTTTGTAGTACAAGGCCAGAAACACCACCGGTCGCGCGTACTCGTGATAAGGGTAACGTTACTGCTATATCACGCCTCTGTGTACTCTCGTAGGTAGGATTAAATTTGAAACCACCTTAAAATTCCCAAGCTGCGTACGCGTCGTTTAGCGCGTCTGCCGGGATTATGTGGCGTGGCCTGCCTAACGTTATTGGAGATTGGGCCGAGACAACACAATGACTTCGTGTATGGAATACGCCATATCGTCACATTGTGATCGTAATGCCATGTTTTTAGGATTTCGTAGCCAAAGGAGCTTTTGTTTTTCCGTCTGTCTGCTTCTTTATCACAGGGCAGATGCCCCATTTCTGGCCACTTTAAGACCATAGACTTGTCAAGTTGTCTATACCTTACTAAACTCAACTTAAAGTTGAAAATGGTCAAAACCGGCCCGTGGCCAGAACTGGGGCTTCTGCCCCATTTTGTATGTCTGTTTCTTTTGAATCTTAATGAACATTTGAAAATTTTAATAATGGCCTCTCAAACAGAGGGTCGTGGTTTCAAATCCCGGCTCGCACCTCTGAGTTTTCCAGAATTTATGTGCGAAATTAATTTGAAATTTACCACGAGCTTTACGGTGAAGGAAAACATCGCGAGGAAGCCTGCGTACACCTGCGAAGAAATCCAATGATGTGTGTGAAGTTCCCAATCCACAATGGGCCCGCGTGAGAACTACAGCCCAGCCCCTCTCATTTGAGAGAATGCCTGTGCCCTGCAGTGGGACGTATATAGGCTGGGATGATGATGATGAATGTATGAGTATTATTAACAGGGCTGAAACTCGATACCAAGCGTTATCCCAAAGATAAGACCAAGCTAGATCAATTTTTCATCCCTGAAAACCCCCAGATACCAAATTTCATCGAAATCGTTGGAGCCGTTTCAGAGATTCTGATTATATAATATAAGTACTAGCGGACCCGACAGACGTTGTCCTGCATGAACCTAGATACCGACTGCAGAGCCATCTGCTGGCCTGATTTGTGAATCTAAACCATCCAGAGCGCCACCCAAACGCATAAAAAAAAAACATTCAAATCGGTCCAGCCGTTTAGGAGGAGTTCAGTGACATACACACGTACAGTAGAATTATTATATATAAAGATATACAAGAATTGCTCGTTTAAAGGTATTAGATTAGACTATAGCTTATTACTACAGCTGCTATAACAACAAATGGTAAGAATTAATTTTATTATCTACAGTTACAAGAAATGTATTTATTTCGACGTTTGTCATTGATAACAATTTTGACTGGTGGTGGTTGGACTATGGTCTCTCACGCAGAAGGTCGTGGAATCGAGCCTGAGCTTGTACCTTTCAGTTTTTCTGAATATATATGTGCGAGACCTCACATGGTATACTGTTACCATCTTTGGGCTGGAGCGCCGCAATATCAACCTCTTCCATTTGACCGCATTCAACGAAGAGCCGTTCGATTTGTCAACGACCAGGAACTTTCTGGCCAACTTGATCCGCTATCTGCGGAGGGATGTTGCATCCCTATGTATCTTATACCGTTTTTAGGGTTCCGTAGCCAAATGGCAAAAAATCGGAACCCTTATGGATTTGTCATGTCTGTCTGTCCGTCCGTATGTCCAGCCACTTTTTTCCGAAACTATAAGAACTATGCTGTTGTAACTTGGTAAGTAGATGTATTCTGTGAACCGCATTAAAATTTTCACACAAATATAGACAAAAAAACAATAAATTTTGGGGGTTCCCCAAACTTAGAACTAAACTCAAAAATTTTTTTTTCATTAAACTTATACGTGTGGGGTATCTATGGATAGGTTTTCAAAAATGATATTGAGGTTTCTAATATCATTTTTTTCTAAACTGAATAGTTTGCGCGAGAGACACTTCCAAAGTGGTAAAATGTGTGTCCCCCCTGTCACTTCTATAATAAGAGAATGATAAAACGAAAAAAAAATACATATATGGTGTACATTACCATGTAAACTTCCACCGAAAATTAGTTTGAACGAGAATAAGAATAAGAATAAGAATTATTTATTTGCCAGAATACTTAGGTATAGGTATACAAGTTGTTATAGTATTTGGTAGTACAGTATCCAGTCGATAATAAAACGACATGCAAATCTTTGTTTTCAGATGAGGTATGTACAACAATACAATAACTAAGGTACATTATACAACTATTAACTATGATAGTAACAATAGTTTGTCAGCATGTCAACAATCACATTCAGACTTATAATTACAGCCGCGATTCAAACGTCGAGCCCAATTTCCAATATTATATATAATCATTTGCACATTATAACACTCTATATATTACTATTAAAATCTAAATATTCGAGATCTAGTAAGTAGTTTTTTTTTACGTCATAAATAGTAAACTGCAATTTTTTATAGATAATGGTACAGAACCCTTCGTGAACGAGTCCGACTCGCAATTGGCCGGTTTTTATCATGGGGAGTGCTCGGACTAGTTGTTCGATCTATTGCCTGCTGCTAATTTTTTTCATCGCACCACTCGCAACTTACTTTCATTCCACCTTCTCATCACCTCAACAGCTAGCAGTACGCTCAGTATAAGTTTTACTTCACCAAAATACTTCTCGATCGCGTTTACGTAAAAATTTCAATTCTATGGAAACCTGTACGCTTAGTATACGTTTTACCTCACCAAAATACTTCTCGATCGCGTTTACGTAAAAAATTCAATTACTAGGGAAACATGGACAGCGTCTCCGCGCGCGCGCTTCCATGTTTCCATAGAATTGAAATTTTTACGTAAACGCGATCGAGAAGTATTGAAGTGAAGGAAAACTTATACTAAGCATACGGTATGCTTAGTATAAGTTTTTACTTCACGAAATACTTCTCGATCGCGTTTTCGTATAAAAATCAATTACTAGGGAAACATGGACAGCGCCTCCGCGCGCACGCGTCCATGTTTCCATAGAATTGAAATTTTTACGTAAACGCGATCGAGAAGTATTTTGGTGAGGCAAAACGTATACTAAGCGTACTGTATGCTTAGTATAAGTTTTCCTTCATTTCAATACTTCTCGATCGCGTTTACGCAAAAATTTCAATTCTATGGAAACATGGGCGCGTGCGCGCGGAGACGCTGTCCATGTTTCCCTAGTAATTGATTTTTTTACGTAAACGCGATCGAGAAGTATTTTGGTGAAGTAAAACTTATACTAAGCGTACAGTATGCTTAGTATAAGTTTTTACTTCATGAAATACTTCTCGATCGCGTTTTCGTAAAAAAATCAATTACTAGGGAAACATGGACAGCGCCTCCGCGCGCACGCGTCCATGTTTCCATAGAATTGAAATATTTACGTAAACGCGATCGAGAAGTATTTTGGTGAAGTAAAACTTATACTAAGCGTACTGTATGCTTAGTATAGGTTTTACTTCACCGAAATACTTCTCGATCGCGTTTACGTAAAAAAATCAATTACTAGGGAAACATGGACAGCGCCTCCGCGGCCGCGCGTCCATGTTTCCATAGCATTGATATTTTTACGTAAACGCGATCGAGAAGTATTTTGGTGAAGTAAAACTTATACTAAGCGTACTGTATGCTTAGTATAAGTTTTCCTTCACTTCAATACTTCTCGATCGCGTTTACGTAAAAATTTCAATTCTATGGAAACATAGACGCGCGCGCGCGGTGGCGCTGTCCATGTTTCCCTAGTAATTGATTTTTTTACGTAAACGCGATCGAGAAGTATTGAAGTGTAGGAAAACTTATACTAAGCATACAGTCCACTACGATCCATTTCTCGTGGAACTGGTTGCCACGCACGGTGAAACGTTGGAATCAGCTTGCAGCAGCAGTATTTCCAGACCGGTACAACTTGGACACAGTATAAAAAAGGATAGGATTTTTTATATTGTGACTTGGATCTTCAAACAACGAGCCTACTCTATTCTTAAAGGGCCGGCAACGGGTCTATAATGACTCCCATAAAATTTTAAGTCATAATGTATCATTAGTCATAATCAACGTTAGTCATACAGTGATTTATTTCTGAAACAATTTATTTTTCGGAATTGTTATAAAACAAACCTAACCTAACCTACTGCATTCTATGTATAAGATGGCATTTAAAAAAGTCCTGAAAAAAATACCATTTCAGCCATCAATCACTGTATGACTAACGTTGATTATGACTAATGATACATTATGACTTAAAATTTTATGGGAGAAAAGGGGCACCGGCCGGCAACGCATCCGTAACTCAACTTGTGTTGTGGGATCCATGGGCGGTGGTGATTGCTTTCCTTCATGTGACTCGTTTTCATATTAAAAAAAAACTACATTTGACATTTATCATGAGCTTTACGTTGAAGGAAAGCATGTTGAAACCTGCATACACCGAGCAAATCAATTCCGATCTGCACTGGACCCGCGTAAGAACTACAGTCCAATCCCTCTCGTTCTGAGAGGAGGCTTGTGCCAGCAGTGCCACTTCCACCAAACTACTATTTATAACGATCACCAATGTTAAATCTCCGGTTAATTAAATTTTTGCAAACCAAAATTTGCTAGAGATTCGACGACTGATACTAAACCAGTAAATCATGAATATCGGATTACGTGATAGTTAAATCACGTCACAGGCTGGGACCGACGTTAGCTAGGGATTGTAAATATGGCGGATCGAGGTCGTAAATTGGTCCGCTCTCTCTGGTTGGCTACTATATCATATAAATGTGAACTAGTCCGAAAATCATCTCGTTGGGTTATACCCAGTGAAATGTTCACACGATTCAAAACAAAGCCTGTAGAAATACTGAAGTACAAGCCACCTCACTGGGAGTTCATAGCGCATGATAACAGTAAGTACACTTTAGTTAGAACTTCGAGGCCGCTTTTATATTGGGGCGCCAACAGCGTGTTTGCGTTACTATGAATTATGCAGTAAGACACAAAGTGGAGCCTTATGAGAGTAGAGTTTTATGTAAGAAAAATATAATAAATAAAAAATATACCTAATAATGTGCTAAATATCCGTACTTTAATATTATTTATGTGAAAGTGTGTTTGTATCACGTTGAAACTGAGCAACAGATTGTCGTGATTTTTTGTATGGGCATAGTTGAAGGGCAGGAGAGTGACATAACCTACTTTTTACCACGGGAAAATATCTCATTCTCACGGGAAAACACGTTTTAATCTATTTCAGCGAGGGCGAAGCCGCGGGCATCAGCTATTTCAATATAAAGATTTGGTTGGCCATTAGCTTATAATTTTCCATGTCTATTCGCCGTACGTACTACTAACCTAAAGCCTTGACCCTTAGGAATCCCCAAAATTTACATCATGGTCTTCATTAACATTGCATGACAAACACCCTCAAATTTTTTTATCCCGTTGGAATATCGGAATATTATGTGTTATCCCAGAGATCCACTATCTGAATACCAATCCAACCGTTTTAGCGTGAGAGAGTAACACACACACTTATATACACAAATATGTATTAATTTTTTCCCTTTAGATTATTACGTAATAAATATCAAACAGGGAGGGAGGGGGTCGGCTGATTCTTATTTTTTCTTACATACCGAGGGGAGGGGGTCAAAAACTGGGAAAAATCGTCTTACGTAATAAATGAAAGTTTCTTTCTATAAGTAAGCTATGTCTGTACGTGGTACACAGGGTACGCCTGCCACGCCTACCCATCTCATTTAGTTAAGAGCTACGATTTACTTCCACAGTACTTCGATGAACAGTAAGACAACTAACCTTAAAATAAAATTACTGGTCAGATCTTGACAGTGAAATAAACAGTCACTCGTGTTACAACACTAGCTTTTGCTCGTGGCTTCGGTTGCGTAAACTATTAAATGTGGTAGTCGAATTGAATTCCGGGATTTTACTAAATTGCCACGGAGTTTTCGTAGTCTTCAGTTATGATGTACGTACTTCGCGTCCGCTGGAGTAGATTAAAGGGTTTTTTTTCCGTGGGAATGAGATATTTTCCTGTAGCAAAAAGAAGCTCATGCCACTCTCTAGTCCTTCAACTATGCCCATACATAAAATTACGGCCATCCGTCGCTTAGTTTCGACGTGAAAGGAGGTACTTAGGAACAGAGGTAGAAGTTAGATATGAATATGTACCAGTAGTTCTATATGGTACAGTCGGTTCCCTAACATAAGTATCCACTTTTCTATACAGTTAGTATGGAAAAGTGGATACTTAAGTTAGGGAACCGACCCTACTACTGAGATATTTCATTTAAGCTGAATACTTATCCCTTAAGTTCCACATGGAACAAAAAAATATGGAACTCATACGATATACCCACCGGCAGGCTTATTGTCTAACGCTTCTGACGCTTGCCTTCGCAATCACTATCTCTGTTGTAAAATTAAGAGAAACAAGATTTTAGTGTAAACGTTGTGAGAAATTTTAATGAAGTGACAGGAATGGACAAACAGCTGATCGTTCTATAAATAAATCATATTTTTAAATTGACATTGAAAGCATATAAAAACTAAACTACAACACCCTCCCCTCAATGGAGATAAAAAGAAAATATATACCCAATACTTACACAGAACAATAAAATAACATACAAAACTAAGTATTGGTTAAGCCCATACCTACAATACATCTAAGGTGAGCTGTTCGCCTTAAGGGCTTAGTTAAAACATCAGCTGTCATTCTGTCTGACTGTAAAAACCTAACATCAATAATACCATCACAAATTTTTTCCCTTATAAAATGAAATTTGGTATCAATATGTTTGGTTCTATTGTGGTGGATTGGATTGAGCGCGATTTTCTGTGCACTTTGACTATCATTAAAAAGTACAACCTTATCAGCGTTACCAGTGATATCACAGACTAACCTTCGTAGAAACACTGCTTCTTTAGCTGCACTCGTTAACGCCATGTATTCCGCTTCAGTTGAAGATAAAGCTACTGTTGGCTGCTTTTTACACTCCCAACTAATGGGTCCGCCTGCTAGTGTAAAGTAATAACCGGTGTATGACCGTCTGTCATACTTACAGTTCGCCCAATCAGCATCCGTATATCCACACAAATAGGCACCTGTCTTCCTGTAAGTAATACAGTAGTCTATAGTACCCTTAAGATACTGCAAAACTCTTTTTGCGGCCGACCAATGTTTCTTTTCGAAACAATTATTAAACTGGCTTAAATAGCTAGTAGCATAAGCTATATCTGGCCTGGTCTGGACTGCTAAAAACATTAAACAGCCTATTAGGCTTTGATAAGGGTAAGAATCATCACATTCTTTACCTTTTTCGTATTTGTTATTATCCAGCGGAGTCGACATTAGCTTGCATTCTTCCATTTTAAAACGCGCCAGAACAGTTTGAATGTACGTTTTTTGATTAACGCATATTTTCTCGCCCGTACGTTTAACATTCAAACCTAAACAATAATCTATTTTCCCTAAATCTTTTAATGAGAAATATTTTTGCAATTCTGTTTTGACGGTGACAAATGACATTTCATTTTTATAAAATATTATTACGTCATCGACATAGACCGCTAGGATGACAGTTTCATCACCGAACCTTTTTAAATAAACACACGGTTCCGAAGAGGTTCGTATAAAACCTATCGAAGATAAAGTTTGGTTTAATTTATTATTCCAAGCTCGAGCCGCTTGCTTTAAACCATAGATCGACTTTTTCAGCAAACAAACTTTTCCTTCTTGGCCTTTCTTTACAAAGCCTTGAGGTTGTTGCATGTAGACTTCTTCCTCCAGATCACCGTTCAGAAATGCTGTATCCACATCCAAGTGCTGCATTTTCAAATCCATTTCTGCCGCTAAAGCGATTAGTGTACGCAGAGACGAATTTCGAACAACTGGTGAAAAAGTTTCATAATAATCAACACCTGAAACTTGACTAAAACCTTTAGCAACAAGTCTTGCTTTATACTTTACTACCCTGCCATTGGCATCTTTTTTAATTTTATACACCCATTTACATGGAATAACTTTCTTGTTTGGTTTATCAACCAGCGTCCAGGTTTTATTTTTATTCAGTGAGTTAAACTCATCCTGCATAGCAGACTGTGCACTGTGACTGTGACTGTTAGCACTATCATCTGATCTTATAGCTTCAGCAAAACTATGGGGCTCATCAGGATCACTTGCAATTACAGCATTGCAGTGAGAAATATCCTGATTTTTCTTTGCTATTCTATTTCGAAGAGGGTACCGTTCTTCAGGCTCTATCACAGTCTGTTCGGTAACATTCTCTTCATCAGAAATGTCTTCAGCACTAAGAAATTCTGAAGTATTGTGAACTTCATCAGTGATGGGCTCCAAGTCAACGGTTTCTACTTCGTTCTCTGCTGAGACCATCTGATTGGCCTGAGAAGTAGAAGCAACTGGCATCGAATTCTGCTCCTTTCGGTAATCCATATCCAAAATAGAGTTATTATGTACAGTCAAAGGAACTGATTGTATTGTTTTATCTTTTATATCTGTAAAAGAATCTTCAAAAAATACTACATCACGTCCTTTCACCAACCTCCTTGGACAACTTGGTTCACGAAACAAATAACTTTGTCGGTCGTCTGAATATCCAACAAAAATATACTGCGCTGCTTTTGGATCCAACTTCTTCCTCAAAGGATCTGGAACCTTAACCATTGCGCGACAGCCAAAAACTTTCAAATTTAATAAGTTTGGTTTTCTATTGTACCATAATTCATACGGCGTCTTCCCGTCGAGAGCTCGATGTGGGCATCTGTTCTTCAAGAACACAGCAGTGTCCACAGCGTCTTGCCAAAAACCTTTTGAAAGGGAACTGTCTGAAAGCATACAGCGAGCCTTTTCGATCATTGACCTATTTGTCCTTTCAGCAATAGAATTTTGTTCCGAGTTATAAGGTACTGTGGTTTGATGCTTAATACCTTCTTTGCTTAAGTATGTAGCAAACTCTTTGTTGACATACTCGGTCCCATTATCGGATCGCAAAGTTTTAATTTTTAAACCCGTTTCCCTCTCGACCATAGACTTGAATAAACAAAACTTATTAAAAACCTCATTCTTAGACGAAATAAAATATATAAAAATCATACGGCTAAATTCGTCTATAAAAGTCAAAGTATATTTATTTCCTTGAAAAGAATTTTCAGACATTGGACCACAGAGATCCGAATGAATGAGTTCCAATTTAGATGTTGTTCTTTTGTGCGATACAGATTTGAAAGGTTTTTTCGCCTGCTTACCTTCTATGCACGCGATGCAAGGGTTTTTATCAACTGCGTTGTACACTACACCAAGATTATCCCGTCTTAGTTTGTCTAATCCTATACGGCATAAGTGACCAAGTCGTTTATGCCACAAACGAAAACTTGCAATATCACTTTGTACTTCTAACGCTGATAAGGGTTTGGGGTGACTAACTGAACAATCCAGCGAATACAATCCACCACAACAGGACCCGTGTAAAACCGCTTCACCTGTACAAATAAAATTTTCAGAATTATAAAATGTACAACCTTTCGTATCAAAAACAACACTAAAACCATTTTCTGTAGCTTTTTTAACAGAAATTAAATTGGTACTCAAATTAGGAATATATACTACATTAGAAAACTTAGTAACTTTACTGTCATTTTGCGTTTTAAAGTTACTTAAAATAGGAACATGGCCTATTCCTGCACTAGATAAAATGTCTCCATTGGCGATCTTTACTTGGCCAGTAGTAAATTCCTTATAATCCACTAACCAATCAGATCTTCCTGACATATGTGCACTGGCTCCGGAATCTACGTACCATTTATCGGAAGAGAATTCTCCAGTACCCGCATTCAGTCCACCAAATAAACTTGAGAGCTTGTTCATGTCCTTGCTCGAGCCTTCTGCGTCTTTGGACTTTCTGTTGAGTGGACAGTCCGGTTTGACGTGTCCAGGCTTCTTGCAATTGTAGCAAACTACTTCTCGTTTCTTTTTATTTTTCTTCATTTGCACGCGCAAAGCTGTATCAGAACTAGTACTTACATCATTCATGGCTGATCTAGAAAATTCTGTCAAAAGTTTCGTTTTGACAAACTCACTTGTAACATCGCTCGTAGAGTTCTCTAAAGCCATTATCAAAGGATCAAAACGAGCCGTCAATCCTCCCAGAATGATAGCTGCGACAGATGCATCCTCAACCACCTTACCAATGTCCGCAAGATCCTGGACTGTGGACATCACTGCATTTATATAAAGCTCAATATTGTCAAAATCAGTTAAATTGTACCTGTACAGCTTACGCTCTAGGGCTAGACGACGACCCATAGACTTATCTTCATAAGCCGCCGCCAATGTTTCCCAAGCCTCTTTGGCTTGTTTACAATTCCGAACATGTGTAATTGCTGGACCATCCAAAGTTAGGCATATTTTTGCCAGCGTAACTTCGTCATTTCTGTCTGTATTATTACCTGCTGTGGCTTCGTGTGATTGCCCCACAATACAGCTCCATAATCCTTCGTGTATTAGGTACATTTTCATTTTGAACTTCCAAATTGGATAGTCTTGTCTACCGCTTAATAAAATCCCAGCAAGGGAGCGTAGACCAGATCCCTTATTATTGTGATCTGACATATCGCCACTATTCATGAAAATTCAAGGAAAATTCGCAAATATTCACTTTTAAATGGTGAATTTAAATTTTGACTTCACACACAACTAGAACACATTAAAATACAACTTTCTCACTACTTTTAAAGAGCTTTCGTGCTGATAACGTGTTGTAAAATTAAGAGAAACAAGATTTTAGTGTATACGTTGTGAGAAATTTTAATGAAGTGACAGGAATGGACAAACAGCTGATCGTTCTATAAATAAATCATATTTTCAAATTGACATTGAAAGCATATAAAAACTAAACTACAACAATCTCTTTCTGTCAAACGGTATAAAATGATGACAGAAAGAGATGGTGAAAGCGAAGGCAAGCGTCAGAAGCGTTAGACAATACGGCCTCGGGTCGGCATCTCATACATAACCTATGTATGAGATTAAAAAAAATTCTACTTTTTTACTATGTTTCAGTATATCATAGTTTCTTTTCTTTTTTTTAGGGTTCCGTACCCAAAGGGTAAAAACGGAAACCCTAATACTGAGGCTCCGCTGTCCGTCCGTCCGTACGTCCGTCCGTCTGTCACCAGGCTGTATCTCGGGAACCGTGATAGCTAGAGAGTTGAAATTTTCACACATGATGTATTTTGGTTGCCGCTATAACAAAAAATACTAAAAAATGGAATAAAATAAATATTTAAGGGGGCTCCTATACAACAAACGTGATTTTTTTGCTCGTTTTTGCTCGATATTGATAACGGCAACAGGTAGAAGCTTGAAATATTCAAACAATATTTAATTATGTATTGACTTTAAAAGTAAATCATTAAATTAAAAAAAAAATATTTTAAGGGGGGCTCCCATACAACAAACGTGATTTTTATAGATTGTACGGAACCCTTCGTGCGCGAGTCCGACTCGCACTTGGCCGGTTTTTTCATTATCGGAGGCAAATGAGCAAGCGGGTCATCTGATGGAAAATGATCACCACCGCCCATAAATATCAACAAATCAAAGAGATTCACCAATCTGTTGCCGGCCTTTAAAGTAAGTATAAACCCTTTTCTTGAAAGCCCCGATGTCATAGTTGTCTGGAAACACTGCTGCCGGAAGCTGGTTACACTGTTTCACCGTACGTGGCAGGAAGTGCCGAAGAAAACGTACAGTGGTAGACTGCCATTCATCGAGATGATGACTTTGGAACTTAAACTTTCGGTGGGAAGTGCGATGGTGCAGGCAGCAATTTAAGCAATTCTTCAGAGCACTCGCCGTGGTAGATCCTATAGAACACACAAAGAGAACCAACGTCCCTTCGCATGGACAAGGAATCCAAACGATCTGATTTCTCCATACTGATCCACTTGAATTGATCACTGTGTATGTGCATGTGTACTGTACTGCACAGTACTCTGTGCACCGTGCCGCACCGTAACACAATTTATGTTTCGTACAGTGTACCGTTCAAATAATGCAAATTGTATACTGTTGTGCAGATTCTATGTCATTGTTTTAGCAATTTTGGTTTGTCGTGATAGCTTTGGATTTGAATAGTTTTACTACCCGTATCTGTAGGTATACTGCAGCTATGTAATATTTGTCCGTAGCCTGGCACCCATAAGACAAGCTTTACTTATTTTGGGACTAAGTCAATTGGAATCTAACGGACTGGTTCTGAATATCGAAAGCTAATATATCGAATGTATTAAAATATAAGTTTTTTTTTCTGTAACCATAATATTCTTAGGATTTATTAAAATAGGCCGATGCCCAGTGGGTTCTATACGATTATAGAACCCACTAGGATAGAGCACGAGGTTAAGCTAGTCATAACAATCTCAAAAAGTTTCCGGTTTCCGGTCAGAAAAAAAAAAATGACATTATAACCCATTCGATATTTTAATACGTTCATTCGTTCTCGTTATCGTTATCGTTATCGTGACTCATCTGACCAGCTGTTCAGCTGCAAGGACGCGGAGGCGTTGAACATCAGAGGCCCAGGGGCGCCGAAAGCCATAAGGTAGGCTCGGGCGGATACGCCGTCACAGTACCGGCCGCTGGTTTGTGGCGTATAGTGGGTCCTTAACAACCACTGGCCTGTAGCTGCCCGCATTGCGACGTCGTATATACCCGGGTGAACCTAAAACTTAAGGGCGCTATCTGATTCGCTAAAGATTCAGCCGACACTCCTGCCCGAGGCACCAGAGAGCCAAAGTGATAGGACGGGACTGTAGGGCGTGTGCAGTCAGGATGAGGAGTGGGAGGATAGAGTTCAATATTATTATTCATTTATTATTTATTCACAACCAAGACATCAAAAGGTCCAATGGTCAGTAAACAAGCAAGCTCCTTACAGCTATGTTAGTGCACAGAAAAATAAATCTTAAAATAATAAACAAGAATGGGTACGAGATCACAGGAGAAATCATCTTCTGCTGATCAGCACCTGGGCAAAGTGGCGCATGTAAGGCCACTTCATATTCATATTTAATATGTGCCCTGTCAAACATCCCTTGACGTTTAGTTATATTTATTTACTAGCTGTTGTCATTTATCGCTATCCCGGTATATCGGAAAATTGCATAGTCTCCGAATTTTCCGGGATAAAAAATATCCTATATGTTAATCCAAGTTTTAACCTACGAGCTGTTGCACGCGCTCCATCTGCGAAGAATTCGTTTATCGCTGTCCCGCGGGAACCATGCCATTTTCCTGGATAAAAAGTATCCTATACCTATGTTAATCCAGGTCATAATATATCTGTGTGCCAAATTTCATCAGAAACCTAACCCGTTTTAGCGTGAAAGAGTAACAAACATCCACCCATCCATCCATCCATCCATACTTACAAACTTTCGCGTTTATAATATTAGTAAGATCTGTGTACCGAATTTCAGAATCCGTCATACCGTTTTAGCGTGAAAGAGTAACAAACATCCACACAGCCGTCCATCCAAACTTTCACTTTTATATCAGTAAGATTACACATAGAAAAACCGGGTTACCGGTTTCCCCTATACAATGGAGATAGGTTTAGAATGTCCTGTCTAAAACCATTTGTTAGGCTCGACTGTTCTAATCAGACCCAGCTGAGTCCGAGTATTCTCTTGAGTCCAATAACAACTGGCCCATAAGACTCGGTTCGCGACACGGTTAAAGGGGATCTAAGCCCCAGTAAATGAGAGTTACAGTGTTTCCATTACACGGTAATTACCACAAATGTACCTACCTTTATTTTTTCCAATTTAGGTACTATCGAAGGTAAATCTTTAGCCATAGAAGACGTGAGTGGATGAAGGGGTATGCACATTTTTTCGGTTTTATAGAATAGGTACATTTATTTCAAGTAACACAACTCATACAATATGAATATAAATTGTTAGTTAATTATTATTATGCCATAAATGAAGGTGCTAAGTCATAAATTATGACTTAGCAAAAATGTACATACCCCCTTCATCCACTCACGTCTTCATTAGTTGATCATTATTAAATACAAATTTGTCAAATTTTATAAATTATAAATTTAAAATTTAAAAAACCCCCTACGCAATTTAGTCTAAGATCCCTACCGAAGCATGTAAAAGTGCTGATAACTTTGAAACGACTGGACCGATTTTGATGAAACAATATATATAATCTAAGAACCATCGCCAAGAAACCTGCTTTCAAATAAAAAAAACCGCATCCAAATCGGTTCGCCCGTTTAAGAGTTATGATGCCACAGACAGACAGACACACACACACACACACATAGCGGTCAAACTTATAACACCCCTCTTTTTGTGTCGGGGGTTAAAAACAAATCAATTTCATTAATTTCGTTGTATGTGCGTACGTGTGTGTTTGTTGTTTCTTTACACTAAATCGGCTGGACGGAGTAGATGATTTGTAAAATAACGATTTCTTTCTCGATCCCGTGGGAATATTGGGATAAAAAGTATACTATGTGTTATTCCAGATGTCCAGCTTTGTAACATAGCAAAGTTCATCTAAATTCTTCAAACTGTTTTAGCTTGAATTCGTAACAAACATATATACACATCTACACTGCGTGTTCCGGTCCGCAGACGCCACTCGAGAACCTTTCGGCCCCATCCGCCGTCAGTTCTGCGAGCGATGTGCCCTGCACACTGCCACTTGAGTCTTGCGATTCTTCGGGCTATATCCGTGACTTTAGTTCTTGCGCGGATTTCATCATTTCTAATGCGATCCCGCAGAGAAACTCCAAGCATAGCCTTCTTCATCGCCCTCTGAGTGACTTTGAGTTTTCTTTATGAGGCCCATCGTTAGCGGCCACGTCTCAGTGCCATAAGTCATCACTGGCAACACACACTGGTCAAAGACTTTTGACTTGAGACACTGCGGTATATTGGATGACAAGATATTGCGGAGCTTCCCGAGCGCTGCCCAGCCGAGTCTAATTCGTCGATTGATCTCGAGTGGCGTCCGCGGACTGGAAGACGCAGTGTATGTAGGCCTCCAACAAGATGGAGTAACGACCTGGTGAAGGTAGTGGGAACGCTTTGGATGCGGATGGTGCAGGGCCGATCTGTTTGGCGAGCCTTGGGGGAGGCCTATGTTCAGCAGTGGACGTCTTTCGGCTGAAATGATGATGATATATACACACGGGTACGCAGGCACGCAAGTAGAAAATACTGTTAAACTTTCACATTTATAATAATTAATAGGATTAATTAGGCACTAAATATATAATTTACAATGTCGGAGCTGGGAGTTATTAAATTTAATAATTAATAGCTTTTCCGCAAACACATTAATTTGTTCATTCTCATTAAATATGGGTCTTATTTAGTGGGATTATTTAAACGATATTAATTATTCCTGACATGCAATTATAACAGATGGACCTTGTTTAAGATCCCTTGGGTCTTGTTACTTGCAATGGTTAATTAAGTTTCAATACAATCAGTTACATTATAGGTACAGGGTGTAATCGTTAAGTGTGTCCAGGCGATTATTCCGTTACTATTACAGATATCAAAAAACTGTGGACTGATATCGAAAGTACGTTACCTAATGAACAAAATGACATCATTAACTTTTAAAAAAGAATAAGAAAAATATCCATAATTTTGACATCAAATACTATTTCATTTAGTACAACGAGATAGTAGAAAATTTTTAGTTTCCTTATTTTAAAAGGTTATTTTATAATTTATAAGTTTAGTTTTGATATTTAAGGAAACTGTTTTATAACCCAAAAAAGTAATAAACCTATCTTTTACTTTAATAATATTGTTATTTATTTATTTATATTATTTATTTCTTGGTAAGTACAAAATTTTCGAAATGACGTCCTTGTTGTGCGACACAATGAAGGGCTCCATGTATGCGAGTGTTTGATGTAAAAAGTATGGATATTTTACTTTTTATTAAAAAAAAGTTAATGATGTCATTTTACTCATTAGGTAACGGACGTATTGAAGTGATATTGTGTAGCATCCTTCTGAAATTAAGAATGTCATAAATACTTAATAATTATGATTAATAAAAAAACCGGCCAAGTGCGTGTCGGACTCGCGCATGAAGGGTTCCGTACCATCTAATATATAAAAATCTCGTGTCACGGTGTTTGTTACCGAACTCCTCCGAAACGGCTTGGCCGATTTTTATGAAACTTCTTTCTCTACACTCGGTAGGTCTGAGAATAGGTCGTAGGCTATTTTTTATACCCCTAGGTGATATAAGGCAAAACAACGTTTGCAGGGTCAGCTAGTTTATCTATAAAAATGGCAAAAAAATCCCGTTATTTGTATGGGAGCCCCCTTAAATATTTGTTTTATTTTAATTTAATTATTTATTTTTACAGTGAATATATATAACTAAATATTCTGTGAATATTTCAAGAATCTACCTGTTGCCATTATCAACATCGAGCAAAAACGAGCACAAAAATCACATTTGTTGTATGGGAGCCCCCTTAAATATTTATTTATTTTATTCAAGTTTTTAGTATTTGATGTTATAGCGGCAACCAAAATACATTATCTGTGAAAACTTCAAATGTCTAGCTATCACGTTTCATGAGATACAGCCTGATGAGTATGACAGACTGACGGACGGACGGACGTACGGACATACGGACGGGCATACGGACGGAGAGCGGAGCCTCAGTAATAGGGTCCCGTTTTTGCCCTTTGGGTACAACCCTAAAAACGCCAGCAAAAAGCGCGAGGTGCTAAAAAGCCAATTACTTATTTTCCCAGGTCAGTCTGTAACAAAGAGCCCCTTTGATTAAATTTGTGGGGGTGTGTGTCAGTCTATCACGCAACAGCTAAATAATAAACTTGGCGTACAAATAGACACAGACCTGGATTGAGACAAAGGGTACTGATAATAAGTTCCCGTGGTATAATATTTTAGATTTAAAGAAGAATAAGATGCTGACCGGGCGACCGTAGTGCTTTTAAAATATTACCGTAACCTTTTTTCATGGATTTCTAACACGCAGGAGAAGTTAAACCTAGTTTAATCTAATCTTATAATCTATGAGACACACAAACGCGATGGAAAGAGATGCGATTGGTTCTGAAACATTTATATTCCTGTAAATATTGGTTTGTGCTCAGGTTTTGTGTAAAAAAATTACACTAAATTCCTTTTAAACGCACATCAAAAGAGTCACGGGGTGTATCGCTATTCAAACTATCATGTGACCACCTTTTGCCTTTCAAAGGGTCGAATAATTCCTATTGAATTACTTCAAAGGCGTAGGAAGTCTTTTACGTGAAAGGATCAAAGAGTTGAAAAGATAGTCTAACTTATCGTCTTTTTAACCTTTTTCTCTTTTCGTTTACGGCATGGCACTACTACAACCAATAGGCGGTGCAGCGAGCGTTTTTTTTTTCGTGATCGCGTGCGTCCCTCGTCCGCGAAATATTCGCCACGCTCGGCAGACATTCATAAACCTAATTTGATTGAAATATAGCAAAGGCAAAGTAAAGAGGAAAGTCTTCAATCAGTGCGTCCTACCCGTCATGCATGACATACGGTGCCGCAACATGGACTGTCACTGTAGGGCTGGTGCACAAATTTAAAGTTGCTCAACGTGCTATGGAAAGGGCTATGCTCGGAGTTTCTCCAAAATAAAACCAAATTCGTAACGAAGTGATCCGACAGAGAACCAAAGTTATCGACATAGCCGCAATAGGCCGGCCATGTAACCCGAAGAACCGATAACCGTTGGGGTAGACGAGTTCTTGAGTGGAGACCACGGATCGGCAAACGTAGCGTCAATCGGTGGAGCGATGATCTTCGCAAAGCGGCTGGCAAGAGCTGGATGAGAGTGGCCGAGGATCGTGCTCAGTGGCGTCCCATGGGAGAGGCCTATGTCCAGCAGTGGACGAACATAGGCTGATGATGATGATGATGAAAGTAAAGAGGAAATGTCGTTATTCAATTTAGGCTACGAGCAATTATGAATGGGGAAAAATCTACCACTGGTTTGGAAAAACTCTGTTGAGAAAAATCCGGTGAAAAACTCAACAAAACAGATCTATAATCATTTATATAATTTATTTAATCAGGCCTTACTTTGCGGAGGTCCATATTAATGAATTGAAACAATTTAGACGACCAGATGGCCTAGTGGTTAGAGACCCTGACTATGAAGCTTGAGGTCCCGGGTTCGATTCCCGTGTCGGGGCAGATATTTGTATGAAAAATACGAATGTTTGTTCTCGGGTCTTGGGTGTTTAATATGTATTTAAGTATGTATCTATCTATATAAGTATGTTTATCCGTTGCCTAGTACCCATAACACAAGCTTTGCTAAGCTTACTTTGGGACTAGGTCAATTGGTGTGAATTGTTCCGTGATATTTATTTATTTTATTTAATTACTTTGCTCACCAGCGACCACAGGTCAGATCTATAATCATGTTTCGTAACTAGAAAGCATTTAAATAAATCAGAAAAGCTGAACGCATATCCGCAGAAGAACTAAAGTTACTGACATTGCTCGGAGTGTTGCCAGGCTTAATTGGCAGTGTGACATTGATCGTAAAACCAGCGGCCGACGGGGCAGTAAGGTTTGAGAGTGGTGATCGCAAACAGGAAGAGAAGCCTTTATCCAGCAGTCTTGTCTCTTGGCAATTTGATTATGATAAAGCTTACTAACTTAGCCTTCGATCGAGATTTGGGCTGTATTGCAGTCTCCAAATGTGTCAAGTAGACTAACGGTTCAAAAAAAAATTCAAAATTATTACCGGTACATCGAAGTGTTAAAGTGTCTGTATAATAACGCCACAATGTCCGTCTAAAAAAGCCTATTCTATTGCAGCGGGGAGTCCGACGACGACCTGGTTACGTTTGGGGAACACGTTAGATGCGGACGGCACGGGACCGATTTGTTTGGCGAGCCTTGGGGGACGTCTAATGTTCAGCAGTGGACGTTTTTCGGCTTAAATGATGATGATGAAAGGTTACTAACAAAAATTTGTTGTAAAAATTTGTTAAATAGTGATAAAATATTACATACTTAATAGTTATTAAGTAACAAAAACGACAATCGCGTTTGACAGCCACTTAAAACTGCTTTACGCGTACTCCCGCGCGTGGAGACTACGCGGGAGTTATGTGGGACTCTCCCCCCCACTCTTACCTAGTAGAAGGAGGGGGAGGCCTACCCACTAAAAACCTACTGGTATTCCCTCTCTTGCCATTTGCGGATGCCGTGGGAGCAAAATGAGACACCACGACATCCGCTGGCCGCCCCAGCCTATGCCGAGGTTACCGCGCCAATAGAGGGAGAAATCGGGGACACTTGACTCCCCCCTAGACCTGTGGGCCATGACGGCCAGCAGGGGATCCCCACCCCCCGCCGACTGGTACCACTAGGGGGCCTTCTGCGACATAACCTCTTCGCAGAAGGAGGCGACGCCCTCACAGGACCTCTCGCTGTCCAGTATAGCCTTGACGATGCTGGGGAGCGAGAGGTCACCACTAATTATCACCATCAGGGTGTGGCGCTGGGGGGACCAAACGGAGCACACCTCTAGGGTGTGCTGCGCCGTGTCCTCGCTGGCGCCGCACTCGTGGCACGCCACCGTCTCCTCCCTTCCCACAACCTTGTGGAGGTACCGCCCGAAGCAGCCATGCCCGGACAGCACCTGCACAAGGCGGAAGGTTAGGGGACCGTGTCCACTCCTGCACCAATCTAGGAGCACCGGGCGGATGGCTTGGGTTGTGCGAAGACCAAACTCCGCGTCTGCCAGCTCCTCGGCCCAGCGCTCCAACACCTTTTCTTCTTGCTGCTTACGTAGGTGAGCCAGTTCTTGTGGGGCGAGTGCATCACCCCGCACCCTCCTCTCGGTCCGCGCCCGATACGCGACAGCTAGCACCCGTGCCTCGATCTCCCAGGGAGGGGTGCCAGCCAAGGCACCTGCCGCTGCCCAGCCTACTGTGCGATAGGCACGGCACATCCTCACCGCCATAATCCTCTGGGGCTTTCGTAGGAGGGCTTAAGTGACGGCGGTGAGGACATCTGCCCATTTAGGGGCCACATATAGGGCCATGCTTCGTATGACCCCTGCGAAGAGGCGTCTGCAGGGGGCATCGGGTCCACCCATGTTAGGCAGGAGCCGCCCTAGTGCTCCAGCCGCTCCCACAAGTCGGGGAGCCATTATGCGGAAATGCTCTCCGAACTGCCACTCAGTTAAATGGTTTGGCTATAAACTACGCGCTTAGTTGCGGGGACAACATACACTTGGTCGGTTTATAATTATGTTATACATTACATGAGTTGACCGGATCGCAGGTAGATCGCATGCAGTGTTTCCAGGCCCTAAAAGTTCAGAGTAAGGAAATAAAGGAATCGCCGATGACTTATCACACGCTGTGAGACTCCCGCTTAACGAGGACATAAATAAAGTAAATCACACAAGAAATCCCTGTTTGTTTGTCATCTTAATACAGTTCCGAATATATTTATCACCTACTTGGGTATTTTATCATCCTTTTGTGGAGCGTCTGCATTGGGTAAGCAGCCCTATGTCTTACTTCGAACGTTGCTTTTTACATGCCCTGATGCTACCATAGAAGTGCTGACATTTTGTGGATATATGGCAAATTCACACCATCTCTTCTTTAGTAGTCTAGGAAGTGATGTTTGACGGTAAATATAAATAATCACAGATCATGAGATACAGCCTGGTGACAGACAGACGACAGTGGAGTCTCAGTAATAGGATCCCGTTTTTACCCTTTGGGTACGGATCCTTAAAAACGACGTATACCAACTGAAGATCTCTATCTTCTCTAAGAAAAATATGCCATAATTTTTCCCTGACCCCACTTTGTCACCGAAAACGAAGCATTTTGTCAAAAAGCAAAGATCTAAACGGGGCTTGTTTTTTCCGTATCCGTTTCGAATAGCAAAACGAAACACGAGAGCGAATCATTAAAAAAAAGCGATTACACACAGTTTAACACCATTATCCCTTTGCCTGGAGGACCTTTGTCAAATTTAACCCTAAGTGTCGTGTGTTTCGTCAAAAACGACCTAAATACCTTTTAAAACCCAGCGAAATTGAGCCTACTGTTGACTACACAGCAATCACTTTCAATCGTACTGGATTCACTTTTCTTCCCATAATTTAGTGTATCGCGACAGGTCTTAAGCGGGTGTATTTGCCAAGGGATTTTGAATTTAGTTGTTTGGATTTTGATTTTAATTCGCAATGGCAGATTGATATTTGAACAGGTATGTTGACTTTTAAGGAGGATAAGCAAGTATTAAGGGTGTCCTTTTAGGTATTATGTTGGATCGCATGTTTTCATCAGCCAAACTCGTGCGTGTTTTTCATGGGTTTTGTTAGACATAGACATAACTTTATTCGACATCAAAAAAGAAAATACACTGACTAATACACTGAGAAAAATAA
This sequence comes from Archips xylosteana, assembly GCA_947563465.1. Lineage (NCBI taxonomy): Eukaryota > Metazoa > Arthropoda > Insecta > Lepidoptera > Tortricidae > Archips > Archips xylosteana. The sequence continues at coordinate 1,989,927 of OX387348.1, read as the reverse complement.
CAAGAACAATAATAACAATAAAAACAAAAAACATAATTATAGATGTCGAAAAGGAATTTGACTCAGCATTAGCTGCAGTAGATGCCTGCTACAGCGCTGATTTTCAGTCAAACCCTTCATATCCGTGCATCAAACTTGTTGGACCGGAATCAGCACAAACAAATTCTGTATAAAAAGTGTAAAATAAATAGATACATATATTATAGTGGGAGTTAGTTCTTTTTTATTATTATTTATTTCAATTATACATAGTTATACATTATATTATATACATAGGCATTTATACATTTAAGGTAGTCGCATCAGAGGTAAGAGGACTTGGCCTTTCCACCTGCGGGCAATGTTTGTTGCAAATTAATTAAATATTTTTGTAATTTAATCTTAAAATTGCTAATAGTGATTAATTTTTTGAATGGTGGAGGCAAATTATTCCAACATTTTGTGGCAGTGTATTTAAAACTACCCTTAAAAGCGGCAGTTCGGTGATACGGAACAGCTAGTTCATTGCTAACCTCTCGAACCCCTTGTGTATTGCTGGATCTGCTTTTACGCCAAGTTAAGCCATGATACATTTGTTGTTTGTTTTAGGGATACTATTATTTGAACAGGTATGTCTAGTTTTTACGACCTTAATTTGGTGTGTGTATATGTTTTGTACCGGAACAATTACTTTGCTCACCCGCGATCGTATGACAGTTGCGTCTATGCAAGAAATGTGTGCTCATGCAGTTCCTCCACCTCCACACTGTACGAACACACACAAATCACACAAACCCAACTATCACCACCACCAAAATACACTTCATACATAACACACACATTTCTTGCATAAACGTAACTATCAAAAGGTCGCGGGTGAGCAAAGTAATTGTTTCAGTTCATTGATATGGAACTCGGCCTGGTTTATTAAACGTAGGTATGTTTGCTCTATGTTTATTAAGATCAAATCTTTCAAGTCAAAATTTACCCATTTGTAGTGATTGGATCGATTTAAAATTTGGTAAGGATATAGATAAGATAAGGTGACAATGTATTATGAAAAGTACACTCAGCAAAAGAGCTAATAATTAAAAATGATATTTTTAAGTTCCAAATTATTTCAAATTTTTCAAAGCTTTGTCTATCTGTACGTTATGTTTCGTCCAAATCTGTTTATTGCGTGATTGACTAATAAACATAAAAAACATTTAAACGTCTTCACTAATTTTCATTTATAAGTATTAGTAGGATATAATAGGATTTAGATAAAATGTTTGTTACACATGAATGTTTTAAAATACAAATACATATTATGTCCTAGGTATTATTCGCCCGCGATTAGAAAGGGATTTGAGTTGACAGTAATTGTATAAGCTTACGTCAAAATATGTACTAAATGACAGTTCTGACAGTCCCATTCTGATTGCAGTTGGATAATACCTAGTACACAGTTTGCAGTAGAGTCAGGTGTAGGTAATAAGTTTTTGTTAAAAATTTCATTTTTAAAGCAAGCTTTTTTGTTCACTGTACTTGCATTGTTATCCAACCTTCATAAGTATACCAAATTTCAAGAGAATTCGACCACCGGAAGTGGGTCAAATTTGAGTTCCAAGATTTGATCCGTACATACATTATATACATAGGTATAGTCGGGTATGTATTACAATACCGAAGTACGAAAGACCGAATGTATTAATACATCGAATGGGTCAAAAGACCGACACGATTTTTTTCTGAAATCGTTAACTTTTTAAGATTGTTATAAAACAAACCTAACCTAACCTAATGGGTTCTGTATGATGCCGTTTTAATAAATTCTGAAAAGTAAACGGTTTCAGAAAAAAATCGTGTCGGTCTTTTGACCCATTCGATGTTTTAATACATTCGGTCTTTCGTACTTCGGTATTGTAAAACACACCCGTATAGTCGGGGTAAGAAAAGGTCCTTCACTTTACGACTCTATGTCAACGAGTTAAGGTCGAATAGTGACGAACCTTTTCTTACCCTGACTGTACATTGCAAGTTAAATAAAAGCTTGTAAAAAATATGGGTGCGTACAACTTGCTCATAAATTTGCCCATTAGCTCTTAAGTCGTCGAATTAATGTATCGGTACATAATGATGAGACGACTTGCCTGTAAAACTACAAAGGGAGTTCGCCTTCCCTAATGAGGGATCTCTATTATATTATCTGTGCTACGAGAAACATTAACTTATCAGCGACTCCAGAAAATATTCACGAAGCGTAATCCCAAAAGCCCATGCCAGCTTTCTGGTACAAAATCACGCCCAATCTTGCCGGAGCTCCGTTTAAATGGGGCTCTAGCAAAGATAACAAGCAAAGCTGTGGACTTTTAATAAAATCACGCACGAACCGCGAATAAATCAGGCAACTCATAGCTCGAGGCGGCTGCGATAAAAACATCGTCATTTTGTGACGCCAACGTGTCGATTTTCCCGTAATTTTGCGCTATTAAAAAGTAATGACTGAAGGGTTGAGGTTTTATTGCCGAGCGGGACGCACATTGATTCGTGTGATTATTGAGGCGTATTTACTCCGAAATTAATAAATCATTGGCAAACGGGGTCAGTGCCGTAGCGAGAGCGTTCCCTGTACCTCTACCATGAGTTACACTAGTTTACAGTGACCGTACTCGCTAGCGACGGCGTAAATGATTTGTATGGAGAATTCTACTTCCGTAAGTGACCGCTAGAGGCGCTGTACACAATTCTCCATACAAATCATTTACGCCGTCGCTAGCGAGTACGCTCACTGTAAACTAGTGTAACTCATGGTAGAGGCACTGTTATACTTAGTTATCATCTTGACAATCTAGTCATCAATTAGAAACCGGCCAAGTGCGAGTCGGAGTCGCGCACAAAGGGTTCCGTACCATTATCTATTAAAACGTTTTTTGTATGGGAGCCCCACCTAAATAATTGTTTTTTTTTTAATTATTTATTTTTAAAGTAAATATATAGGTAACTAAATATTCTGGAAATATTTCAAGCGTCTACCTGTTGCCGTTATGAATAACGAGCAAAAAAATCACGTTTGTTGTATCGGAGCCCCCTTAAATATTTATTTTATTGTTTTTAGTATTTGTTGTTATAGCCGCAACCAAAATACGTCATTTGTGAAAACTTCAACTGTCTAGCTATCGTGGTTCATGAGATACAGCCTGGTGACAGACGGTCAGACGGACGGCCAGCGAAGTCTCAGTAATAGGGTCCCGTTGTTTGGGCATGGAACCCTAGTAAATTTACATCATTGGCAACTGAGGTCAGTGCTGTAGAGTGAGCGTTCCCTGTTATAGGTAGTCTGCTTCTTGACAATCTAGTCATCAATTAGAAAAACCACTACATTTTAGGTACATCGCACTATCGAAGTTTCTCGACTAGGATGGATAAATACAACTTCCATTTCTCTTCCTTTGGACTTTCCCCCAGGCATAACATCAGATTTCTCTATTGTCAAAGACAAAATATCTTCGTTAAATTTAGACTAATAAGCATTTATGAATGTCGAAGAATCTACTACCGTTTCGGAAAAACCCTGTTGAAGGTATACACCGTGTTTTTTTTTATTTCCGTTAACTTTAAGAGCGCGCGCAGACAGAGAGCGGTCTGGAGTGCCGCGTTCAAAGTTCTGCGTTCTTTCGAATGTACTAGGTCCCCTACAACAACGCACACAGCAGGCGGTCAGATCGCGGCGATCAAAACGGAACGCGACCGAGACAGAGAACGCCGCGTTCACCACCATGTCGGACTTTCAAAACACAGAAAAACTTGTCAATTCAACCTCCTCCTCAGTCAGTCTCCTACTAATTTCTACTTTCTTCTTTTGAACTTCGTTCCAGACATAAAATCAGCCTAAAGATGGAACTCTCACACTCCCATTGCTGAGTCCAGGCTCCTTTCTAAAAAGTGGGCTGTTAGACTTAAGTAGTACCCAGTGTGTACCCACGCGGGCCCAGTGCGATTGTGAACTTCACACGCTCCCAAACACACACTAAACAACCTAGAAACTTTTTGTAGGCAACCGTAAAAGTCGGCAGCTTCAAGATTTACGAAAAATAAGGCTGAACAAACAAAAAGGACGTGAATACGCTCTTAAAGCAAATACACATTCCTGTAACATCAGAACTCTTAACGTTCGTACTTATAAAATAAATCCTTTTTCTTACATTCCTCCTCCATTAATCCTATTTAGGGATTTAGGAACGTATCTACTCAAAATTTACGTTTTGCGTTGTTACTAGGATGTTCAAATAATTTATTGAATCAGGCGTTACTTTTCGGAGTCCATATTACTGAAACTGTTACTTTGCTCACCCGCGACCTTTATGATAGTTATTATGATGGTTATTTTATCCTATATTTCTGTTCATTTTAAACCGAGGATTGTGCACTTGAGGACATAATAGAATACAATGGCTTTGTTCGAAATGTGGGCTGTTAACGAGATCGGGACACTTCAAAAAATTCGTACTATACATGCCTGGCAAATACTAATCAGCTTCGACTATTCCCTTGAAAGTTATCACTGCCTGAGCAATTTCCTTGGATAAAAATGTAACAGTAGGCCTCTAGGGATATCTATTCGAGCTATATTGATCGCACAGTGTTTGGTGTGCAATTCCCTGTGGTAAAGTGGAAATTGTGCGCAGTAAACAAGAAACGATTATGCGGGAATGGATGGAAAATTGACGACGAATCATTTCGGGAATATTTGCTCAATGAAATTGCTGATGCAGCTGGCGGTGGAGTTCAGGGCCGGATTTAGGGGAGGGCAACCGGGGCAACAGCCCCGGGGCCTCCACAATAGAGGGGCCCCCACAATAGAAACTTCGAAAAAAAAAATTTGCAAATTCCGATGAGTAATTATTTGGATCATCATCATCATCCCAGCCTTTATAAGTCCAACTGTAGGGCACAGGCCTCCTCTCAGAATGAGAGGGCTTGGGCCGTAGTTCCCACGCGGGCCCTGTGCGGATTGGGAACGTCACACACACCATTGAAATTCTTCGTAGGTGTATGCAGGTTTCCTCACGATGTTTTCCTTCACCGTGAAGCTCACGGTAAATTTCAATTGTAATTTCACATATAAATTCCGAAATACTCAGAAGTGCGACCCTCTGCTTGAGAGCCCATAGGTCAAACCACTAGGCCATCAAGGCTTTTTTATTATTTGGATATGTGGAAAATACTTTGTGGACAGGGGGCCTCCACTCCTTTTATGTCCCGAGGCCGCCAGACCTCTAAATCCGGCCCTGGTGGAGTTCAAAAAGTTGGAATTGACGCCGTTACTTAAAAAATGTGCATGCACGCAGACAAACATGGTTGAATTAACGCAGGCTCGCACGGACGCACTAACACACACTTATACGCGTAAACAACTATAAATAAAAAAAATTAAAAACCTCCCAACGCAATTAATTATTAACATAATATTATTATCGTCAATTTAACGACCGCTTTGGCCTAGTTGGTAGTGACCCTGCCTACGAAGCAAGAGGTCATGGGTTCGAATCCCGGTAAGGGCATTTATTTGTGTGATGAGCACGAATATTTGTTCCTGAGTTATGGATGTTTTCTATCTATTTAAGTATTTATTTATCTATATAAGTATGTTTATCGTCATCTAGTACCCATAGTACAAGCTTTGCTTAGTTTGGGACTAGGTCGATTTGTGTAAGATTGTCCCCTAATATTTATTTATTTATTTAATTCACGCAGGCTCGCACGGACGCACTATAACACACTCTTATACGCGTAAACAACTATAAATAAAAAATTTAAAACCTCCCAACGCAATTAATTCTAAGATCCTTTCCGTTTCAAAAAAACCCGCATTCAAATCGGTTCACCCGTTTAAAAGTTATGATGCGACAAACAGACACACAATAGCGGTCAAACTTATAACACCCCTCTTTTTGTGTCTAAATAGGCTTGAAAAACGCACAAACTCACGCACGCACACAAACATGCACGCGCTCACGCACGCTCGCACGCACACACGCATGCATGCTCGCACGTAAGTACATCCCTACAAAGAACCCTGGAACCCTGGCTCCGCCGTAGAGTGGGGGCGGCCTATATAAACCGCGGCGTTCATTTCTCGGGACTTTTGCTGCGAGCACCTACTACTATATACTCCACGCTCGACTTAAATTCGGATTTCCGTTAAGAACGTATATATTTAAAAAAAAGACAGCGTCGTAATTAAATTCTACAAATACCTAAACTCTGTGCAACATCTGGTTCCCGCTGGGGTGAGTTTCCACTTCTGTAGACCCGCTTAAATAGTGCTTAGATTTATCCGTAATCTATCAGCTGTTCCGAGCCACTGAACTGACCGTTAACCGCCTTAAATCCAAATTTCAATGTCCCGAACGGCCGTTGGTCCTGAGTGGTAGCCGAGATCTGCTGGTGGCAAGGCACAGCTGTGAGGAGCATCTTCCTAATGCCTCCTGTCCTTACAGGAGCCTGGTCTACCCTAACAAACTTTCCGGGTCCGGTCGCGGACCTGCCCTACCACCCCCAGTTCGCTGGAGGGAGCTGGGCCGCAGACGGCGGCGTAGTCGAGGCATCTTCGGCGGCATCAGTCGATCCGGTGGTTGAGGCCGGCCGTGGAAGAGCTGCAGTTGGGCGACGGCGACAGCCGCTCAGGCCAGTGCTTTTTGTTCGGGCTCAAAAGGAGAGTGACGTACGCGGAGTTTGTGCTATTGTTTTGGCCAGGGAATAAATGTTATGATGGTATGACTTGTTTCCTTTCCCGCCCTGCTCTACCTGTAAGCCGTGGTCCGCCTAACGGGCTAACGTTACACTTTGTTTTTTACAATATCGGTAGTAAGTAATTATATTTAGTACTAGATACACAAATTTAGTTGGATCACATTAAACTGGTTTACTCAAGACTCAGGTGACTCTTCCACGTTTATTAGAGGTCATTCTACAATAAAATATTTACGATACCGTAAAAACTTTTCAAATGTACGAAGTTGACAAAGTTGCACTATCAAATGTATGAATACTCACTATGGTAATCTTTCACTGAATATCAAGGTGACATTCCCAAACTTTATTATTGAAAAATAAGGTGTAGGTAGGTACTTCATTGTTCACATTCAAAAATAAATTAAAACTCCACCTTTACCATGAACAGCTTTCTTCTGCCTAGCCTGGCCGGCTTTTGTCTATTATGTCTGAATTGAGACTTGTCTTGTGATTGTTCCAATATCCAGGTGTTTGTGTTTATTTGCATTAGATTGTTTTTGTTTTTGTCTATATACTGCACTGCGTAATGTCATTTCATTCTTAAATTCTTTCTTTCTTTATTTTTATTTTTTTTTAGGTTTCATTGTATGTAGTGTAATATGTTGTGAGTTTTTCACTTAGTTTAGTTTTAAGTTTCTGTGGACCCACTGAAAACCAGCGTCGTGGCACTTCGTGCCGTGACACATGCTGAGTGGTGTCCTTTTTCTGTAGCAACTACATTCATGTTTAAGGTCTGTTGTGTAATATTTTAGCTGTATTATTGTAGTTGTTCAAAAATAAATATTTTCTATTCTATTCTATTCTACTTTGAGAAATTACAGTGACAGATTAAATGTTGGTTTTGGTTTGTTAGTCTGCCATCTGGTAGCATAGTGAACGGTACTTTGAGAATGAGCTCTGGTTGAGTTTGAAACGCGTCAGTGTAGTTTGGTGGCGGTGGTATTTGGGTTCATGTGATTTGTGTGTGTTCGTACAGTGTGGAGGTGGAGGAGCTGCATGGACACTCATTTCTTGCGTAAACGTAACTATCGTCACAGAATATATAATAGTACTAACGTACAGAATGGCCACGCTCCGCCCCGCACCGATTCGAGATACCCCACCCCTCAAGGCGCAGATTGCTGGAACCGCCGGAATCCAGTCGGGTGCGCGCGCGATGTATGTAGGCGTACGCGTGTACAGACGTCGTCGTGCTTATGTAGATTCAAGAACGCGTATTTTGTACGTCGTGGCCGCCGTGTGCTATCGTACAAGGTCGTGGTTGAGCAAAGTTAGTGTTCATTGATATGGACCTCCGCCAAATAACGCCTGTTTCAATAAATTAGAAACTTCTAATTTTAGGGTTTTCGGATAATTTCAGGTTTTCAATCCGTACTAGGTACGCTGTTTCTGTAACCATTCCTTTAAGACCATAGAGGTGCTATAAAAAATGGATTTTTGGAATTTCCCGCGGGATAGAGATACATCTCTAATTATTCGAGCGTTTCTACCGCTATCATTACCAGGATCCCACTTCAGGATCAAAGAAATGAGCTATTGTTTGCATGGGATTTACAGCGAGCGCACTGTATCGTTTTACAAAAACCTTCCGTTCGGTGCGAAATATTTCTTCAGACGCTCGTATAATTAGCTGTGAGTTGACAAATTTTATTTGCGCGCCAACGAAGTCGCGGGCAAATGCTAGTTGAATATATTGCGGAATACTCTGCGCATGTCTTGACTTGCCTTGGCCGGTTTTTGTCTAGATAGATCCAAGCGTGTCACTCAAATTAATACCCTTTGCCGTTTGTACGAAAACAATAAAAAGTTATTGTTCACTTACCCCGAAGCAAGAGCTGTATCAGGGGGCAAAGTGAGACGCCTATGTGCGTGGTTTGGTGGTCCAAGCCAACAGCTATTGCCGACTTACGAGCCTTCAGGAAATGATCCTGTTCTTCTCTGAGAGGCCAACAAACGAATATATGCATTGTCCCACTCCCACTAATATTATAAAGGCGAAAATTTGTGAGTGTGTGCGTGTGTGCGTGCGTCTGTGTTTGTTACGTATTTACGCTAAGCTGGATGCAACAGCTGGACGAACTTGAATAAAATTTGGTTTGTAGATAAGTAGACGTCTGATATAACACTTAGACTTAATACTTTTTATCCTCTCATCCCAAGAGATATGAAATTGTGCATGGTGTTCGTTATACGACGTAAATGAAGACCATAAGTGTAATTTTCAGGGTTCCGTACCCAAAGGGTAAAAACGGAAACCCTATTACTGAGGCTCCGCTGTCCGTCCGTCCGTCCGTCCGTCCGTCCGTCCGTCTGTCCCAGGCTGTATCTCGGGAACCGTGATAGCTAGAGAGTTGAAATTTTCACAGATGATGTATTTCGGTTGCCGCTATAACAACAAATACTAAAAAACGGAATGAAATAAATATTTAAGGGGGCTCCCATACAACAAAACGTGTTTTTTTTGCTCGTTTTTGCTCGATATTGATAACGGCAACAGGTAGAAGCTTGAAATATTCACAGAATATTTAATTATGTATTGACTCTAAAAATAAATAAATCATTAAATTAAAATAAAAAAAATATTTAAGGGGGCTCCCATACAACAAACGTGATTTTTATAGATAATTGTTCGGAACCCTTCGTGCGCGAGTCCGACTGGCACTTGGCCGGTTTTTAGGAATTCTCACGGGAATTGAGTTAAATCTCGAAATTTCAATTCAACTGTCAAATTTAAGCGACCGAAGTGATTTAAACGACCTAAGCCACGGGTAATGGCTTGTTACTAGCATAATAAAAGAATAAAATGAAATTATTTGCGAGATTTACTTGAATTTACAACTAAAACTCCCATTCAACCAATTGGTCGCCGTGTAGTAATGGCTACTAGATATCTTTTCACAAGTAATAACCGCTAAAATTACACTATGACCATACCAGTTATAACTACAGCACGATTTTTCACACATTTTTTTTTCACGCTCTTCTTGTGTACAAACACTTAAACTTTACAGCGACTCTCTCTTGGCTAACTTTAAGTCCATTGAGAGATGACAAATTTGATGATAATGACTTTAAATTGTTAATGTTATTTTGAAAAATATACACGATGATTCTGACACGATCAGGAACCAATTTTTTTAGATCAGTATTCGGTGGCGGCCATGTTTATTGTTTAAGTCGCAGTTACTTGAAACAGAACATCTATTTTTTTTAGTAAAAATTATTTGGAAAATTACTTTTTAGTAAAATCATTGTCACCCTTCGCATGATTTTGTCTATGAGCTTAAAACCTCTTTGACGAATCAGTTTTTTGAACAAACTTTGACGTGGGACATGTCAAATTCCCCGCCAAAACGATGACACTTGACGAAACTACTTAACCTCAACAAAATGTAGGATGACCATGCATTCTGTGGATAAAGGAAGTTTTAACAACAATTTTATTTTTTTTACTCACTTGCCTGAAACCTCATCTATTAAATTCCATTTTTGCTAGAGATTAATGTTTTTCAACTCCTGATCACTGATTAAAAATCACCGTGTAGAAAATTATTGTTTTTTTCTTTGATCAATTATAACTGTAGATCCACAGTCGCGCGCTCGAAAATTTCCGAGCCAAATGAGCGCCACTTTGATAAAAGTGGCCTTCTTTTTTCTCAGTACGTTGCGTGAAATTGTCAAGTTTAGCTGTCAAGTGTCAACCGAAATTCGACTGTAATGAAGTAAAGACTAGATTCAAATTTCTGTGTAGGTGATGATTTTAATTGTTATGCAAACAAATAAAAAAGTTCGGACATTTTTTGAAGGGGATTTTGTTCGGCAATGTGTATCTTCAGTTATAATTGATCAAAGGTTTTTTTTATTGCGTGTGTGCAACCACTGTACTATACCACATAGCGCGCCAATACTCTCGGAGATTCTCGACATTAACGCTGTCCCTCATAACTTGTACCACACAAAGTACCATATGAAACATATAACAGACAAAGTCACTTGAGCCTCGCAATTTATTAACACAATTTATTGTTGGAACCAACTCATGCGCAGGTTAAAAACGACCTTGTAAAATTATGGCCATACATTTCAGCCGCAATGTGATAATGTGCCGACGGCGGGTATTTTGTTAATAGGTAACAAAGTAACATATTTTACGTATTAATATATTACTGTCTTATTAATAATGCCTTTAAAATTTGAAAGAAAGAAAGAAAACACATGTATTTACAGCAACACGAGACATATCAAAAATGTTACAAAAAGGGTAGCACGAAGGCTAAAGATAGAGTGTGTCATTGCGGTTGTAAATTGGACAGTGACACAGTAACGGTTGTGTATTGGAATTTCGATTTAATACTTCTATTTCTTAGAAAAAATGTTTCAAATCCCTAATAATGTTTTTGATTCAGGATGTAATGAAGGTTCGGTTCCGATTCTAAGTACTTATTCAGCATTTTAGACCAAGTGCGGTACGATGTGGACAGTCAAGGGCAAAAATGTAATATATCATCATCGTTATCATTATAGCCTTTATACATCCCACTGCAGGGCACAGTCAGGGTGAGAGGGCTTGGGCCGTAGTTCCCACGCGGGCCTAGTGCGGACTGGAAACTTCACACACACTATTAAATTTCCTCGCAGATATGAGCAGTTTGCTTACGATATTTTCCTTCACCGTCAAGCTCATGGTATATTTCAAATGTAATTTCGCACATCAATTTCGAAAAACGCTGGCGAGAGTCCGGGCTCGAACCCACGACCATCTGCTTGACGGGCCGTAGGGCAAACCACGAAGCTACCATGACTTATATTATATACGCATTAGCTACATAAAAAAATAAATAAATAAATACTAGGGGACAATCTTACACAAATCGACCTAGTCCCAAACTAAGCAAAGCTTGTACTATGGGTACTAGACGACGATAAACATACTTATATAGATAAATAAATACTTAAATAGATAGAAAACATCCATAACTCAGGAACAAATATACGTGCTCATCACACAAATAAATGCCCTTACCGGGATTCGAACCCAGGACCTCTTGCTTCGTAGGCAGGGTCACTACCAACTAGGCTAAAGTGGTCGTTACATAATCAATAGCTTTTTACATGTATGAATGTGGTTTACATGCGTTTTGACAGCTCGGTTATACATCTTTACCATCTCACGATTATTACCACAACGGAAATACAAGTCGCAAGATCTTTGATCGAGCTATAGCTAAACTATTTAAATGAGTCCTCGCACGCGCGGTACAGGGGCTGGGGGTATAACCGCAAAGGGGGCTGGGAGAGGTGCGGGCGGGAGGTTTTTAACCAGTGCGTCCTACCCGTTATGACTTACGCTGCAGAAACGTGGACACTCACAGGAGGACTAGTCCATAAGTTCAAAGTCGCTCAGCTTGCCATGGAGCGTGCGTGGGCTATGCTCGGAATCTCGTTGAGAGATAGGGTCCGCAACGAGCATATAAGACAAAAGACGAAAGTCGTTGACATAGCCCGAAGGATTAGCACGCTGAAGTGGCAATGGGCTGGTCACGTTTGCCGTAAAACTGACGATCGTTGGAGCAGACGTGTCCTGGAGTGGAGACCACGTTTAGGAAAGCGTAGTGTGGGACGCCCTGCAACACGTTGGACTGATGACCTTAGGAGGACAGCTGGCAGTGGGTGGATGAGGGAAGCCCAGGATCGCAAATTTTGGCGCAATATGAGGGAGGCCTACGTCCAGCAGTGGACAGACAATGGCTGTAGATAGTAGATAGATAGAGGTGCGGGCGGCCTCTCGCGCCTCTCCCGGCCCCCTTTGTCGTCGTACCCTCAGCCCCTGTACCGCACGACCGCACGAGCGAGGACTCATTTAAACAATTTAGTTATAAGTATATTCAGCATCGGTACTGTTTCGCACCTTTAAAATCAAACTGGCTTTAAACGAAATATGCCACTACTCAAGAATGACACTTGAAGCATTTTAATGCATAGTTGAATTTTGCGAGGTGACAAATTTCGTTTAAAGCCAGTTAGATTTAAAGGTGCGGTTTGTAGTTTTCATAAAAAGTTAACTCTGAGCATCATCTATTTTAAAAACATTGGCTGAAACGGTAATGACGAAAATAAAACACCGTAACTACGCTGAATATTCACCCAATGACACATCTTACGGAATCTTCTAGAATAATGCGGACAATTTCAAAATGGCGTCTTAATGACGCGCACTGCTCTGTCTTCCTTCATTTGTCTCGACCATTTGTGGGGTTTCCATCGCCCTTAGAAGCTATAATTACGTTTAAAATTCTGAATAAGAAACAAAATTAAGAGTGACATTTAATAACTTTATTAGGTACCTACCTAATCTACTCATTTGAAACTTAATTAATGCAATTAATTTCAAAAGCTTTTGTTGTCATTTAAATTTATACAGACGACAAACGTTTCACGTGTCACGTTTTTACGTTTTCTGTACTGTTTTGGTGATCAATAAAGAATATTTGTATGGTATTGTATTGTTACAGGCGTTCATATCGTCTCAGTGCGTATGATTTTATGTTTTACTTCTTAAATGGGTCCCATTGAAAAACAACTTTATGTATTACCGCAGCTTTATACTGAGTCCCGGTTTATATACTTACTTATTTAGCTGAGGCCCGCGGTTTCGCTCCCGCTGAAGTAGATTAAAAGGTGTTTTCCCGTGAGAATCTGATATTTTCCCGTGCTAAAAGTGACCTTTGTCACTCTCCAGCCCTTCAACTATGTCCATACAAGAAATCACGGCAATCCGTCGCTCAGTTTCGACGTGAAAGAAGAACAAACAAACAACCAGACACACTTTCACATTTATTAAGTTTGACGACCAAATGGCCTAGTGGTTAGATAAACTGACTACGAAGCTTGAGGTTCCGGGTTCGAATCCCGCGTCGGGGCAGATATTTGTATGAAAAATACGAATGTTTGTGCTCGAGTCTTGGATGTTTAATATTTACAGGTATAAGTATGTATTTATCTATATAAGTAGGTAGGTAAATTTATCCGTTGTCTAGTACCCAAAGTACAAGCTTTGCTTAGTTTGGGACTAGGTCAATTCGTGTGAATTGTCCCGTGATATTATTATTATTATTATATTATAGAATAGGATCCGAGTATACAACGACTTTTTTTTTTATGTTAGTTAGGCCAGACAGAGAGAGAATGTTAAATGATCACCACTGTCCATAGACACCCGCAGCGCTTTACGCGATGCCAGTGTGTTGTCAGCCCTAAGGAAAAAGGAGAGGGAATAGGGGAGGGGGAGAGGTATTGGGCCCCCGGCGCTCTCACTGACCGTACGAAACGCAGCAAATTACTACCGCTTCACGGCGGTACTGCTGCTTCACGGCGGTGTTCTGTGAGAGGGTGGTACTACCCCGGGCGAGCCGGCCCATTCGTGATGCAGCGGCTAGCTACAACATGGCTCTACCACTACAAAACACCGACCGATCTAGTTAATGGATGAAAAGTATTTTATATTATTAAATATGGTAATAAATGTATGGCAAGTGGGTTGACTAAAAAAATTCAGTCCAGTATGATTAATTATTAATGGTGCCGATGGCGCGGGACCGATCTGTTTGGCGAGCCTTGGGGGAGGCCTATGTTCAGCAGTGGACGTCTTTCGGCTGAAACGATGATGATGACATTATTTTTATTCATTCCAGATCGGCAATCACATGCCGCGTTTCGACCGCACCTGAAGACCACGACTTCTGTTCTTCACAAAACTTCTTTGAGTTTTATTGTCTCGGTTATTTCATTTTTCGATTAAGTCCGCGCAGGGTTGTATACTTGGCAAGTGAGATATAGTAACTATGTTTAAGTAATTTTATTATTATTTTTTGCTTTTATAATCTACAAATTATTTATTTACGTATGTAGTCTTATGTAGCTATTAGTGTGCAGTTTATTTATCTGTCTAAACAGCGATCCGGGTGTCACCAACGGTACTGGCTGAAAATCAGCGCTGGGGTGCTATAAACGCCTCAGCATTATGCTGAGCCAGTGCCCGATTTGTAATTCATGACATTCTATCTTTAGCTTTATTGCTGTCGTTTGTTTTGTAAAAATATTGATGATGATGTGTCTTGGTTGTTGTAAATAAATGTATTTTCTTTCTTTGTTTCTTTCTGTTAAGAAACGACTTAGAAGAAGACCTTCTGGTATTTTAAAACAAATCATGCAAAGCTTAATGGAGATTCATAGTTGGTGTTTGCAATCTGGGCGTTTATAAGGTTTAGCTAATCAGAGATTAGCGATAGTCCCACTAATGGACGGATCAAGGGATAACGCGTTATGTTCGGTTTCTCTGAAAACCATATACAACGTTAATTTATGCGATGATTACTACCGTCCCGGCTGACTTTGGGAAAATGGTTTAAATATTCATCATCATCATCATTTCAGACGAAAGACGTCCATTGCAGAACATAGGCCTCACCCAAGGCTCACCAAACAGATCGGTCCCGCGCCATCGGCATCCAACGCGAACTAAAGTCACCGATATAGCTCGAAGAACGCCGGACTCAAGTGGCAAAGGGCAGCAAGTAGAACTGATGGCCGTTGGGGCAAATAGGTTCTCGAGTGGCGTCCACTGACTGTATGACGCAGTGAAGGTAGGCCTCAAACAATGTGGAGCGACGACCTCGGGTTTAAATATTACTTTAACCCAATTCAAAAAATAGTTTTAAGTAAGCTACTCTAGCTGTTAGTTTTAAACTACTAGTTTTTAATCATATCCTACTGATATTATCAATGAGAAAGTATGTAAGGATGTTTGGAAGTTTGAATTTTTGTTATTCAATCTCGCAATAATAGCTGAACGGATGTAGATGAAACTTGGCGTACAGATAGATAAAGATCTGGATTCAGACATAGGATACTTTTACATAAAATATCTTTTTTTTTATTTCTTTTAAAACACTATAGGTTACTTTGTTCATCTGTACGCCAAGTCATATAAATCCACCGATTGCGTGATTGACTAATAAAGTAATAAACATCCAAACATCTTCAAAAACTTTCTATTATTGGATTCTAAAGTCACTTTATTTTCCAATCCTGATGTCGAAAGACATCTGACGGTAACATAAGCCAAGCCACGTACATGATGTACATTATATTAAGTCGTTAAGTTAGTTATATACCAAACTTAACGGCTGTGAAGTGGATACGGTATCAAAATTACGACGTCACAAGATATTTAATCCTCCGGGTGTTTTAAAGGCAACTTAACGGAAATTACGACTCACGAGTTAATAATTGTTCGCTCGAGACATATAATAACAAATTTAATATGGTTTGAATCACCTCAGACTAAAGACAAGAATAGATGGATGATAAAATCAGTACTCTTTTATAACAAAAATATAACTAAAGTTCTTGAAACATAATCTATCAGACTTAGTTCCGGCCCCATCTGTCTGAACTAGTGTCATATCTGGCTTTATCATCTGCCACTATTGCTTGTTGCCATTATCTGGCCGCTTCTGCCATGGCAACTAATTACAATAGTTTCAACAAAATCTTGGCCACTTCTGCCAATTTTACTTGCGGGCGAGCCTGAGCGAAGTACCTGTCCTTTAGGGTCAGGGAAAGCGAGGGTGAGCCCATCGTGCGGAGGGCGTAAGCCCAGTGATGCCGGGGCGGCGCAGCCCTTTTAAGGGCTGTGGTCGTCGGACGCGACGACTGACTACTTCGACGTGACTGGGGTGGAAGGGTGGTGCCTTCGGGTGCCAGCAGCACCAGTGGGGGAGGGCGAGGACTCCCGAACCTACATTGCACGGTGTTTGCCAAGAGGGACCCCATTCCCGGGGTGGTCGGTAGGCGTCGCGGATGACTCTTATGTTCCCGTGGCGTCTGCACTAACGACCGAAGGTGGAAACTCGTGTGGTTTTTATTCGGTAGGCCCACCTTAAAAGTGGGAGAGCCCGAAAGACCCCCTGCTGCCTCAAGCGGGGGACATGCATAAGGTGCATTTTAAGGGTACCGCCGGAAGACCAGCGCTGGCTCCACCTCAGGAGTCCGCATTTATGCTGAGGCGGGACCTTTTTCACACACATTTTAATGTTTTTTTTTCTTCTTTCTTTTGTAATCTTATGTGTTTTGTTTTGTGTGTGAAATAAACTTCTTTCATTCATTCATTCATTTTCCACACGTAAAAAAAAGGTTTGTTTTATAACAATCCTGAAAAGTTAACAGTTTCAGAAAAAATAAACATTTGCCAAATGAATCAGTTAGGGAAACGTAATTTGCGAAACATTAGTAAACCGTTTTCGGTGGATGGAGGAAATTATAACAATATTTTTTTTTTAATTAAACAGGGGCTTTTAAATGATTTATTGAATTAGGCGTTTTAATTATTTGAGACTTCATCCATGAAATTCTATTTTGGCTAGGGATTAATATTTTTCAACTCCTGATCAGCGATTAAAAAGTCATCGTTATGGTTAAAAAAAGTAAAAAAAAGTATTTTGAAGTCGGTTAAGAAATTCAACTTTGAACAGAAAACGGAATCTTATTATTATTAGGGTATCGTATTCACCCCTTGCCTACGGAACCCTAGAAAGATGGTGTTCTCTCAAATCCTATTTGATAGGAATACACATTCGAATACTGTTCACACGTTATAATGATCTTAGGCTTGCTTATGGTTCTTTTATCGAGCGAAATTGAACCCTCTATATGACAATATTAGGGTTTAGAAGCTGTTTGCAAACAATTTTTCGGATTACGCCAGATCTTCTAGCGTAATGGGAGTGAAAACGACGTGGTTAAAAGGACATAAATCAAAATTAAGGCGTATTTAATTTTGAACTTTGCTGGGATCCAACAAGATTAAATTTCGAATGCATTCGGCCCTTATTTCTTGCTTTTTGTATTTGAATGTTATGTTTTTGAGTTTATTTGATTATACGTTGGTACAGTCACCCTTAAATAAATAAAGGTAAGTGCTAAATTTATTTATTCAAACATCCTTATTCTCAAAGGGTACTAATTAAAATTTTTGGAATTCCTTACCTTATGAAAGTCTGTTGTCTGTGCAAAGGCGGCGCAGCATCTAAAATTTTTGTGGGCAAGATGTATGTATTTTGCTAGGCCTTATACTGGCGCACCAAGGTTTACTTATGTTTCGGCGAAAAATTTTTCGCAAAATGATTCATTTGGCAACTGTTTATTTTTCTGAAACTGCAAACTTTTCAGGATTGTTATAAAACAAACCTAACCTAACCTAAACTAACCTACAGGATAGTCCTGAAATATATCCTGAATAGTTTACAGTTTCAGAAAAAAATAAACAGTTGCCAAATTGATTATTTTGAGAAAAAATTTTCGCCGGAACGGCAGTACGGTCAGCATCAAAAGTAGCTGGTCACTTTTGCACTTTGTCGTAATAACACAATTGCCAATCAAGTCAAAGTCAAAGTCAAAATTCTTTATTCAATTTTGGCATCAATTGATGCTCCTATGAACGTCGAAGAATCTACCACCGGTTCGGAAAAACCCTGTTGAGAAGAAACCGGCAAGAAACTCAACAAGGTATATTTTTTTTATTAAGTATGACGTTTTGCACCTAACCGTAGAGCGACAAGGTACAAAAGTGACCAGCTACTTTTGATGCTGACTGTACCCGGGCGCACCACAGATTAAAAGACGGATTTTTTGAAAGTGCGCGTGGTGTGGTGTCGGGTTTAGAATTAAATCTCTCCATTTATTCCGTGGACATCACCGATCTAAGGAAATGCGCGGGAACTATGCAGTGTTTCGGGATAAAAACTATCCTATGTCCTTCCCAGGGTTTCAAACTATCTCCATATCAAATTTTAACTCAATCTGTTGAGCGGTTCGATCGTAACGAGGTGACAGACAGACACACTTTCGCATTTATAATATTAGTAAGGAAGTATGGATTAGTAGGATACGTTTTACCTTGTATGCGTGATTTCTGGCATTCGTCGTAGATAAGGGTGAAGCCAGACGAGCGTAATTTTGTGAGTCGTGAGCGGCGGAATTTCGGTTGCGCCATACACGGCCTCTCAAGCAGAGGGTCGTGGGCTCTAATCCGGGCTCGCACCTCTGAGTTTTTTGAAATTTACCTAGAGCTTCACATTGAAGGAAAATATCGTGAAGTTGTAACTGCGAAGAAATTCAATGATGTGTGTGAAGTTCCCAATCCGCACTGGAACCACGTGGGAGTTACAGCCCAAGCCCTCTCATTCTGAGAGGAGGCCTGTGCCCTGTAGTGGGACGTGTATAGGGGGAGATGATGACGTTTGTCACAAATTTATTGAATCGGGCGTTACTTTGCGGAGGTCCATATAATGAACTGAAACAATTACTTTGCTCACCCGCGACCTTACAATAGTTACGTTTATGCAAGAAATGTGTGTTCATGCAGTTCCCCCACCTCCACACTGTACGAACACACACAAATCACACAAACCCAACCATCACCACTACCAAACTACACTGACGAACTTTTAACATTTGGTAGCATAGCATACGGTTGTAGCGCTGGCTCTGAAGATGAGCTCTGGTTGAGTTCGAAACGCGTCAGTGTAGTTTGGTGGTGGTGATGGTTGGGTTTGTCTGATTTGTGTTTGTTCGTACAGTGTGGAGTTGGAGGCACTGCATGAACACACATTTCTTGCATAAACGTAACAATCGTAAGGTCGCGGGTGAGCAAAGTGATTGTTTCAGTTCGTTTGTCACAAAATTTAACACTTTGGCTTCTGTAACTTTTCGTAGTCTATGGCACAATACCTAGGACCCAGGTGGAGTTTGCCAGCTCTCACCGTGATTACAGTACCTTTTGGTATTTATTGGATTGTTCTTCCTATAGCTATATCGAGAACTGGTCCTCATTTATTCCTTAGACCATTGCAACGACTGTGTGGCGGGAAAGGTGTATTTTCTGTTCATTGCGGGGCCGAAACGCTCACAGTTCAGCGGTTAACTCGCAAGACAAGAATTCTATAATATTGAAACGAATAAAAGTTGTGGCTTTAAGGCGTGCGTATTTCAGCCTAAAGACGTCCACTGCTGAATATAGGCTTTCCCCAAGGTTTGCCGAACAGAGCGGTCCTGCGCATCCAGCGTTCCCGCAACCTTAATCAGGTTGTCGCTCCATCTTGTTGGTGGGCTATCTACACTGCATGTACGGTCTTTCACCGTACATTTTTCTGTTTACGCTGCGACCTACTTTCGGGTCGCGCATTTAATAATATAATGTTTTTTGTCATATTGATGAGTGCACAACTAACTCGCGTGCGATACACATCAAGAGAAAGAATCGCTAACTGTAATACCTATTTTTACTATTTACTTTACATAACTTTAAATAAACTACGGGAACTTAACGGAGGTTCTTTCTTTGCACTCCAACAACTAACTACAACTTCAAAGAAGTGTAGGGCGCTAACTGGCTCCTACACTGCATCTTCCAATCCGTGGATACGATGTGCCCTGCCTTGTGCCATTTGAGTCTAGCAGTATCGGTAGTCGAGCTATATCGGTGACTTTAGTTCTTGTGCGGATGTCATCATTTCTAATGTGATCTCGCAGAGAAACTCAGAGCATAACTCTCTCCATCGCACTCTATACGACCTTGAGCTTTCCTATGAGAAACTGTAAATATTTTGTGTTAAAAGTAGTTTGATGTACCACCCTCTCACAGAACACCGGCGTGAAGCAGCAGTAATCCTGCTTGCGCTTCGTACGGTCAGTGAGAGTGCCGGGGGCCCAATACCTCACCCCTTCCCTCTCCCCCTCCCTCCCCCCCTTCCCCTATTCCCTCTCCTTTAGGGCCGACAACGCACTGGCATCGTGTAAAGCGCTGCGGGTGTCTATGGACAGTGGTGTTCATTTAACATCAGGTGACCCACTAGTTCGTTTGTCTGGCCTATCTAACATAAAAAAAAAAAAAAAATGTCGTTAATACACTATCTGAGATACAAAAACATATACTTATTACATGTTTCTTTGAGGAAGCTGAAACAATACGAACACAAGCAAAACGTTGAGGAAATAAAATAAAACGCGTAATGCTTGTTTAGGAATCAAACGGCGTTTCGCATTTTGGTCGAGCGGATAATAAATGAATTAAGAAACAAGGACGCCACGAGCCTTCGCAGAATGACTCTTTCGAGAGTATATTATAATGATATTTGCTTACTTACGCCAAGGACTAATTACGGAAAGAAAAATATCTTGTACTAGCTTTTGCCCGCGACTCCGTCCGCGTGGAATTAGTAATTTGGGCAGCTTATTTTTTTTATCCAATTTGCTTTTTCATCAATTATGGCTCTTTTTAGTTCCTCGATATAAAAAAAATACCCCCCCCCCCCCGGAACCCCCCCCCCCCCCCTCACCGACCCCCCACCGACCCCCCCTTCCGCACACCCGCGTTCACATTTGCCACCGTATACCTACTCCCAAGTCACTACTTCTAAAAACTGTTCTATAAATTCTTAAAATAGACGTATCTTTCTTATTTGTGAACCGATTCAAATGAAACAAACACTAAATGTTAATCCAAAAAAATACCAACATATCAGTGAAAACCGCATCCTTCTAGGTTAAGCCATTTCTGAGATTAGCGCGCACAAACGCACAGACAAACAGATAAACAGACAATAATTCTAAAAAACATTGTTTTGGGTTCTATTGAGCTAGTAAATAGCCCTAGTGACAGTTTTACTCAAATATCTTCAATGTACAGACACCGACTTTTTACAGATTTATTATATGTATAGATGAAGGAGCACAGCTATATAATAAGCTACCAAGTGACATAAGAGACATAAAATCTTTCATACTGTATAAGAAAGTCCTAAAAAACCATGTTCTAAAAAATTTTTCTACATTAAAGTGAGACCCATAAATTGCTATCCTAAAATTATTGTAATTTCTATCGCAATTTCTTACCCATTCGATATGTAATGAAGGCCATTGAAGCGCAATAACATTCGACGGCATAGTTAACTAACGTTTATTTAACTTAAATGTCTGTATACCCTCGACACAAAATAATGTATCTATTAGTGATGAATGTTTTATTTTATGTTTATTTGTTACATCTAAGTAGGTATCTGCATGTACCAATCGCAAAAATATATGTTTCAGTTATCCTTATTTCTCAATATAAGTGAATTGTATTCTGTTTTGGGAAATAAATGTCTTAAACCATAAATTTATATAATTTATTGAATCAGGCGTTACTTTGCGGAGGTCCATATTAATGAACTAAAACAATTACTTTGCTCACCCGCGACCTTACAATAGTCACGTTTATGCAAGAAATGCGTGTTCATGCAGTTCCTCCACCTCCACACTGTACGAACACACACAAATCACATAAACACAACTATCACCACCACCAAGCTACACTGACGCGTTTCGAACTCAACCAGAGCTCATCCTCTGGTGAGCAAAGTAATTGTTTTAGTTCATTAAACCATAAACCATAATATACTCTCTCCCTCTCTCTCTCTCTCTCTTTCTCTCTCTCTCTCTCTCTCTCTCTCTCTCTCTCTCTCTCTCTCTCTCTCTCTCTTGGTATGAACCAAGGATGATATAAACTGGTGTTTGATGCGTGGACTGTATTACTTATTAATTAAATGAAATGAAACAAACTTCTTCGATAGTAAAATTGAGCAGGGTGTCTTGATCGTGTAGCGGAGCGGAGTGGTCGGTGGCGAGTGGCGAGTCGGCCGGAGCGGGCGATATTTAAATCGTCGCTCGTGGGCGCGAGGGAGGGGAGCACGGGCGATCATGGCGCCGCGGGGAGGACCAATCAGAGGGCAGGAAGGATGTATTGTGTTCAGTGGGATACGTGTCTGTTATCGGCGTGTGTTACGGTGTAGTGTGGTAAACTAATAAATCTTTATTCATGAAAACACATAATAAGTTGGTGACATGAAAGATACATAAAAAGCACATAAAGGTAACACAAGATATAAAAATATAAACACAAACTTACAGACTACTTAGGTATATAATATTAAATGTATAAACTAACCTACTCGTACAATTATTTAGTTATTTATTTACAATTTAAAACTATATCCTACATCTAAAAGTAGCCTATTTCTAACAACTGGATTAGCAATCGCCATAGTACAGACACATTTTCATATGATACATCTGTAGTCTTATTGTTTTGCTTTCAAAGCCTCGGGCTATAATGTCAGCGCCATCTAGATTTAATAATCGAACTATTTTTCCGCGGTCAAACTGTACTATGTACGATGATGCTGTGTCACATGAAACAATAGACGACCGCTTTTCCGGCCTAGGCCTGCAATTCTGTATGAAAATCCATTACATCCGGCCTATTACTTGGAACGTAAGGTTAACATTTCATTGCATCTTTGAGAAATAGTACATTACTGCAGCGGCCGCGAAATAGGGGATTGCCGGCCGAGTAGTTATAGATGGCCGAGTGTTAACGAGGCCATCTAGAGATACGAGGCCGGCAATCCCTGTTCGTGGCCAAGGCTTGTATAGAGTTTTTCTCAAACATGCATCATCGTCACCATCATCATCATCATCATCAACATCATCATCACCATCTCAACATCACCATCATCACCATCATCATCATCATCATCAACATCATCATCACCATCTCAACATCACCATCATCACCATCATCATCCATCACTATCATCATCATCACCCATCATCACCACCATCATCATCACCATCATCATCATCACCCATCATCATCATCACCATCATCATTCATCACCATCATCATCATCATCATTCATCACCAATCATCATCATCATCACCATCATCATTCATCACCATCATCATCATCATCATCCATCACCACCATCATCACCCATCACCATCATCATCATCATCATCATCTCATCATCATCTCATCATCACCATCATCATCATCATCATCTCATCATCACCATCATCATCACCATCATCACCATCATCATCATCATCATCATCCATCACCATCATCATCATCATCATCATCATCACCATCATCATCATCATCATCTTATCATCACCATCATCATCACCATCATCATCATCTCATCATCACCATCATCATCACCATCATCATCACACCATCATCATCACCATCATCATCACCATCATCACCATCATCACCGCCATCATCAACACCATCACCACTATCAACATCACCATCATCATCACCATCATCATCACCATCACCGCCATCATCAACACCATCACCACCATCAACATCACCATCATCATCACCATCATCATTATCATCATCTTACCTTACCTTAAATAAGCGTAGTAGCAGAATGTCTTAATGAACCAAAACGCAAATATTGCTCATGGTTTTTTTTTAATGGCTAAATGCTATGATGCCATAGACCTATAAACGTCATGGTATGAAACAATAGACCAAGGCCAGCAATGTTGTATGAAATTCCATTACTGACCTCTCTTCTAGCCGCACACCACGCCGCGCCTGCAACATGACACTTCGTGGCGTATTATAAGGAACATAACGTCAATATTTCATAGCATGTTTGAGAAATAAATATTTTCATTTACATTTTCTATGCTCCTGCATATCAGTTACAGTAGTAAAATGCATCGTACTTGAAAATAGTTGTTGTTGTTTTATTTGTAAGCGATACATGTTGCTGAATAGCTCTTTGTATAAAGTATGGAGCAGGGAAAAGGAACAGGTATTTAGATATCCGTTCAAGAGGAATAGGGACAGATGTTGATGAAGTATATAATAAGAATTGTAGATAAGGCAGTTGGTGTAAAATAAGAAAGCAAAATCAAACTGATGATGATTAAAACTATACCTACACGTCGCGTTCCTTTAAAATATGTACATAGAAATAAGATCTCGTAACTAACAAACTATGGATTTTTAATCTGAAATAAATGATATTATTATTATAATTAAAACTAGCTGTTGCACGCGACTCCGTCTGCGAAGCAGAGGGGTATAAAAAATAACCTACGACCTATTCTTAGACCTACCAATTATAGACAAAAAAATTTGGTAAATTCGGTCCAGCCGTTTCGGAGGAGTTCGATAACAAACACCGTGACACGAGATTTTTATATATTAGATTAGAAGATTAAATAATAAACCTGCTGTAACTATTTTTACTATAGACAAATCTCTGCATCATTGATTTTAATGGCATTTCTGATCTCTGTTTACTTACACACACAATTTTACATTCATAGTACGACCGCTTAGCTTAGCCTAGTTGGTAGTGACCCTGCCTACGAAGCAAGAGGTCCTGGGTTCAAATCCCGGTAAGGGCATTTATTTGTGTGATGAGCACGAATATTTGTTCCTGAGTTATGGATGTTTTCTATGTATTTAAGTATTTATTTATCTATATAAGTATGTTTATCGTCGTCTAGTACCCATAGTACAAGCTTTGCTTAGTTTGGGACTAGATCGATTTGTGTAAGATTGTCCCCTAATATTTATTTATTTATTATTTATTATTTATTTATAGTGATTTATATTTTCATTAATTAAGAATAGTTACAAAATAATAATAAATATTTTCGATCATGAATGTTTTTAACTATATTGGGGACCATTTTTTAACATTTCTAAATTTTAATTTGGTAATAGAAGCTGTGGTAGCCTAGTGGTTTGACCTATGGTCTCTCAAGCAGAGGGTCGTGGGTTCGAGTCCGGGCTCGCACCTCTGAGTGTTTCGGAATATATGTGCGAAAATTACATTTGTAATTTACCATGAGCTTTACGATGAAGGAAAACATCGTGAGGAAACCTGAATACACCCGAGAAGAAATTCACTGGTGTATTTGAAGTTCCCAATTCGCACTGGGCCCGCGTGGGAACTACGGCCCAAGCCTTCTCATTCTGAGAGGAGGCCTGTGCGCTGCAGTGTGATATATATATAGGCTGGGATGATTATGATGGATGATGAATAGAAATTTATTTTTTTAATTTCCACTCAGTTAATAGGTAACTAACATCCTTATCTTAAATCCGTAACATACGTATCTACGCTGGCATAGTTTTAATTCATCTAACGGGAATGACTGAGGAAAATGCAATAAGTAGGTTCTATTCAAAGTGAGTTTTTGGAGCGTAAAATGATGGCTCAACTTGAATATAAATTATGTTGGCACTCAAGACATTGGATGTTGAATCCTTTTTAACTGGGGACATAGCCGAAATTACGCGACCGAATTTCGGCGTGGTTACTGCAATACTGTTTCAATTCCTAGCAACACATTTGCCGAATTTATTTCAGGATTTGGCGTACCACCGAACTTCGGTCGGTTGCTAGCCGAAATTCCGAGGCTTAGCTTTATCACGCTGGGTCATATCACGCTGGGACATCGGCGATCATGTCGTTGTCGCGTAATTTCCGACCTTGTTGTGTGTTATTAATTACAGCCGAATACGTTGGTTTGTAGTCTATATTGTAACATAACTAGGGATCGGAAATTCGGGTAGGTACATATTTACCATGAGCTTTACGGTGAAAGAAAACATCGTGAAGAATCCTGCTCATATCTGAGAACAAATTCAATGGTATGTGTGAATTTCCCACATACCATTGAATGCCCGCGTGGAAACTGCGGCTCAGACCCTGTCATTCTGAGAGGAGGCATGTGCCCTGCAGTGGGACAATATAGGCTGGGGTACTGATTTACCTAAACTTCGGCGGCGGCGGTGATGTTGAACGGTATGGAAGCGTATTCAATTTAATTTTATTAATATCATTCCCGGGATTTCAAATTATAGTTGAAACAGTTCAAGTATTTAAACAAACTATTTAAAGTTATCTTCCGCGGCTACTTTATGCATTAAGCACTAAAGATTTACTTAAACTCTATACACCTGTATAACAAACTTGCGTGTTTATATTTAGACGACCAGATGGCCTAGTGGTTAGAGACCCTGACTATGAAGCTTGAGGTCCCGGGTTCGATTCCCGTGTCGGGGCAGATATTTGTATGAAAAATACGAATGTTTATTCTCGGGTCTTGGGTGTTTAATATGTATATAAGTATGTATCTATCTATATAAGTATGTTTATCCGTTGCCTAGTACCCATAACACAAGCTTTGCTAAGCTTACTTTGGGACTAGGTCAATTGGTGTGAATTGTCCCGTGATATTTATTATTATTATTATTTATTATATAAATGATCAAAAATAGCAATAACCTAAATATATATTCACGTGACGTTTTTTTTCAATCCTGGAATCCGGGAATTCAAATGGTTAAAAACAGAATTTAAAAAAAACTCGACTCTATATTTAGTTTTTCCGGGGTTTCGTCAACTTTAGGCAAATATTTAAGTATGTATCCAAATTTCCAATCCCTATACATAACTAAAAATTTGCACGGAGCCCTCGGTAGGCGAGTCCGACTCGCTCTTGGCCGGTTTATATTAGTGTAAATTGTGGTGCCAACATGCGAAACATAATTTATTCGTATGGTTACAAAAATGTATTTTACGTATAAGTATCGCCACGAGAGTTGGGGTCACGCACACAACAACATGACTGTCATGTAATGACAGCGGGATTTTAACATTTATCCGTACCAATAGCAAGTTCAACAGACTCAACTCTGAATTACAAGATTGACTAAAAATTTCTTCAATCTATTTCGTAAAGACTTATTTAGAAAAATACGAG
The DNA here is from genome assembly GCA_947563465.1 of Archips xylosteana. Lineage (NCBI taxonomy): Eukaryota > Metazoa > Arthropoda > Insecta > Lepidoptera > Tortricidae > Archips > Archips xylosteana. The sequence continues at coordinate 1,962,479 of OX387348.1, read as the reverse complement.
TACATCTAGTTCATACAAAACAGAAAATAAAATATTTTATTTAAATCAGATGAGCATATATGTGTTTTTCACTGTTTTTACAATTGGACACATGCGTGTTTGCTTCTATACCCCTCATTTTTTCTTATCGTATCAATTTCAAATTGTTTTATTTCAAAAATAGGTTATATGAAAAAGGAAAAATTATAAAATGCATAGTATTGCGTAGGCATTTCATCAAAGATCATATAACTCACATTTTCATTCACTCACTCATTTCATTCATTCACTACTTTTTTTGCCATAAGTACCTGCTTTATGTAGTTGTGTTGTAATCATTCGCCTCAACATTCGTGGCATTACCTATACCTATCTTCCATAGAGCTAAGTTCAGCGGTGTGAATATTTAAAACGTCTAGTCAACAAGTTCTCGACCTCAAAACCTCGAACTTAAGCTGTAAATAAGAAGTTACGAAGCAGATAAAAGTGAAATTAGTAAACGCGCTAAACGAGTTATGAAAACTTGTGAAAACTCGAGTTATCTTCCCCAGGGCGTAAGCAAGTCATTCGGATTTAATGGAAGGACGATTAACGGTTTGATACAGTTGACGGAGTCGGTCAACAGAAATAAACAATAAAACAGTCTAGTTGCAATTTTTTTGTTATGTCGTGCTAAAGTAAAACACAACATTATGTAGGTATGCTTAATTATTAAGTTATTATAGCCTAAATTAAATAAAATTATTTAGACTTTGATAACCGAACAACTATAGGTGAAAAACTTAAGTAAATGACCTGGAGTATGTAGTAGTAACGTGTGCGTATACCTAAACAAATTGACGTTACAAATTTGAAAAATGACTTAAGCTCCATATCAATTCTGTGTACTGCTACAAACAACAACAGGCTTATTGTCTAACGTTTTTGACGCTTGCCTTCGCAATCACTATTTCTGTCAAACGGTGTAAAACGATGACAGAAAAAGATAGTGAAAACAAAGGCAAGCGTCAAAAGCGTTAGACAATACGGCCTCAGGTCATTTTCTTAAGTTTTTCACCTATAGTACCTATTGTATAGATAGATCAAAGCTATCACTGTGGACCCCACAACTGTGTTGTTGCAATAGCGATAGTTTGGATATCGATAGTTGACCTTGACAAACAGTCGATACCGCGATAGTTCTATCAAAAATATCGACATGCTGCAATACTATCGATACTTAGTGTCGATAGTAACGCGTCAAAAAAGTCGATACTATCAATACTATCTATTATTTATCGACGCGTTTCGATAGTTTTGCAATAGTATAGTGAAATGTTCGACTATCGATACTATTGATCTTTAGAGTCTGTCCAAGCTAACTCTGCAGAAGTCAAGAAGCATTAATATTTTTAAAAAAATATATAGCAACACCTTTATATGATGGATTATTAATTTCGATAGTAGTTATTGTTTCTTTTTTTGAGTGTGTTTATTCTTGGAAAAAAAAGATGCCTGCTTGTCGTAGAAGCAGGCGGGAGGACTTAGGTACTCATTAAATACAATAATACTCTGCCCCCAAAAAGAATACGCACCTTATAATAACAAAAAAACACACTGTAAAATTCATGCAAACTGTGTGATTTTCGTACTTTACTCTCGTACTTATCAACAAGAAATACAATACATAAACAATATAATATTACCTCCATTGTACAAATAATTGGAATTTTAATGTGTAATATGTGTTTAATGAATACAGTAAGCAACGGGCAATTAATACATTTTACTATTTCAAAAGACAAGTACGGTAAATTACTATTGTAAGTATACAGAGTATAATTATATTTAATCGTAGATTTTGAAATCAAACTACACTATTTATATAGACACATCTACATAATTGTTTTCAACTAATGAGTGATAAAGTCAAGGATCATAACTGTTTAGTAGGTATACTAACCTGTCAACGCCTCGATGTTTATTAAATTGCCATGTAAATTAGTTTATGGGGTTGACAAATTATTCCGTTGCAGACTTAGCTTGGACGGACTCTAGCAATAGTATTACATTTTCTTCAATCAAGTCATGTCAAGGGTTGATAGTTTCGATAGGACTATCGACTATAGATTCAAGGGCACGATAGTATCACGGTGATATCGATAGAATATCGCTATCGGAACAACACTGCCTCAACCTAATCAAATGAAGTATCGTATACTTAAGGCCAAATAAATTTTATGTCCTCCCGCGACGTCCATAAAGCAGGTGTAAAACGAAGATAGACACAAACGGAAATCAAAAGCTTTTAGTCCTAATGAAATTATGTACTGACTACTCGTAGACCTTCAGTCGTCTAATAAAGTACTTAATTTATAGTGAAACTAGCCTTCCGTCCGCAGCTTCGCCCGCGATAAATTAATTTTCCCGTAGGAAAAGGTATTTTCCCGCGGTAAAAAGTAGCATATGTCACTCAGTGATAACGTAGCTTTCTAACGGCAAAAGAATTTTTGAAATCGGTCCAGTAGTTTCGGAGCCTATTCAATGCCAACAAACAAACAAACAATCAAATCTTTCCTCTTTATAATATTATAGTAGTGAAATATATTTCGACGGCCGGATAGCCTAGTTGTTAGAGAACCTGACTACGAAGCTTGAGGTCCCGGGTTCAATTCCCGGTCGGGGCAGATATTTGTGTGAAAAATGCGAATGTTTGTGCTCGAGTCTTGGATGTATTTTATTTATCCGTTGTCTAGTACCCATAGAACCCATAGAGCTTTGCTTAGTTTGGGACTAGGTCAATTAGTGTGAATTGTCTCGTGATATTTGTTATTTATTTATAGGTACAAATTTGCATTGGTGGAAAAATTCCCTTCCATGTAGGAATTTCGTAAAACCCTTACGTTTTTGTATGCATCATATTTCAGCTTTCTACGACCAGGGCACTACTGGCTGAGCGTTGATGATGAAGTGGGCGAAATTCGTCTTGGATTTGATCCTGACATCCTTGGTATTTTGCACGAGTGTTCTTAATACAATGCAAATAAAGACCTAGGTGTAAATTTAAAGGAGTAGACTAGTCATGAGTCAGGATGATGGTGTCTACTTCTGACCACAGCTTCTGCAATGTACTTTTATCAATATACCTAGATACTTATGAGTGCCGAAGTAATTTAGTGAGAAATATACTTTCGCAAATGAACTTCTGATTCAATAATCTACCCAGAGCAATAAATCAATGCGACCAACAACAATCATCGATGCAAACAAACCGAAACTAGTGATTAATTATACAGAAGCAATCAAACTAGAGTCCAAATGGCGTTTGGGCACCGATTGTAATTAATTAGGTATTTTCTTGCCATTAAGTTCTAGCTTTTATTGCGAAATGAAATTCAGCGGAGTGTGAGCATGACTAGCGCACAGAGGGTTAGGTACGCGTTTCAGTGAAAAAAGTAAGTCGTCAAAACGTCTGACCAGAATGATAGACTGAACTAAATAATTGATTGAATCAGGCGTTACTTTGCGGAGGTCCAACAGTCCAACAATTATTTTGCTCACCCGCGACTTTATGATAGCTACGTTTATGTAAAAAATGCGTGTTCATGCAGTTCATCCACTGTATGAATACACACAAATCACACAAACCCAACTATCACCACCACCAAGCTACACTGACGCGTTTCGAACTCAACCAGAGCTCATCTTCAGGTTACCACAACCATTCACCGTGCTACCAAATGTTACCAAATGTTAGTTTGTTAAATGTTAAACTGAACTAACGCCAGAATTAGCGTGTAACCGAAATCTTATAATATAATCATAATAATAAATAGTTTATTGGGTAATAACAAATCAGTACATTTACAATGGTGTTTGAGTCCTCCTATACTTCATTTAATTTAGAATTGAAAACCACAACATCATTATATTGCGGCTCGTCAACTATTCCTTACCTAGCAAATAGTACAGTACAATATTCTGGGAGCCGCAAAATAAAATTGTATTAATGTCACTTTATTTGCGTGTCGTCAATTGTTACTCTAGTACAAATTGTAAAGAGATTACAGTTCACGAGCCGCAATATAATGTTGTTGTGGTTTATAATTCTAAATTAAATGGAGTATAGTAGATATTAACATACCTGTATCAGGAAGTCTTCGCTCTTCTACTAATAAGAAATACGTACAATCCAATCGATTTATTCTCATATAGTTCCAGCAGGACAGCGGCAGAAGCGCGGACAAGTATTAATTTTATAATGACCAATCACAATTACAAATCACCAGGTTCCTTAAATACTTGATACCCAAAATACCGGTTCCTAATAGGCGCGCCGGCCGCCTGTTTTCCCGAATATTTGATTTCCTCTTAAATTCCATTAACTAGATTAGATATTTCGGGACTTCGGTATTGCAAATTCGGTATGCAAGGAGCAAAGGACTAAAATTCTGTTTATTGGTTACATCACCCGAAGAAGGATCGCTAATGGTCGTTGCTGATAACGTAGGTTTTACAACCTTTTTTTGTGTTCTGTAGCACAAAATGACAAGAACTATAAATAAAAAATTTTAAAATATCCAATCAATTTTGTCACACATATGTTTGAAAATAAAATAAATGCACATTATGCGTCTAAGATCCCTTCCGCAGCTAGCAAACAAGCTGATAAATTTAAAACGGCTGAACCAATTTTGATAAAACATCAGCTTTCAAATAAAAAAAAACCGCATCCAAATCAAGTAATTATGTAAAATCAGCCACCCCTTGAAACTGTCAAAAATGAAATTTTCACGTTCACGAGGTTAAAAACATAAAAAAAAAAAACAAAAATACTACCTTTTATAAAAAATTGTACCTCATAAAAAACCTATGGGAATCAAAACCTATAAGAAAGATTTTTTTTATTATATAACCACCTGATGGGAAGCAATCACCGCTGCCCATGAACACCCGCAACACTAAAGGTAACCCAGGTAGACATGTAACAACTATGAAATGTGACGTTAAGTAAGATTTTACAGCAAAAGTAAAGAAAAAAAATCCGAAAATCACTGTAAACAATGGTGAAAGACAACGCGCTAAAGAAGAAGAGGCGTAATATTATGCAGGTATTATTAACCTTTAAAAATCTTCAATAACGTTTGAAAATCATCAATATCTAAGGTCATCTCCAAGTTTATAAAATTAAGCTTTGCTACGTTAACAACTCCGTCCGAGATACTCATATAAAATTCATCTTGTCCCGCAGGAATATACCTAAGTAGTTGTTGTAACCCCTACATGTAAGGGTGGGAACATGTTCGAAGTATGTATGTAACTAAGACTTATAAATTATACTTATATGAGATGCCCAAAGTATGTATGAAAGTAGGTACAGCTTATAAATAATATTTAATGTCCCAAAACTTAACAATAACCTGGTACAGGGTGAGAGGCCAAAGTTCAGAAAAAAATCGAATCCTAATCAAAAAAAAATAAATAAATATTTTAGTAGTGGTAGAGCCATGTTGTAGCTAGCCGCTGCATCACGAATGGGCCGGCTCGTCCGGGGCAGTACCACCCTCTCACAGAAAACCGGCGTGAAGCAGCAGTAATCCTGCTTGCGTTTCGTACGGTCAGTGAGAGTGCCGGAGGCCCAATTCCTCACCCCTTCCCTCTCCCCCTCCCTCTCCCCCTTCCCCTATTCCCTCTCCTTAAGGGCCGGCAACGCACTGGCATCGCGTAAAGCGCTGCAGGTGTCTATGGACAGTGGTGATCATTTAACATCAAGTGACCCACTAGTTCGTTTGCCTGGCCTTTCTAACATAAAAAAAAAAAATCGAAAAATCAAATCAACTCTTACTTAGTTTTTTCGATAATATCTAATAATAAAAATGATATACGTGTTTCCCATACCATGACATAAAGCTCGTGCTTTACGGTAAAATAATACGGTAATACACTAAAGTCTTGCGAAGAAATCCATTGATGACTGGGACGGCGTGAAAATGATGGCCCAAGCAGTGGCCCTAGCCATGATGATGACTCATTCCGAGAGGAGGTTTGAGTCCTGCCGTTGGAATTAGGCTGGGATGATACAAAAAAAAAACTTTAAACCCTTAATTTCGCAAACGGGCGTGTATTTTTGACGACCAGTTGGCCTAGTGGTTAGAGAACCTGACTACGAAGCTTGACCCCGGGTTCTATTCCCGTGTCGGGGCAGATATTTCGTATGAAAAATACGAATGTTTGTGTTTTTTTTTATGTTAGATAGGCCAGACAAACGAACTAGTGGGTCACCTGATGTTAAATGAACACCACTGTCCATAGATACACGCAGCGCTTTACACGATGCCAGTGCGTTGTCGGCCCTAAAGGAGAGGGAATAGGGGAAGGAAGGGGTGAGGTATTGGGCCCCTGGCACTCTCACTGACCGTACGAAACGCAAGCAGGATTACTGCTGCTTCACGCCGGTGTTCTGTGAGAGGGTGGTACTGCCCCGGACGAGCCGGCCCATCCGTGATGCAGCGGCTAGCTACAACATGGCTCTACCACTACTAAAAGAGGTTTGTTCTCGGGTCTTAGGTGCTTAAAATGTATTTAAGTATATATCTATCTATATAAGTTTGTATATCCGTTGCCTAGTACCCATAACACAAGCTTTGCTTACATAGCTTACTTTGGGATTAGGTCAATTGGTTTGAATTGTCCCGTGATATTTATTTATTTATTTTCGAAAGACTTACACCTGGTCAACCAGTGAAAAAAAAAGTCATCTCCTCTTCTTGAAAAACTGCTTTTGTTTATTTGGTTTTATCCGCAATTACAGGTTTCCAGTACTAAGAATTGAGCCAAGTGGACAGTTGTACTGACGGATGGACATGGGGAAACTAACGGTTATAAATATTTTGATCACGGACCCTTAAAAGCAAACCGATAGACAGACAGAAACTTTTGCATTTATAATGGCGGCGTAAAAAGTTCGCTAGTATTTTCGATCACATCGGTTTGGATTCGGTACGGGGGAAAAAACAATGACTGGACTTTTGTTTTTCTGCTCACTGAATGACTATCATAAAACACAGTTGACTAAGAGCACATTTAAATGGAAACAGTCTTTAACCCCCTTTCTTCACTGAAGAATCCTTTGTAGCAAAATTTATTTGTCTGTAGGTATTACATATTTGACATTGATGGGGGATCTCTGTGAGGACCCGAACCGATTCTTCATGTATGGGGAAAGGTGCGATTAGTGATAACAGAAACCAACTATACTTCGTTTTTTTAGCATTAGAAATAAGGTAAACAATCTTGACGAGTTTTTTTATTGAAAAACACTTTTTAAAAAATAGGAACTATTACTTATGAAACCAAAAGGGTGTAATCATTCATCATTTCAGCCGAAAGACGTCCATTGCTGAACATAGGCCTCCCCCAAGGCTCGCCAAACAGATCGGCCCTGCGCCATCCGCATCTAATGCGTTCCCGCTACCTTCACCAGGTCGTCGCTCCATCTTGTTGGAGGCCTACCTACACTGCGTCTTCCGGTCCGCGGACGCCACTCGAGAACCTTTCGGCCCCATCGGCCGTCAGTTCTACGGGCGATGTGCCCTGCCCACTGCCACTTAAGTCTAGCGATTCTTCGAGCTATGTCCGTGACTTTAGTTCTCGCGCGGATTTCATCATTTCTAATGCGATCCCGCAGAGAAACTCCAAGCATAGCCCTCTCCATCGCCCTCTGAGTGACCTTGAGCTTCCTTATAAGACCCATCGTTAGCGGCCACATCTCAGTGCCATAAGTCATCACTGGCAACACACACTGGTCAAAGACTTTTGACTTGAGACACTGCGGTATATCGGATGACAAGATATTGCGGAGCTTCCCCGAACGCTGCCCAGCCGAGTCTAATTCGTCGATTGACCTCTTTCTCGAAGTTGCACCTACCCAATTGGATTGTATGTCCCAGATAGATATAGTCGTCAACAACTTCGAGCAAAGTAACTCCGATTACGACGGGAGTTGGTACAACATGGGCGTTCGATATGACCTTCGTCTTGTCCATGTTCAATTTAAGACCAACTCTCTCGGAGACTCTTCCGAGGTCAGCGAGCATCGCACTGAGGTCGTAAAAGGGGTAAATGACCATTCAATTCAAATTGTTCCATGTTAGCTATGACTTATTTTTCAAAAGTGTTTTTCAATAGAAAGACACGTCAAGATCACTTAGTTTCTTTCTAATGTTAAAAAAACGAAGTATAGATGTACTGTTTTAAACTTTCGTGATTTTCACTCATAACTGTTGTTACTCTAAACGGGACTTATCACGCAAACAACATTTACCTCGACGTTTCAGCCACATTGCAGTGATCATGGTCACGAGAAGCTTTTAAAGCTGCTCAACAAGCTTTACTGAAAGAAGGTGAAAGCAAATGCATAGCTGCAGCTTCGAGGCTAAGTGAACAAAGTTTAGTAAAAATGAAATTCTTGAAGCTGCACTTACAAAGGTAGGGGTCGTCTATTACCAAAGCGCTCGTTATTTTGCAATGACCATGTCTATGGAAAAATATCACCAGATTATTCGCCGAGTTGGCCATTGTAGCCATTTTCAAGGATGATATAGACTGGATTTAGCAATCGCCATAGTTGGTACAGATCGGCCGCGGAAAAATAGTTCGATTATTAAATCTAGATGGCGCTGACATCCGGGCGCGCGGGCAGGTTTCATCGTGAGGAAACCTGCTCACACCTGAGAAGAAATTCAATGGTGTGTGAAGTTCCCAATCCGCACTGAACCCGCGTGGGATTTACGGCTCAAGCCCTTCCATTCTGAGGCCGGTGTCCAGTGGGACTTATATAGCCTGGGATGATGATGATGATAAAATAGTTGTGATTAAGTCCCAGTTGATATTATTATAATAGCGTCCCAAAGAAAACAAGAATTTTCTAACGCAATTTTACTAGTTCGTAGGTAACTAACGTGCAAAAAATACAACCGAATCGAAACCTCTTTCAATTTAAAAGTCGTTAAAAAATGTAAAAAAAAACTTTTTTTTTCAAGTTTAATTTTTATAATTTATTGAATCAGGCGTTACTTGCTGGTTGCTTGTTGGAGGTTTTTCTTCTTGTTTGTTTTCAGTTCGTTTAATTTTTATTTTATCACCGTTTTGATAATAGAAGTTGAGTTCCACTAACCTGCAGGAAATTTATTGCATTTTGAGACGCTAAGCTTGGAGTTGGCGATTATTAAATTCCACCATAAGGAAATTTTGGCATTTGAGAGTTATAATCTTATAGTTGGAATTTTATAAGCTGGGGGTTTAAGACTGCAGAACATATCTGGTAAAGATAACATTGTACTCTCGTTTGTTGAAGCCTACCGCTAATAACAAACCAGAACAAGTAGCAAAAAATGCAAAGAAATAACTACCGTCTTCTCTAAGTTACAAGGTTGAAATTGCAAAAGCTTAACTCATTAAGAAAGGCCTTTCCTCATTGTAACCGGTACTCAGGTGGATCGGCGGCGTTGTAGTGCGTCCATAATAGAACAACCGAGAACAATGTTATCTTTACCAGATGAGGTCTGCAGTCCTAAACCCCCAGCTTATAAAATTCCAACTATAAGAACAAAGCAGAAACATATCTACAAAAACCGTTGCAGTGCTATTCAAGAGTTCCGTACTATATTGTATCATCAAGTAAAAACCGGTAAAGCTGTGGTGGCCTAGTGGCTTGAACTATGGCCTCTCAAGCAGAGGGTCGTGGGTTTGAGCCCGGGCTCGCACCTCATGGTTTTTCAAAACTTAAGAGCGAAATTACATTTTAAATTTGCCATGAGCTTCCCGGTGAAGGAAAACATCGTGAGGAAACCTGTTCACATCTCCTGAGAAGAAATTTAATGGTGTGTGTAAAGCCAGTCCGTACTGGGCCCACGTGTGAACTACGGCCCAAGCCCTCTCCTTCTGAGAGGAGGCCTGCGCCTTGCAGTGGGACATTGCTGGGAGAATGATAATGAAGTAAAAATGCCAAAAATTTGGTTTGAGATCCCCTTAATTTTTAAACGCCTACCCGCTCGGCTGCTGGCCCGATGAAAATTAAGAACACAACAGGACTATACTCTATTTAATTTAGAATTATAAACCACAACAACATTATATTGCGGCTCGTGAACTGTAATCTCTTTACAATTTGTACTAGAGTAACAATTGACGACACGCAAATAAAGTGACATTAAGAAATAGTTGACGATGTTGTGGTTTTCAATTCTAAATTAAATGAAGTATAGTCTGGAAGAGGAGAACAGATAACTGATCAGGATGGAAAAATATAGGCGAACTCTGAAAATTTCAAGTCTACCAGTTAGGTCAAAAAAACACGGAGTTTGATATCAGAGTGTTAGTCCAGTCGGCAACATTTACTTACGGGACCCTAACGAGACGCCAAAAATTCCGTCTGTTCATTTTTTTACAGCGGGAAGCTCTACATAAAGAAATTTGAATACAGAAAAGGAAAACAAAAGAATGTTAATTTTAATGATAATGTCGCCAGAGTTATAATTAATGACGCAAATTTTATTTTATTAACAAGGTTGTTAAAATCACGTTCGTCATTTGATAAGTTTATCTTCACGAGCTTTTTGTATAAAATTACATAATAACTTACATTACAAATGTCCAAATTTCAAGAATCTATACCAAAATCGTCCTAAAAATACATAAAAAATAAATGTCACAAAACTAAATCAAAAATAACTACTTAACAGGTCCCCTGTCCCGAAGTAATGCGCAACGTTCTTTCGACACGTCCCAATGACATTAAAAGGTCGTAGTCATGAGGCACATGTGCCTCATGGACCGTACCAGTAAAGTTACACATGAGGCATAAAAGAAATTACTTAATAATAAACTGTCATCATTTAAATTGGACAGTATCATTAAGACCGTTCGTACATTACGCTACGAATATTTTCGATACCCGATGATTTTAGTCTCTATGCGACTACCACAGTACAAACCTCATAGAGACTACTAGACTACTAGAATATTGGTACTATTGATGTATGCAAGCGTAAGCCAGCCGGGGACGCTATGGTGTAATTATATTTAGCACGCTCGGTGCGGTAAGCCAACAGATATGGGGGTTCAATCCCAGCTAATGCAAAAGAAAAACTTTTTAAATCTTAGATTTCTGCTAGTAAAAATATGTTTAAGCGTGAAAGGAAAACACACACTTAGTTTTAGTATTTTTAGTATTATTAGGATAGCATTAGTAGGGTTATCACTGCTATGCTATCCTACAAAATATATCTATCTATCGAAATAATGTTACAGTAAATTATTAAAAGAACGTGAAACGATAAAAGATTATCTTTTCGTTATGTGTGTGTGGAATCTTGCAAGCGGGCCGTTTACAATGAGGAAATGCTTCGTAAGCAAATTTGATGTGAATGGAATTTCTTCCATTCAAAATGAGGATTATTTCATCCGCAACTTTTTGATCTTCTAGGGGACGGGTTTTGTTTGAAAAGAGTTTTAATATTTCGATACGTTATGGTTATGTCTAGGCTTATGTAAATTTAACTAAGATTTTAGTCATTATAAGAAATCCTACTATATAATATCTCTCTCTCTCTCTCTCGTGGGGTTGATAATATTTTTATTTTTTATTTTAAAATTGGAACGAAATAATATCCCGTTTTAATTTAGAGTTGATTTTCTTTCAGGAAGGTCTAAATGGACATTTCCATTTAGATCTTCCTGATTATTTTAAATTGATATAAGTACTCTTGATTTAGAGGTGCGTAATACTGGTATAAAATAGTGCTTATATTTAACTCAATCCCATAAAGTTGGCTCTGATCATGTCTCCCGAGTCAATGCATTTTGATATTTATTAGGAAAGTATTTAAAAGTTATAAAAGTAACTACTCGCACCCTAAAAATGTAACAGAAATAAAAATCTGTACAGAAGAAGCGGGAAAATATGAGTATAATAATATTTAATAAGTGTTGTCTCTCTCGGATTATTATGTGGTCTGCGATAGATAAGCTGGGTTATATTATATTTCCGTACTCGAATCTATTGAATACGTGACTGGGGAACGAAAGAGCTACTACTGATTTATGAACCGGGAGTGACACAGATTTTACCGCCTTACCAAACCTATGAGATAATATTGGACCTATTTTATGGGAAGCAAAGAATAAGGAAAATCTTAATAGACACGTTAAAATCCGCTGTGCTGCCTAGCGGTTTGACCTAAAGCCTCTCAACCAGAGGGTCGTGGTTTCAAATCCCGTCTCGCACCTCTGAGCTTTTCGGAATTTATGTGCAAAATTACATTAGAAATTTGCCATGAGCTTTACGGTGAAGGAAAACATCGCGAGGAAACTTGCATACACCTGCGAAGAAATTCAATGGTGTGTGTGAAGTTCACAATCCGTACTGGGCTCGCGTGGGAACTGCGGCCCAAGCCCTCTTGTTCTGAGAGGAGGCCTGTGCCCTGCAGTGGGACGTTTATAGGCTGGGATGATGATGATGGTAATGACGTTAAAAACCGGCCATGAGCGTGTCGGACGCGCCCAGAATAGGGTTCCGCAGCTGTTACGAAAATTATTAGGTATTAAACAAGAGCAGAGGTAGAGTCCAGTGCTAGACGGATGGGCTGACGGGCGGACAGCGTAGTCTCAGTATTAGGGTCCCCCCAACCCTTTGGGTACGGAACCCTAAAAATGAGTTTTATACCGAATCAACCCCTCTCAGGTACGGGAGCCTAAATAACAGTTTATAAACTGTGGCAGTTCCATCAAAACGTTCCCTGCAGAGATAAAACCTCAAAGTTGAAAACAAATGGCCGGCAAGGTACTTACAAAGGGTTACCGATTGTTTGGTCAAACTTCCAAACCGCTTAACCGATTCGGGAAATAAATTGACCCTTCGGAACCTATACAAACTCCAAATTGTTTTTGTTATTTTTGTGTTCTGCTATAATTGAAAACAAATACTTTATAATCGGGCAGGGAAAAGCACTCTCACACTTAAGGTCATAATAGCACACATATTTGGGTGACGCCGTGAAGCATTTCAACCGCCGTGTCCCGTGTGTTACCAAAATCGTCTAATAGTACACCCGTCAGCTAAAAATCCTAGTGACCACCACCACGAGTGGTGTGATGTGTGGTCGCCGAATTGCAACTGGTTTTAGTTCATGGACTTTAACCTTAGATTTCGGTAACACACGGGACACGGTGGTTGAAACGGTTCACGGCCTCACCCATTTAAAGCTAAACCATTTAAATGAATTGTCGCCCGCGCGTTACAGGGCCTGGGGGGTACGTGCGTGGGTCAGGACGCATTTAAACGGTTTAGCTATACTCAAGAACAAATCGTCACCGTCTCACCTTTCTCCTACTCCTGTTTGTTTCATAGGCGATGCGATTTCGTAACGATTCCGATTAGTGTGCGTTGCAGTAGATAAGTAGTTTCATAAAATTAATACTGGACAGATCGAGTTGACACGCTGACGATCCCTTTCCGAGTTGATATGTGTGTTTGTCTGTTAGAAAGAAAAAAAATTGTGACAACGTTTAGAAATAAATAAATAAATATCACGGACAATTCACACCAATTCACCTAGTCCCAAAGTAAGCTTAGCAAAGCTTGTGTTATGGGTAATAGACATACTTATATAGATAGATACATACTTAAATACATATTAAACACCCAAGACCCAAGAACAAACATTCGTATTTTTCATACAAATACCTGCCCCGACACGGGAATCGAACCCGGGACCTGAAGCTTCATATTTCAGGTTCTCTTTCTAACCACTAGGCCATCTGGTCGTCTAAAACAATAAAAATATAACAAGAATGAAATAAAAATGCGTATGTCATATAATAGTCCCAAATCAGCAATCTGCCGGTCTTGCGAACTGCGCTGACCTTCATCACATTATAAAAACACAATAAATCAAAGTTATACCGGGGTCATACACATTTTCTTGTTCGTGTCTCTCCTGTGGACTTGTCAAAAGTTAAGGGTCTATAGCTAATATTTCTTAGTCAAGTCTACATAGGCGTGTGGGATGCCTGGCCAGCTTTTGGCCCATTTAAATAAATCTTAACAGATGTGTCCCGAAGCAATGTGCGGCGTACTTTCGACACGTCCCCATAGTAACAATGACATTAAACGCTCATAGAGTCATGAGGCACATGTGCCTCATGGACGTGCCAGAAAAGTCACACATGAGGCGAATGTGCCTCACAGGACAGGGAACCTGTTAAGTTTGCTGACTCGGAGTCGCTAATTTTATGTCTACTCTTGTAGACATCTTTTGTTTCATACGCTATGCAAGACCCGCCGACACAATTTTTATAAGCAAAAACTAGCGACCCGCCCCGGATTCGCACGGGTGCAATTATGCATGTATTATACATATAAACCTTCCTCTTGAATCACTCTATCTATTAAAAAAACCTCATTAAAATCCGTTGCGTAGTTTTAAAGATCTAAGCATACATAAGGACAGACAGCGGGAAGCGACTTTGTTTTATTTATACTATGTAGTGATAGACAAAAAAACACAAAATTAAAACATTAACCTTCATTCTGTTTGGAGGCCTGTGCCCTGCAGTGGGACGTATGTAGGCTGGGATGTTGATGATGATGACCCAAATACGAGTAGATATAATAATAATAATAATAATTTTCATTTTTTTCGGATATTCTCCATAGGTTGTTAGTATTAAAAATAAAAATAAAAATAGATTAGTAGGTACTTATAAAACTAGAAACAATACAATACATTTATCATCCACTAAGTGACATCTTGGTGAAGTTTAATCCACCCATTATGCCAGCCTTCTTTTATATAGAATAGAATAGAATCATTTATTTCTGTTTAGTGTTACATTTAGGTACAATTTACATTAAATGTGCCAAACTACAGAGCAGTTTGTCGGCACTTTAGCTCTTGGTTTTTGAAATTACAAATTACAAGCAACGCTAAACATAGGTATAGTTAGTAATAAGATTTGAAATGGTTAGTGCTATGTTATAAGATATAACTTATGATATTACACTTTAAACTATTTAACTATTACAAAAAGCATGATACATAATATGCACCGCACTTGTTGTTAAACAATTTAGTTTCAATTATCCATAAAGTACTTTTTTAATTTTAACTTAAATAAATGTTTTTTTGTTATTTCTAAATCCCTAATGAGTTCATTCGGTAGTTCATTATAAATTTGAGGAATCAGGTAACTACAAGTTCTACGACCATAATAGTTGGTGACGGTCGGCATGACATATGGTTTAATCTTTTTGGGACGACTTGAGCCTACTGCTGCGAAGGTAATCGAGTAAAGGTAAATTTCATCCGTAATGTATAAAAAAAAAATAAAAATAAAAATTGTTTATTTCGGACTATTAGAAAATCCATAGTGCTTGTTAGTAGGTACACTTCGACTGTTAAGAGGCAAACTGACCCAAACGCCCCCCCGGCAACAGTGAATTTTATAGGAATAACCTCAATAACGCCCAGGATGGCGTTCGAAACAATTAGCCCCTCAACAGTCGACTTAATATCTATGTAGGTTAATTACTTACAAACTAATCCAAGTTTTCTAAAGAAACTATAACTAAGAAAAGAAAAGAGGCCTTGCCCTATTTGACCCTCCCAATCACCACATCAACCCAGTATTCAGTAAGCGGGCTACTATAAGCTGGGATTACGAAATTAATAGCACCTACCCAACACGAGTCCAATTTTGGCCGGTTTTTCATTCTTTCACAGGAACAAAGCCGCGGAAATAAGCTAGTTAACACCGCAAAGGTACTCGGCTCGTTTATGGACTCGGTCGCGACCGATCCCTGTATAACAAATGGATTAGCGCAGATAAGGTCGATTTGCATTAGCCGGGCTCAAGGTGACCAGCACGACGCTTCACGGTCATCATTCACTGGGGGGCTCAATTAATTAACAGCCACAGATCAACAGAACCAGATGTTGCAATTAAACGCGTGATAAACCCATTAGAGAGAGAAAGAGAGAGTGAAAGATTTTTTACACACATTCGATACACAGGAGAAGAACGCATTTGGAAGGAAGTTTTTTCTCGTCTACTTGTGTGTGGGTTATCGTTGGATTGGTCATTAAAAATTATTCCAAAGTTGGGAAGACGATTTTTCAATATACTGATTCGTTTGCTAAATATTAAACTTTAAATTGCAATTTTTGTTAAAATTGAGCGTGCCCTCTAAAACCTAAACTGTTGGTATAAATTTAAAAAAAAAAGAGGATGGGAGGAAATATGACGAATTAACAAGGAAATCTAGTTATAGTACCTACTAGGCTAAGTATGCTTGATAGTTATTAGTAGTTTAAGAGTAAATAGCAGCCTGACTTATAAAATATTGCTTGTTTAATACGGACATTGCAATTAATATTAAAATCAATAAGATATGCAAGGATTTTTTCGTAACGGCTGCGGAACCCTATCCTGGCCGTGACCAACAAGCTCTTGGCTGGTTTTTTTTTGCTGCAAGCTGTCCAGTATTCACAGTAAAGCACTGGCAGTATTGCAAAGCTAGTATCACGTGCGCGTGGTGAGATTGATAACACAAAATTAGCACCGTACTGCCCTCTGGGAACACCAACAATATGTGAACGACAAGCTAGCTACCACAATCATTGCTCAGATCTAGCACTAGCGCTTTTAAAGTTTAAAAACACAGGAGTTTTGTTTCTGCGCATCTGTATTTTGCTAGCTTGTTATTCAGGCCTGTCTACAACAATTTTTTCATTAGCAAAATTCTTCTAAATGTCATGCCGATTTAGTGTGAAGGAATACAAACATACACACGCACGCACGCATTCACATACCCACAGACTTACGCATTTATATTAGTTGGATTAGTATGAACCCTATCATCATCATCATCATTTCAGCCGAAAGACGTCCACTGCTGAACATAGGTCTCCCCCAAGGCTCGCCAAACAGATCGGCCCTGCGCCATCCGCATCCAATGCGTTCCCGCTACCTTCACCAGGTCGTCGCTCCATCTTGTTGGAGACCTACCTACACTGCGTCTTCCGGTCCGAGGACGCCACTCGAGAACCTTTCGGCCCCATCGGCTGTCAGTTCTACGGGCGATGTGCCCTGCCCACTGCCACTTAAGTCTAGCGATTCTTCGAGCTATGTCCGTGACTTTAGTTCTTGCGCAGATTTCATCATTTCTAATGCGATCCCGCAGAGAAACTCCAAGCATAGCCCTCTCCATCGCCCTCTGAGTGACCTTGAGCTGTATGAACCCTATCATAATAATTAATAGGATTGAAGTTAAGATAAGTCAGCGGCAAGAAGTACCTACTGCGAAGGTAATCGAGTAAAGGTAAATTTCATCCGTAATGTATACCCTTCTCACAAACCGCCTCAATATCTTAAACAACATCTCGGCAGTTTGTTCTGAAAATCTGACAGGATATATGGCGGGGTAGAAATGAAGTGTGAATAACAATTTTTTACCTCCCCGAGAATCCGAGCTGACTAAAGCTAGGTGGTAAAGGTTACTTTATGAAAGTTTTAACGTTTTAATTGTTTTGGCTGTTCGTGGAAACAATGTGGTTAAAGTAGGCTTAAAGATAAGTGGAATGAGAAGACGTTATCATACTAGATTTACTTAGATTTAATGTGAAAACTAGAGGTTTACGGAATAAAAAAAGCCATGGTAGCCCTTTCAAGAGGGTTGTGGGTTCCCGGCTTGTACCTCTGAGTTTTTGTGAGTTTATGTGCGAAATTACATTTGATACCTTGTGCTTTGCGGTGAAGGATAACATCGAAAGGAAATCTACAAACACCTGCGAAGAAATTCAATGGTGTTTGTGAAGTGCCCAATCCGCACTGGGCACGCGTGGGTACTACGCCCCAAACGCTCTCATTTTGAGAGGGGGGCCTGTGCTTTGCAATGGGACGTATATAGGTCGAGATGATGATGATGATAAACAGAATAATTCAGCTAGTTTTGACCAGGAAATCAAATATACATAGAAGATAAGTTGATTAGCTGAATATAAGATGATTTGTATGTGAAAAGTAGCCAAGTCAAATGTTAAGCTTCAATTTAACATAGTTAATTAAGTTGTCTACATTGTGTAAATTATTCAATAGTTCAATTTAAGAATTATAAATTATCAATATCAAATACTGCTCTAGCAGAGAAAACAAAGAACTAGAGTTTCGTATTTGTTTAGGATGTTATTTGTTCTTATATAGATTGAAGGATTATCTGCAGAAATTGGCACTCATATAGATTTCAATCCTTTTGTCGGCAAAGTCCACATCCAAGCATATTTTAAGTATTGAAATTGGCTAAAATTTTTCACATTTATGTATTTGATGGGATGGCATTAAACATAAGAGTGATATAGGGTGGCACAATACGATGTTCGAAAATCGAATTTCGTAGAAGTCCTCCCCCCCCGCCCTACGGGCTACGGGCTAATTGTCTAACTTCCTCGCAATCGGAATCGCGTTCATTTTGACAGTTCTGTATCGGCTGACAGTTGGTATCAGAAACAGCCAGCTGTCACAGCCATACAAAAACTGTCATTTCAATTCGATGCCGTGTGTCAAAAAAGTTACACAATACCCTGCTGGATACAACAAGATGGATGGCGAGGAGGTAGACTCAGGAGGCGTTGGCGCAACGATCTAGACGTGCACCTTATGGACTTAAAGGACTTCTCTCAAGTTCAATACGAATGGGGAAAATGGAAAGACTTTGCCTGGCAGTGAGTCAATTGTCCAGGGTAATTAATATTTTAATTATTTTCCGCGACTTCATATGTGCAGAGATACTCGTAAAATTACAGACAGCTCCTGAGGCTGCATTGTCTAACACGCGGCGCATGCTTTCGGTTTCACCATCTCTTTCTTTCACCATCTTATACCGCTTGACAGAAAGAAATAGTGATTGCGAAAGCAAGCGTCAGCGTATTAGACAAGAAGGGGCTGTTTTACCACCAATCAATTTTAACTGACGGATAAATGTGATACCGTCTCCGTCTATTTGAACAAAACAAACAGAGACAGCATCACATTTATCCGTCAAATAAATTTGGTCAATGGATGGTGAAACAGGGGGTAAGCCTCCTTTTATATATAATTGTAATATTAGTAACATATTAGTTAATATTAGTGGAATTGGAGACGATATAAAACAATGCCCACATTTTTTTGTTATTCGAGACCGTTGTATTCTCATAGAGTTACATACTAAAGCAAAATAATAGTACATTACTGCAGAGGCCGGGACTTAAGGGGTTGCCGGCCGAGTATCTAAGTTGACGGCCGAGTGGTACACGAGGCCGGCATGATACGAGGCCGGCAACCCCTGTTCCGGCCGATGCAGTAATGTACCATCACCACCATCATAATCGTCATCATCATCATCATCATCACCATCATCATCATCACCACCATCATCATCATCATCATCACCATCATCATCATCATCACCACCATCATCACCATCATCATCATCATCATCATCATCATCGTCGTCGTCATCATGATGGTGATGGTGATGGTGAGGGTGATGATGATGATGATGATGATGATGATGATGGTGGTGATGATGATGATGATGGTGATGATGATGATGATGATGGTGGTGATGATGATGATGGTGATGATGATGATGATGATGACGATTATGATGGTGGTGATGGTGGTGATGATGATGATGATGATGATGGTGATGATGGTGATGAATGATGATGAAGATGGCGATTGATGATGATGATGATGATGATGGTGATGATGGTGATGATGATGATAATGATGGTGATGAATGATGATGATGGTGATGATGATGTTGATGGTGAAATATTTCTCTAGGCAGATCACCATTACCATCACCATCACATTTACCTTACCTTAAATAAGCGTAGTGGCAGAATGTCATAATGAACCAAAACATAAATATTGCTTATAGTTTTTTTTTAAATGGCTGAATGCTATGATGCCATAGACCTATAAACATCATGGTGCTGTGTGACATGAAACAATAGACGATCGCATTGCCGGCCTAGGCCTGCAACGGTGTATTTTGAAGCCTGTTTTAACGAACACAACGTAAACATTTCATAGCATGTTTGAGAAAATAACTATTTAATTGACGTAATATTATGTTATCTGAGTCTACACGTAATCGTGATACTGATTGGGCTTCATTAACTCTATCTTCTTGGGTTCCAACTTGATGATACGTACTGCTAAGGAATAGAATTCGCTCCTGTCGTCTTTATCCTTACTTATAGGTATTACTTATATTTTTACTTATATATTTATATATAATATTATATATTATATACTAATATTATAAAGAGGAAAGATTTGATTGTTTGTTTGTTTGTTTGCATTGAATAGGCTCCGAAACTACTGGACCGATTTCAAAAATTCTTTTGCTGTTAGAAAGCTACATTACGGGAAAATTAATTTATCGCGGGCAAAGCTGCGGACGGAAGGCTAGTATTTTATAATTAAACCTTTCCACGGAATCTTAAGCGACGTGCAAAATGGGCTGCAACACTAGCACGAGATAGGCGTGATGAACTATTTAAGCCCAATAACTGGTTCGTTGTGTGCTCGAAACATTTTCGCCCTTATCGACGTCTACATTACCAAAAATAGGCATGGGAAAACAAAGGACGTAGTTTATAAAAATGTACTTAATAAAATTAAGCTGATATTAATACTTTTTTTTTGAATGAGTCGCCAGAGGGGCCAAAGACGCGAAATCTTTGCTGCTTTTTAACTTTAGGGTAGGAAGAGTGACTTGTGCTCGGGAAAAATCCCTTCGGACGAACTGGGAATGGAGGGCCCAGACAGTGTCCGACATGCACGGACTAAAAAACCCGAGGCTCTACCATGAGTTACACTAGTTTGCAGTGACCGTACTCGCTAGCGACGGCGTAAATGATTTGTATGGAGAATTGTACTTCCGTAAGTGACCGCTAGAGGCGCTGTACACAATTCTCTATACAAATCATTTACGCCGTCGCTAGCGAGTACGGTTACTGTAAACTAGTGTAACTCATGGTAGAGGTACCGGTCACAAGTCCCCTTCTCTATTGATTATTAATACAAAAAACGTGTGCTTTATATTTTGAGGAGGGGAGGGGTAGGGATGGGACTTAATCTACCCACAGTGTCCTGCCTCATCATATAAATACTTTATACCTTATATACTTATGTAAATACTTTAATAATTAAAAATGCTACCCAAAGTCACTATTCCACGCGGACGAAGTCACGCACAGCTAGTGTTATATGTATAAATAAGTCTTCTTACACCTTGAAAGTGATTTCTTCCTAAAACTTGATAGAAACAATAGGCTAGACGACTAAAAAAAACTGTTTAGTCCGTCAGTTAGATTATTAAAAAATATTGTACACGTATTTTTTCTTTTGTTTGACAAACAAAAAATGACGAGGATACAGTGCTTAGAAGTTTCGAGTGACGTCACTATATGGTACAAGTTTTACCTAAGAATGACGCCACAAGCCCCCACTCCGGAAGTTTGATGATCTATGCCTTTGTCGATTTTTAATAATTTGATAAACCAAAAAATACGTGTCCCATATTTTTCCATTATCTAACTGACGGACTAAATAGAATGACATACTTATAACCCAGTCGTCATCCCTATTGAGACGGAGAAATAAATAGATGGTGCATGAAAAATACAAATGTTATAGATCTTTTACAATAATAATTATAAATGGAAAATTTTAAAAACCCCCGATGCATATATTGAAAATAAAGTAGGTAAATGCCTATTATGCATCTAAGATCCCTTCCGCAGTTAGCAAAAGAGCTGATAACTTTGAAATGGCTGAACCAATTTTGATGAAACATGGCTATGAACCATCGCCAAGAAACCAGCTTTCAAATAAAGAAAACCGTATCGGAAGCGGTCCACCCGTTTAAGAGCTATGATGCCACAGACAGACACACAGACAGACAGACACACACACATAGCGGTCAAACTTATAACACCCCTCTTTTTGTGTCGGGGGTTAAAAATAAGCCGTAGTGGCCTAGGGGTTTGACCTATGGCCTCTCAAGCAGAGGGTCGTGGGTTCAAATCCCGGCTCGCACCTGAGTTTTTCGGAATTTATGTGCGAAATTAATTTGAAATTTACCACGAGCTTTACGGTGAAGGAAAACATCGTGAAGAAACCTGTGCCTCTACCATGAGTTACACTGGTTTACAGTGACCGTACTCGCTAGCGACGACGTAAATGATTTGTATGGAGAATTGTACTTCCGTAAGTGACCGCTAGAGGCGCTGTACACAATTCTCCATACAAATCATTTACGCCGTCGCTAGCGAGTACGGTCACCGTAAACTAGTGTAACTCATGGTAGAGGTACAGCATACACCTGCGAAGAAATTCAATGGTGTGTGTGAAGTTCCCTATCCGCACTGGGCCCGCGTGGGAACTACGGCCCAACCCCTCTCATTCTGCGAGGAGGACTGTGCCCTGCAGTGGGACATATGTAGGCTGGGTTGATGATGATGATGATTACTATAAATTTCCCATGTCCATCTCTGATCCGAGTTTAGCCAGTTATGTCGAACGTCCATCCCCTGACTCCATTACTCAAGGTCTTGGGTTAAATCGAACGGCACAGATCACCGACTGACCTATTCCGGGCACGAAGACCCTATTTAAAGGGTTCAAATATATTAGGGTGCCGTTGGATGATCTACGCACGTAGTTTGATACGAACTAAGTACCCCTTGCGTGCCTGATAAGTTTGAATTCCGATTTGACAGCTGGCATTTTCATACAATAAAATTATCAACCTAAATATCATACTAATACTAATATTCATGTAATTTCATGGGAACAGCTGTCAAAAATGTGAATACGAAGGAATTTTCCATAATAGGGATGATTTGAAGACACGACTCCATTAAAAAAAATGCTTTAGCCCTGAAAACCAGATTAATTTTCGATAAACTGCAAAATTAAGATTTTTCGTTGCTTTAAAACAAATAGTTGATTGAGTTGGCGAAAAGGCAACAAGTGACGTCATAAGTTGCTTCATTCAAACTCAATGGGAGAATTGGCCATAGTTATGCAGAAAGCGACCAACCCCATTTTTTCGAGAAATGAGTTAAATATGCCATTAAAAACTAGTTTTTTTTTCTGCATATTCTAATGAAACGCGGTAATTTTTAAGACTTAAATTCACTGAGAAATTTAATTAAGCTTAAAACGACTATCTGCAAAATTTTGCATTTTTATTTGTCAAAAGCAGCCAAGTACTGTATTTGGTCTATTTCTACCGTAAAAAGACTACAGTTTTAATCTGCAGAAAACAGCCAATTTACCCTCGACCCACCTGGTCGGATTTAACAAAAAACGAAGTATGAGTTAGTACATTTATTTGATCTGCTTAAAACGACCAGACATATGGTCGCTTTCAGCAATTTTGTTTTTACGGTGTATTCCAAGTGTGGTCGTATTATTGTAATAAATACTTAAGAGATTTGTTAAAATATTTTAATTTTTTATTTTAATGTTCAGGAAAGACTGTCATTTTGATTTGTATTAAATATTTAAATAAATATCACTTGTTAACTTCTAAAAACAAATAAAAAAAAATTCTTAAAAATAAAAATTATTGTAATTACACTAAGTACATACATACTAAGTATATACTAAATGTTTCAAGCAAATTTTTTTCATATAAAAATAAGGCAGATACTAGAAAGTGTATACTATTTTAATTTTATTTTATTTTTTCCTGAATAAAAGATTTTGTTTAAGGCGACCAAGGTGATTTGCTGATTACGATCATCAAATTAGCTTTTTTCAAAAAAATTAAGTAATATCGTATGGTAATTTGCATAAACCGACTAAATTATGGTCGCTTTCATTGATTTACGGTTGAAAACAGATTAACAAACATTTAATTCTGCAGAAAACGACCAACTTTTTTGATTTAAAAAAAAAGCCAGAAAAATCCATTAAATTTACATAAAAGGTGCTTAATACAATGCATTGTACTATATTCTACTAAATTGGCTTACTTATTTTGAATAAAACATAATAGGGAGTGTAAAAAAAATTTTTACAACCTAAAAACGGCTATATCTCGAAACTGGATTTTTATTATTGGTCTCTTTCTGCATAACTATGGCCAATTGTGTTTTGACACTCTTGCTCTCCATCTTGTTGAGGCCTACCTACACTGCGTCTTCCGGTTCGCGGACGCCACTCGAGAACCTTTCGGCCCCATCGGCCGTCAGTTCTACAGGCGATGTGCCCTGCCCACTGCCACTTAAGTCAAGCGATTCTTCTTTTTTTAGATGGAGCGACGACCTGGTGAAGGTAGCGGGAACGCATTGGATGCGGATGGCGCAGGGCCGATCTGTTTGGCGAGCCTTGGAGGAGGCCTATGTTCAGCAGTGGACGTCTTTCGGCTGAAATGTTGATGATGATGATGACAAATACGTTCCGTTATTATGGGTAAATAATTGGGAACGTCTAAAAAAAATTACAAACAAATTCTATATTTTTTTTTGTACAGAAAAGTCATATAAGAAACTAATTTTAATATTTTTTTTCATTTGGTTCACTACTTTTTCAAAATTAATTGTTGAAACTATTTTTCTTGATGACGTCAGATTATAATTGAGGGCTCCCACACGGCTAACTTGTCAGTGCGTACGATAAGGCAACCCCTTTAATTTTTTTTTGCGTAGTGGTAATACTGTAACTAGTGTCACTTTATTGGCGCTGTCAGAGTGCTAGACAGATAGCGGGTCCAAATCAAAGTCCGTAGTTTAATCCACGTGTAAATTGAGTAGAATTCTAAATAATGCCATGCCACACTGATTAAAGTACAATTTGGACCATTCATGTATTTTACTTCAATGTCAAATAAAGCTCATCGCTTATTTGTTATGTAATAAATTCATTACATTATATTAAAATTAAATAACTACAGAAAACGACTTAAAAAGCATTTATCTCGAAATCGTTTTCGATTTACTATACATTGCAAAAAAATAGAAATCTCCAATTAGTAAAACAATTTAACAAGAAGCTTACTTACTGCCAGGGCGCAGTGACCCAAAGTGGGTCTTGGCCTCCAACACCAGATTGCGCCATGCTTTGCGATCCTGAGCCAGCTCTTGCCAGTCTTCGACCCCGAGATCCAAAAGGTCTTTCAGGACCTCGTCCCTCCAGCGGTACCTGGGACGACCAACCGGCCTACGTCCACTCGGTCGTCCCAAGTACGCTCTCTTCACGGCTCGATCCTCTCCCAACCTTTCTACGTGTGGACCAAGGCGTCCAGACTCCGGTGGCTCGGACACGTTAACAAGAAGCGCACTCATAAATTGTGATTTTAGAAATAATACGTCGTTTTCCTAAGCACAAGGGCAGCGAGCTTTGGGCTGTCCCCTTTAATTTATTTGTTTATTCAGCCTGTCACCGTGCAAACCTTATTATATTCAACCCTTGGAACGCAGTCGTTCGATAACGAAGTGGGTACTAATAAGCCCATTTACAGTAGGTCAGTTTTCTTTCAGCTTTTTTTGGTTACCGTAAAGTTGGGATACTTTGACCCAATGCTGCAATGGAGGGTAACGTTTGCCTAAATAAAAACCACCGAACTGATCGACTGAAATTTTTAGTCAACCCACTTGCAATATTTTTATTAACATATTTAATCTAATCTAATATATAAAAATCTCGTGTCACGGAATTCAAAACTCCGTAGCCAAATGGCAAAAAGCGGAACCCTTATGGATTCGTCATGTCTGTCTGTCTGTCTGTCCGTCCGTATGTCACAGCCACTTTTTTCCGAAACTATAAGAACTATGCTGTTGAAACTTGGTAAGTAGATGTATTCTGTGAACCGAATTAAGATTATCACACAAAAATAGAAAAAAAAAACAATAAATTATGGGAGTTCCCCATACTTAGAACTGAAACTCAAAATTTTTTTTTCATCTAACCCATACGTGTGGGCTATCTATGGATAGGTTTTTAAAAATGATATTGAGGTTTCTAATATCATTTTTTTCTAAACTGAATAGTTTGCGCGAGAGACACTTCCAAAGTGGTAAAATGTGTGCCCCCCATTGAACTTCTAAAATGAGAGAATGATAAAACTAAAATAAATATATGACGTAAACCACCATGATAATGATGTTTACCATGTAAACTTCCTCCGAAAATTGTTTTGAACGAGATCTAGTAAGTAGTTTTTTTTAATACGTCATAAATTGTAAACCGCAATTTTTATAGATAATGGTACGGAACCCTTCGTGCGCGAGTCCGACTCGCACTTGGCCGGTTTTTATTTTTTAAGTGTATAAATCACGAAGCTTTGTTTAACGGGAGTTGCATTGACGTTTATTTACAGTTCAAATCTTGCAAATGATGCGGTAAGTACACTACTTACACCTACCTTGTTGAGTTTTTTTACTGGATTCTCCTCAACAGATTCTTCGACATTCATAATGTTCTTGTCATAGCAAAAATTGAATAAAGATATGTATGGTATGGCACAAACACATTGAAAGTGGGAGTGCGAAAAAAACAAATAAAAATAAAAAAAAAATTAAAATTTTAATAGTGATCTGAAAAAAACTTGATTTTTATTTATAGCCTTATATCCCAGCCTATATATACGTCCCACTGCAGGGCACAGGCTTCCTCTCAGAATGAGAGGCCTAGGGCTGTAGTTCCCACGCGGGCCCAGTGTGGCAATCCAATAGTGTGTGTGAAGTTCCCAATCCGCTAATGGCCTGCCTGCATGCAAACATTCCGAGTTAATTACAGTCTTAACTTATTATTATGAGACTTATAATCTAGATTTTCTTTTACAGAGTAAAATGCATTTCGAGTTGAAAATTCAGCGATGTATTAAATTTTCTTTCATAACTGTTATGATTAAGTCCCAAGAACAATTGAACCACCAGCTTTTATTTGGTTTTCATCATCATCATTAATTTAAGAGCTTAGCTCTTGTCGGTGGAGTAATCGCCACGCTTTTCGGTTCTCTGCCAGTGTTTTCAGCTCCTGATACGACATGACATTGACTTTTTCCTTTGCTTGATCTATAAATGACCGTCTCAGTCTTCCCCTGCCTCGCCTGCCTTCTATCCGCCCTTCCAAAATAGTTTTTATGTAACTGTCATGTCGTATCAGATGCCCCAGCATATTCCCTCTCCTATTTTCAATCGTCCTCAACAGCCGCCTTTCCTCTTCCACCAACCCTAAAACCTCCTCATTAGTTCTCTTTTCAGTCCAGCTAATCCCCTCCATTCTCCGCCAGCACCACATCTCAAACGCACTCAATCTGTCTCGGTCCCGCTGAGTCAATGTCCAAGTCTCGCTCCCATATAATGCTATACTCCAGATGTAGGTCTTAATAAATCTTGACCGAATGCTCCTTGAGATTTTGCCTTTAAAAATGTGTTTTTTATTTGGTTTTACCTTGTACAAAAAATACTTGACGACTGAACCTCACGACACAATAGCCGTAATTATCAGCGCAGCAAGCCAAGCTCGCCTAATCCTTTGCCGTGATCAGGTATATTCATCATTACGGCTCGCCTGTCTGATTCCACTCGCGAATGGCTATTGAATCGTGCCTTACCATTGTGGTTGTTCAGTGTGCCGTGCTGCTGTTAGGGCTTGTTTGCACCTTTTAAGCAATCAATCATTTCGCGGGACAAACAGGGATAGTTATTGCGTCGCGCAACTCGGGATATTTAGTCATAAAAATAAAAAGGTATCAGACAAGCCAAGCTACCAGACCACCAGATGGCCTAGTGGTTAGAGAACCTGACTATAAAGCTTGTGGTCCCGGGTTCGATTCCCGTGTCGGGGCAGGTATTTGTATGAAAAATACGATATTGTTTGTTCTCGGGTCTTGGGTGTTTAATATGTATTTAAGCATGTATCTATCTATATAAGTATGTTTATCCGTTGTCTAGTACCCATAACACAAGCTTTGCTAAGCTTACTTTGGGACTAGGCCAATTGGCGTGAATTGTCCCGTAATATTTATATATTTATTTATTATTTAAGCTAAGCCAAGGGAGCTAAAAGCGCGAGGCGCCTATTGGGGTAAAAGTTACACTAACGCCGGAATACCTTAACCTAATGCGACGTTAACCGCATCATTACGTTGAGTGGGGTCCAATTTATACTTTTCGATGTTTCACAAATCTTTTCCTGCCAAATGTATTTCTTTCCAGTGTATCGAATATTGTGTGTATAGTTCACTCTCTCTCACACTGCAAGGTAACTTTGATCTATATGTAAACCACATGTAAAGGTCTAATAGAAAATACAAAAAGTCGGGAGCCATCTAGCACAGGCAGCCACAAACCAATGCAGGCGGGCAATGTGCCATAATTACAATGCAATAGTAAAACCTGTACCAATTTTGTCCCAATGGTCAAATATACCCTTCAGGGCCAAAGTGACCTGATCTCGGGGTTATTACAGGGTGAAAAGATCGAACGCCACATGGAGGGCAACTACCTTAAAATATTGTAAATAGCACATTCAATACAAAAGAGACATTCCTAAAATCCTTTATTTTTAAAAACCAAAAATCCTGCATCCAACTAACGCTATCCTACCCGAGGCAGGTTGGAAGATGGCACTGTGAGTTCCCAATATCCAACCTGAGTTGGATAACTAGGTTGGAAGATGGGAATCACTCTACTAATAAGGTTCATTTGTGAATTACGCAAATGAATTACGCAAAACTTGGGTCATTGCTGAGATTCAATCATCAATTTTTCATAAGTAATTACCGTTATTTACTGCAATCTCTGAGTCATACCGTCATGGCTGTCTAAATGCAAACTAAATAAACCAAGTCACTAAATAAAGTTTTAATCGTATAATTAATTAGTTTTAAACTAAGCCCAGTTTAGAATTGTAATAAAAATCGTGCAAGTTGCATTACATTGTGGTGGCCATGTCATGTAAATTGCTCAATTTTTCTAGCAGGTCTTAACTGAGCTTCAATAGGATACTAATATAATTAACTTGAAAGATTTAGGTTCAATTTAACAACCGAGTATGCCAAAAATGACAAAAAGTTGAGAACATTAAACATTCGACACACTCTATCTTTAGCCGTCGTGCTGTCCTTTTTGTAAAAATATTTATATCATGTTGTTGTAAATAATAGTACATTGTGCATCAAGGGCCGTAAGAAAGGGATTACTAATTAGAGTATAATATTAGAAGCCCGATGCCGAAGGCAGAGGGAGGGCTTTTAATGACTCGAGTTTGTAATCCCCTTACTGTTTGTGATACACACAATGATTTTCGTAACATTGCGAGGAAGAAAAATCCAAAAATAAAATTATTTTGTCCCTAAACACTTAGGTAAATTGAATAAAATAATGGCTACCCGCCAATACAGATTGTCACTTTTTTCGAGTCATCTACCATAGATAATGTTAACTGTATTTAGTTAAGAATTTGTATGGTCATACGGCCAGATTCTGCCAACATGTTAAAAAAATACTTCCTTAAATTATTGCAAATCTTTTTTATATAAATTTAAAATATAAAAATAACGATTTTTCATGAAGCGTATATAAGTTTTGTGTTGTAAAATTGGGTTATAGCTAAGTTTTAAAGGTATAAATAAAACTTTGGCTGACTTGAAACCTCCTTAGTCTGAATTGACATACCTACTAACTTGTTTGCAAATTTTAAAACTAAAGTTAGAACTCCCTTGGGAGGAAAAACTGTGCGTAAATCCATATTTCCCTTTAGAACAATTTATGCCAAGGCCATTGTCATTTAGTATACCTACAGGCATGGAATAACACCATTAATGAGCAAGTGTGATGAAAATGTATTTATTTTTCTTTTTTCTTTCTTTCTTTCTTCATTATTGTGACTAACAAGTGACAACATTATCACCTACTTTTATCAAAAAAATGGCTGATTGATCGGTACGAACTCCATCCCAATGTGATAATATTAGGCCGTGTGTTTCCAACAAAAAAACATTAGCATCGCTTCATTTAGCCTTTAATATAATCAATAATCTTTACTCTTTCAAATATTGCTCCTTAGTAAATAATTTATCTTATGACGCGGTAAAATATTCAATAAGCTTTACATTAAAAACTTGCGCTACGGAGCTTGTTTATTTATGGGAAATGTAACATTTTTTATGCAATGAAATGTAGTGCGATCATCCAGTTCATCAACGTTATCATCAGCCGAAGAGGTCCACTGTGAAAAATGCCTTGGAACTTGCCACTGCATTTACCGGTTTTCCACTACTCTTGCATCGTCAGACTGTAACCGGCTAGCCGGTTGGAGAAATAAATAAATAATAAATAAATAATAAATAAATAATTATTTCATAATAATTAAATCATCGGACACTAAATAATTGACACCAATTGACCTAGTCCCAAAATGGGTACCTACTAGACAACGGATAAACATACTTAAATACATTACTAAGCATCCAAGACTCGAGCACAAACATTCGTATTTTTTACACAAATATCTGCTCCGACCGGGAATCGAAACCAGGACCTCAAGCTTCGTAGTCAGGTTCTCTAAGAACTATTTAAGCTATCCGGTCGTCTATAAGAGAACGAGGTTGTAAAAGAGATATATAATACAATAGAAAATATGTATATACAAATTGTTCCTGGCACACTGGCCTAGATTTCCTGGACAGGTGGGAAGGCAGGGCAGGGTATTTACGCCGAGGTGGTAGACCAGAACGATGGTAGGTAGGTAGAAGCGGAAAAAAAGGGCTGCAATTACATATTACGAATACCGTATCGGCAAATAATTACGAGAGGATTGAATCGATATACATATACTTATTTTTGCACTTGACCGTACTACATAATATATACAAAATCACCTGTGATGTGGCAATTTATAAAATTCAAGGAGTCTCTTGATCGTTACAATCTCCATAACACAATGTAAACAATTGTGTTTAAATTCAATCCACTCGAAATTTCGAAGGTAACGTACTGAAAGACAGTTTTACGTCCAGTTTATAGCCAATAAATTCTGAATAGTGGTTTTGTGTCGCATTTAACACAATTTATCAGGGTTTAAAAAGGTACGCAGCGATACAGTTGGTTAATTCCATTTTATGAGTACACGTACTGTTCAAAATGAATTTCAACAAAATTTAATTGAGTTAACAAATAATTATAACCTAATTTCTTTTCGTCATAAATGAATGAATTCAATTGATCTTTAATTGAAATCATCATGAAATGAAATGAAATGAAATGAAATGAAATGAAATTTATTTATTCTGCTTTAGACATGGTTGTTTAGTTAGATATGTTGTAGAGGAGTGTTACAGTGCCGTGACATGTCTAGCCAGTTACAATGGCATGCAGAAATTCTTATTCTAATTTATAAACTACAGTAAATCAGATAATCCAATAAATCAATTACTCAAAATTATAATGATAGAAATGACTATTAAATTATTGAATGAATTATACAGAATAAAATTAGATATAATACATTATTTCTATTAGGTTTAAATGCCAATCAATTTATATAAATACCAAATCTTATATGTTATAATTCTATACTGCTAGTAATAAATAATGTCCTTGTGTAATAAATATTCCTGAATTGAATAAAATGTTTTATCTTTAAGCCACTGATTAGTACATAATATATCAATTTTTACAATTTTGCCATGGGACATGATTCTATTTGCGACAATATTCTGGGTGGACAATTTTTCTTATTGATGTATTTAAAATTGGCATTTTTCTGATTTGACGTATAATTTTAAGCAGACAATTTTCCATTTTTACCTAATGACTGTAAATAGTAGACAGTTTCATCATCATTCAGCCGAAAGACGTCCACTAAGGTTCGCCAAACAGACCGGTCCTGCGCCATCCGCATCCAACGCGTTCCCGCAACCTTAAGCTGAGGCCGTATTGTCTAAAGCGCGGGCGCTTGCCGTCGCTGTCACTATCTCTTTCTGTCACTATATTATGCTGTTCGACAAAAAGAAACAATGAATGCAATAGCAAGCGTCCGGGCGTTAGACAATCCGTCCTCAGGTCGTCGCTCTGTCTTATTGGATTTACACTGCGTCCTCTGGTCCGTGGACGCCACTTGATAACCTTTTGGCCCCATCAATGTAGTATGATAGTTAGAGGTAGAGTTAGACAGTTGGACCTCTGGAATAACACAGGCTACTTTTTATCACGACCTTTCCAAGGGATTCCTGTCAATGTAAAATTTAGTGTTGGCATGTTAAATTTTGCACGGGCGTTCATCATACAAAGTAAATGAGAACCACTTGTATGGATGGATGTATGTGTGGATGTTTGTTACTCTTTCACGCTTAAACAGTTTGACAAATTCTAATGAAATTTGGCACACAGATAGTTTATGATATGATCTAGAATAACAAATAAGATACTTTTCACCTCTCATGCTCTTAAAATGTTACTTTAGTCTGCATATCGGGACTAAAGCTTCTTTTTAATCTCTAGGGATAAGAGTATTTTTTTTTATTTACTTTGGAATACCCTAAACAGCCAATTACGGTGTTTCTGAATGGAGGATTGTCGCCATTTTCAGTGATTGTGTGATAGACAATTTTTAGGCCGTGGAAATAACCTCAAAATGACAAGTGGCAAAAATATTATTAAAAAAAGATTCAATTTCGTGAAACTCGATTAATGATAGCGAATATAAATATATTTAAAATACATTAAGGATGAATCTATTTATTAAGCACAGTTCAATTAGTTTTAAAATAGTTTTCAAGTATGAATCTAGTATGTCTTGTATGCTAAATATACAAGTATTTAAAGCGTCACTTTACAAAAAAAGTAAAGAAAAAACCGCAGTACAAAGTTTTATCACAGATTACTTAATAGTTACTTCGTAACAGATACTGCATCCCGTACAAAATCTTGGTACTTACCGCGATTGTAGCCACAGATTATACTACTCCGTCTCCTTAAGAATGTGTGCGTGCCGACAGTGACAAGGGCTGGCAGTTTGGATTAAAATACTTTTTTTCTACATGTTGTTTTACCATTTTGTCGGGATAATTGCTATATATTATATCCATGCAAACTTTCTAGCACTAATATTCTTTAAGCTAAGCCACGGACGGACAAAGAGACAGACGGTCATGGCGAAACTATAAGGGTTCCGTTTTTGCCATTTTAGCTCTGGAATCCTAACAAAAAAGGATATTTATTGTAATGCGTAGAACACATTGCCATGCTCATAGTACCCTAGCGTTATACTAAATACGAAGGTTAACTTTCGAACTTCGCATCGTGCCATCCCGCTCACGCTTATAGCTTTTTATAGAAGAGTAAGAGGGACAGCACGATACGAACTTCCAAATTGTTATATTAGCTATTAATTCTAGCATAGTCATATTAAAATTTGCCCCCTGTTTCACCATTCACTTATAAAAGTTCAGGCGGCATATTTTTTCCGTGGAACACGAATGAACGTGCGTCGGCGCGCGCTTGTGACAACCTACTGGAATTTCGATCGCAGGCGATCGTCCCCGCGGTAGGTAAATATCGCGCGTAAGTACATGGCATGCATGAGGCCTGGTTTTATGCTAAGTATTTAAATTTTGAACAGTAGTCCTCTATTCGTACTGAGCGTGTGCGTTGTAAAAAGTAATATTGTAATTTTGAATAAAAAGTCGTTTTTTCCTCACATTCACAGTGAAAAGTAGAGTTGTTAAGGCGAGGTACCTCGTAGAAACGTAATTTTTAATTTCATTTTATTTAGAAACGGTAATGATTAAACACGTGAAAAAAATATATGTTGCTTTTGAGACCTTTCTGTAAGTACGTCGGGCACTCGTTACATAATTGGACAAACTTCGCTCGATAGAAAAAAAATCCAAACATACCCCTTTTTTGTACCTTTAAACTCATTTCATTTCAATACTATACTACTTGATGTATTGAAAGTCACATCAAAATAAACGTCTGTAATGATGTAATGTCCGTCGGGTTTAATTTTGTTAATTTTGTAAAACATATAATATTTAACTCAATATTAACGAAATTCACGGCACGATTTACTGGCGCCCCGCTGCCAGCCCGCCGCTCAGTCCCGAGCGGAACGTGTTGGAAGTCGGACGCTTGCCAATTTTTGAAGCGCTCCACATTACGACTAAATATCCTTGATGTGGGTAGTAGTATCATCATTTATTTCTGTTATTTATCACTATTCAATGTAACCGCCACACACAAAAAGAAACACCCATCCACGCAACTATACACAGTACACAGTGTACAAAGAAAAACAGTACGGGCACAGAGTAAAAATGTAACCAGTTATTATCAAATTTTTTACAAGTGCCTGTAATATAAATTCGCATTTATTGACAAAATTGCCACATTACAAAGTTTACTAATGGTACCGCTGCAATCTCCGAAATGATAATTCTTATTATTTCAGCATGAAGGTGACAAAGATGACTGTTTCACACATCTAAATATACACGATGATTTTTAATCGGTGATCAGGAATTGAAAAATCTTGATCCCTAGACAAAATGGAATTTAATAGATGAGATCTTAAAGCAATGAGGTCTCTGGTTAATTAATAAATAAAAAAAAGTTAAAACTTCTTCCATCCACCGAATGCATGGTCATCCTACATTTGTTTTAGTTAAGTAGTTCCGTCAAGTGTCATCGCTTTGGCGGGAAATTTGACAGGTCTCACGTCAAAGTTTGTTGAAGAAACTGACTTGTTCAAAGAAGTTTCAGGCTCATAGACTAAACCATGCGTAGGGTGACAATAATTTTAGTTAAAAAATGATTTTCCAAATAATTATTGTTTAAAAAAATAATGGATTTTGTCGTGTAACTGCGACTTAAACGTGGTCGCCATCGAATACTGATCTAGAAAAATTGGTTCCTGATCACCGATTAAAAATCATCGTGTATAAAAGAAGAAACTGACTGACTGACTGACTGAAATATCAGCGCACAGCCCAAACGGCTGGGTCTAGAGATTCCAAATTGCCAAAAGGTTCCTTATAAGATCTAGAGGTGCACTAAGAAAGGATTTTTCAAAATTCACAACTTAAGGGGGTGAGACGGGGGTCCGAAGTTTGTATGGGGAAACAAGATTACTAGTTAGACTATTTTATTCCAAATTTTTCAGGAGTACTAACGATGAATGAGTAAACACGTGTTTTAGGTTTTTTGGGAAATCAACCCCTAAAAGAGGGCAATGGGGTGACAAGGTCTGGAAATCAACATGGGTATTGTTTCTATGGTTTAGGGACCTTATCGGGTCGCGCTGGCTACGAAAACAACAACAATTTTAAAATCCAACGTGGCGGACGTGAAATACCATCTCCCCCGGTGGGGTGCGATGGGGTTGAAATATCTAAATATCAATATGGGTGTCGTTTTTATGTTTTTTTTTGGGACGTTAATTACAAAAATGACATCGATTTTGTATTTTAATATTGTGGACTCCTGACACCTATCATTTCCTAAAGTTTATAATCTCAGTGACTTTTAGGTTATAAACTATATGGAAATGACAGGTGTTAGGATTTACTTCTTCACTGCCGACCACTATGTATACGCTCATTTTTTCATAAATCTCAAATTCGGTTTTTACAATATTGACTTAGACCGCTGACTACCGACACAGTGCCACTTTTAGCAATTGTTGTAGTGTGTGATAGCGTGAGAAGTATGATGTCATATGGCTTACGAGGCTCCTGCGAGTGTATACATATTTTTGACCACTTGATCCGTGAAGAATGACCGACACCTAACGTTATTTGTATTTTAGCGCCATATATAGTTTAGTTTTGTATCTAATTGAAATTCTGGAACTGTACAAGCTGCGGACAAAGAAGTATCCACTTCGAAAACGTTTCATATTTTACATTTATAACACAAAAGTAATCAAGTAATTGCACCTAAACATTTAAATTACAGCGTGATTTTGGTCTCGGTCGCAACTTACAATACTGTAAATTATATTACACTGTGGCTGGCAAGCGTGACCTCCGTCGACGAGTTCACGGCGCGCGCGGCGATCGTAGCTTTTGCGCGGGCGGGGTGCGGGGTGTAAATTAACGTGGCGCGCTTCAAGAACCTCGCCTTAACGCGAGACTAAACAACCATAATGATACGCGAACTGTAGCCACCATCGCTCTGTTCGGGTGCCTAAATGTAGTAAACGTCTTGTGTCGTTATGGCTTTTTTTAGACCCATGTTGAACAATCTACTATTTTATCCCGAAAAATTGCATAGTTCTCACGGAATTCCGATAAACGAATTCTTTGCACACGGAATTGCTGAAAACAAGTAGTCATTGACATAATTCCCGTAAAAGAAACTGACGTAATTCCCGTTATGTTAAACGGATGATTTATTATATAATTAACAGGAAAACGAGATATCCTCTCTATAACACTAAAATAGCGTTCTGAATTACAAAGACTTCGTAACGGGAAAAAGCAGCCTTCAGAACCGTTTTCCTGTTCATATAAGTTGACGAGGAAAAGATACTTGTCTATCAGACAGTAAACAAGAGAAAACTTGTTTCAGATGCACTAGGGTAATTCCGAATGATTTTAGCACTAGTTGGTAAGGTGTATGTGTTTCTATGTACCACTCAGTATCGCTAAATTTTTAAACGCCAACAGTGAATCAATTTATTAATTATTACTGGATAGATTAGCCAAACTTTTGAATGCAGAATTTTTCATAAATAATGGAAGTATTAGGAATAAATAAGACTTGCAACACCACTGCGTTGATTTTAGAGATCGTCAATTGACTTCCGTTGCCGTTATGTCAGTGGTGAGCGCCGGAGCTCAGTCTCATGAGCCATTCTTACCGGGCACTTGGCATAGGACGGTCGTATTGCTCTGAGCTTATCCTTTCGCGCCTAATTTTAAGATTAGAAAGTGTTTTCTCCATATTTTCGTTCGTTTTGCAATTATTTGTAACTTTACCTATTGTGATTAAATAAAATTAGTAGTTGTAATTTTTCGTTTATTTTGATCATCCCTAATAGAAGATTATTTAAATACAAGCTTTTGAAAATAGGTTTTTTTTTTCGTTGCAAAAGGGTAATTCCGAATTAGTTTGGAAAATTCCAAATACACTTAAAAATGAGCTTTATGGGCTTGGAGTATAACGTACGTTAAAGTTGCTAGAGCAGATAATATTACCACGTTTAGGAGATATAAGCGATTTACGGAATATCCCAATTTTCGGTATTAGCAGAGTGCTACCTCAAGCGTAGTTGTCAATAAATATTAAATCTATATGAACACGCTGTCATATTATTTTGGGGCATTTGTTGGCACGCGAGAGAGCGAGAGGAACACAAAGACATACACACTGTGACGACACGAACGCCGGCGGAAAGTGTAGTTCACAACGAAACCTACAAACCGGAATCATGTATTATGGCAACACTTGATCAGCTTAATCGATGGATTCCTTTTTCGTCGTATTCCTGATTGGACATATATTCTTGTTTCGGCACATTCCTGTTTGGACGTATTCCGTTTTCGGCATATTCTTGTTTCGACACAATTTAGTAAATAAAATATAGTATAAAATACCTACATGTGTTTTGCTTGCGTAATAATGTTAAAATAAAAATAATAGTGATTGATACCTTTTTCTTTTTCTTTTATTCGCGAATAGATTCCTTACAATTCTTACAAACAATAAATTAACACCAAAGTAGAGCTTAAAACCTTAAGAGCTGCTACTAAACTATACACTCTATCTAGAAAGTACAAGTTAAAATAACAAGATACCTGCTACAAACTTCCAGCGAAGAGTAACACTGCAAGAAAAACAGCCAAGTCTTTTGATTGCAAAAAGTTTCAAGTTTATGAAATACCGTTATTCCAGCGTGAAATTAAAATTTGGCTTTTATTGGAGAGAATTTTTTCATATTTTCTATTAGCAGTACGTTTAATACCTTTTCTCACGGCTATTCCAATTGGAGCTCTGTGGGGAGATTCGAAAACATTCCTTTGAAGTTGCTTCGAGAAGATTCTGTGGTAGCTTTCTTTAGTGGAGTCCTTGGTCTTGAATAGTTGCTGCTTGATTCAACCACTTGATGTTACAGTAGTAATGTGTATTTTTATTACCGCTATGATGATAAATAACAAAAATAAAGCTAAACATAATTTTTGACCAAAACCTTGCATCTGCAAGAAAGCATCCGGTTCTCACGTCACAGTACGTGTTAAATAAATAAATATTAGGGGACAATCTTACACAAATCGACCTAGTCCCAAACTAAGCAAAGCTTGTACTATGGGTACTAGACGACGATAAACATACTTATATAGATAAATACATACTTAAATACATAGAAAACATCCATAACTCAGGAACAAATATTCGTGCTCATCACACAAATAAATGCCCTTACCGGGATTTGAACCCAGAACCTCTTGCTTCGTAGGCAGGGTCACTACCAACTAGGCTAAAGCGGTCGTGTTGTAGTGTAAGGGCCACTGCTGGTTCAGTACTGAGCCCTTTTGAAAAAAAATTAGGGGGTCTCACAACCATACAAAATTACCCCACTGCGCGTACATTTTACTTCGAATCAGGCCGTTGCTAACACTGGATTAGTTATGGAATACGGCTGTTTATAGCGTTAATTTTGACATACCTACCTACAAACTTGTACGGAACTCTCGGTGCGAGAGTCCGACTCGCACAATCATGAACTTTATTCAAATAACCCCCTGATGGAGGCAAGACTTGGCCGGTTAATTTTTATTATGTAAACGAAGAAGTTTAGAAAATGAAGATAATACCCCCTTATTTGACTGACGTTCATGATTAAAGAGAACCAGACTGTAATGTTTTTTTTAATGAACTGAATCAGTATTTTTCTCTTTATTAACAAACAACAGAGAGCTAACCCAAAAAAAGGTCGCGGGTGAGCAAAGTAATTGTTTCAGTTCATTAATATGGACCTCCTCAAAGTAACGCCTGATTCAATAAATTATATAAAGTTTTTTTTAATCAACACATTGATTTTTTTCCAAAATATCTCATACTTAAAAGTGATATATTATGTGACTCTATTATTGCTTAACTTAAGTGACATTACGGCATTGGACGCCCAAGTCATGAGGCACATCACTACTTCCAAAGTTTAAATTTTCCGACACAAACCAACATCGACTACGTACTACTTCGTCTATTCCATTTCAGTCACTGAAATTCACCGGAACCCAGTATTTCAAATCCGTTTCGCTCGTCCGGTTTATTTCGTGAGTTCCTCCGAATTTCAGCTGGTATTAATATTTAATATTACGCAATATCTTTACTTTAAGATGTTGTAGAACCAGTGGACTGGTAACGGAGTACTCCAAGATTTCTTTATTTCTCTGAATATTTGATATAGATTTAGTGCGAAAAATACGAGAAAGCTTTGAGAGACGAGGAAATGAGTGCTCTGGGGACTAGATTTTAATAATAATAATAATAAATCTTTATTCAATTTTACATTTAAGTACAATTATATACCTCTAATTTATAGACTAAAATATTTTACATCAGAAAAAAAATAGTTATATATACCTGAACTAGAAAAATTCCTCTGTTTCAGGTGTAAAAGAGAGCTAAACAAAACTACTTAAATATTAAATTACATGCAAAAAAAAACAAAAACCAGTTTCAAGGAGTTCTTATCATTTAGGACAATTTAAATTGTAGAAAATTTATGCAACTAACTAACTAATACAATTATCTAACTAACTGAACTAAACTATGTTTATTTTAATACAACTAATAATAGTTCTGTATCTTCATAGGACATGTGTTGAAGCGCTTCTTGAAGAAGTTCTTTTTGTTATAAACAACAGCGTAAAGACTAAATGTGTCATCAATCATCATCCCAGGCTTCTATACGTCCCACTGTAGAGCATAGCACAGGCCATGCGGTTATTCCACATTGGGAACTTCACACACACCATTGAATTTCTTCGGAAGTTTTCATTCACCGTAAAGGTCGATTCATGTCTAGACACCGAGCGTGTCAGACACGTGCTATGGTAGTCAAAATAGTATTCTTCTGTACAGTTTCTATTAACGAATTCATATCTATTGTAACACGACCGCAAAGACACCGACGGATTCGGGCCTTGCCCGGCCAGACCAGTACGCGCAGAAAGAATATTTTTCTCAAAAATATCCGTAAAAATTGTCATTATTCTTTACATATCAGAACGGGAAGTGCATAGTTTATGGTCAGTAAAAAAATTAAAAAGTTAAAAACATTGCAGGCTCGATAAACTTGACAACAATGTCGCATACAAATTCCATTATTGTCGAGTCCCAAACTTTTTTAAAACTTAAAACGCCCATGGTAATAATTTGGCACTATTCGTATACAGCCAACTCAAACGACCGGTATCAGTTGTTTTGTTGGAACTCCAGACTTTTTTTATTGTGTTTGAAACAGCTTGTGGTGTTTTCGGTAGAAAAATACACCTGAAGTTTTTTTTTAATGAATAAAGGCGGGAAAGGGTTTAATGACATTTAATTTTAAATGATTTGCATTTCTTTGTACCTATTTAAGTTAATAAAAGTTTATTCTGTTTTTTTACCTTCACCATTTTTGAGAAAAGCTTTATATTAGTCTCGGCTGGAACAGCAATTGCTGGCTTCGTATTAGTTAATACTCATACTCAGCCAGCAATTGCCTACTTCCAGGCCACGACAATAATGTACTATTATTTATTCAAGCAACTATCATTACAGGTTTATACCTAATGCAATAGCGCGTATGAATTGACCTTTAAGCTCACCGAAAAATTTCGGATGAAAATCCCGAAAATGCCGAAAAACTCGGAGGTGTGGGCTCGGGCTATTGAAGACCCTCACCTTGAGAGGCCATAAGTCCAACCACTAGGCTACCACATTTTCCATAGTATCATCATCATAATTTCAGCTGTATGATGTCCACTGCTAGACATAGGGCTCCCTCATTGATATCCAATCAGTATGGTTGGAAGCGTCTTGCATCCACCGTGAACTTACGGCCTTCACAAAATTATCCGTCGATCTCGTTGGTGAACGTCCCACGCTGCGCTTGCTAGGCCGAGGTCTCCATTCGAGAGCTTTTCGACCCCAACGGCTATCTGTTCTGGGTGGATATGGCCTGCCAGTTGCCATTTCAATAAGCTAATCCGTTTGGCTACTTCGGTGTGGGTTTCCACAGTATAATGCCCAAATATGAAGGAGTATTCGTGAGATGGTTCGCATGGGTGACAATTTTCAGCTATTATCCGTCCCAAAATAGATCTCCTTACAACTTTGTCGCAAATATTAGACGCGTGTCCTCCGGGAAATGACGAAGGCAGTTCCTTTCAAACAATGCATTATAAAGTTTAACAGATTAAGGCGATTTGGAGGCACCCTCGTCACAGTTACGACTACCTGCCACTTTAAATAATGGTGAATTTAATATGGAGCCGAGAAGCTGAGTTGATAGTTTGTTGCAAACATTTTGAGTTTCACTTTCCGAGTTTTACTTTAGGTCTTATTTGGTTTAGAGAGTCGCGTCGGTAAGACGGTCTCTAGATATCTTACGTCAATTAATCGTTTCTCCCAACACATTTGGGTAATACAAACACAATATGTCTGCTGCCCGACACCGTAGTCCGACTACTTTCTTGAATCTTATGTATGCAAATGTACTTTATTGTACATAAAAAACAAAAAAAAACAACAAATAAAGAGTACAAATGCGAACTTATCCCTAAAAGGGATCTTTCAAGCTAACCTGGTTTGATAAGGAAAACTTAAAAGATAGGCGAACGAAAATGTACTTACAGTGAGAAGAAAGGAATATATAACATATCTTTAAATACACAAAACAAACAATTACTATGACAAATACTATTATTTCAATTAGCTTCTTGTTGCATACAGGGTGGTTGTCTTGTTGGTGTGAGGTAAATAAGAACATGTTCAAAATTTAGATACACTTAGTGGGAGTGATTTTTAATAGTAACCCATGTATACTTTTAAATGAAAATTCAAATCCACGCCGTCAAATTGAATCCGTTAACAAATCCCGGTGTAAATTGACGCCAACTAAAAATTTAAGAGCTAGAAAAACACCAAATGAACGTTATTTGAAGGCATCCACGCTGTAATAAAGTTGACCCGCCAACCAATTAGAAAGGTGAGACGATGTCCTCAAGTATCTTTTAAGGTTTCATTTCACAAAAAGGTCGGACTCAAAGCGGGTCTCAATTAAAAGTCGGGGTTTTGTGCACTGATTTTTTACTCTAAAAGGCTTACAAATCGTGGCGACGAATTGGTAAAAACAAATTACTTGACCCTAATAAGTCTTCGAAACCATTGACTTTAATTAAACATGACTTAATTCTCTGTTAAGTAATTATTTATTTACTGTATTTTAGTATACCAGTAATTTCATAATTTTAATTAAGATTAGCTTAGATTTGATTTCCAAGTAGATTATTAAGTTCTACCAAATTCCCAAAGTGCTAGTAGATTTAAAAATAAACGTTTCATTTTGAGTTTCGATTTCGAAAAAAGATAAAATGAGACGCCAAGATTTGGTGTTACTTCGTTTCCCATAATTTTATTTGTCATTATTTCACTTGCCTTGCCATACCGACGTTTGCCATAAACTATTATGTATGTGTAGAAACGTGCTGTTGTCATCTTAAGATTCAACCAAACCACTGCTTAAAATACGGAGACGGTTCGAAATGCATGCGGAAAACTCTGACGTTTACAGCACGTCACTGGGATTCCGTACCGTAAGCCCGGTTCTCACGAGGCGATTTTAGTTGATCAACTTTCAATTGATCAAGATAAATCGATACGATTTGCGTTCTCACTGTCGCACCGAT
This sequence comes from Archips xylosteana, assembly GCA_947563465.1. NCBI lineage: Eukaryota > Metazoa > Arthropoda > Insecta > Lepidoptera > Tortricidae > Archips > Archips xylosteana. The sequence goes on along the minus strand of OX387348.1, from coordinate 1,919,548 downwards.
AATCGGACCGAACGGGCAGTTGCTTCAAAATGGAGTCAGCAAACAATGCTGCCACCACAGATAAAAATCGTTTTCAGTATGCTTAGTATAAGTCTTACTTCACCAAATACTTCTCGATCGCGTTTACGTAAAACAAATCAATTACTATGGTAACATGGACAGCGCCTCCGCGCGCGCGCCTCCATGTTTCCATAGAATTGAAATTTTTATGAAAACGCGATCGAGAAGTATTTTGGTGAAGTAAAACTTATACTAAGCGTACAGCTAGCTCTTTTTCAGCTTGAACGGATCGTTCTCACGTTCGAAAACTTGTTACTTGCACGGTGACGTCATCAAATTGAACCGACTCGCACACCAAATGTTGAGAGGGAATCAACTTTTTGTTGTTCAATAAAAGTTGATCAACTTTTATTGAAAACATGTTCTCATTAGCGATTGTCGTTCAATTCGTGAACCGATTTAAGTTGATCAACTAAAATCGCCTCGTGAGAACCGGGCTTAAGCGTATTTTGAGCAGTGGTGTGAAGGGCGCGCGATAAAAACGGTACGGATACGAAGCGACACTGCGATTCCGTACCGTCTCCGTATTTTAAGCAGAGGTTTAGTCGAACCTTTATACAATACATTTGGTTAGATTACATTTAGTTTAATAACAAGTCCGAAGAAAATTACTGTTTTAGAAATAATTCTGATAAAATCTCGGGGAACGGTAGTAAAAGTTAAAATCAAAGTCTAAGCACCTATAAAAGTCGAAAAATCTACCATAAATTCTATAAGGCAAGATACATTATGGCATATGAAAGGGCAAACGATAAAGAACCTCAAGATTGAGATAATCACAAAGCAAACAAATACCTCGAGGCAATGTGGATTGCCACGAAACAATCTCATATTTCCCGTCTTTCTAGACAGTGAAGTAAATAATGGCAACAATTTGGGCCAGAGATGTAAACATGAAACGGCACTATTTATCAGCCAAGTTGTCCTTACAATCTGTTACTCAAGTTTAATGATAACTCTTTACTCTCGAGCGGGTTTGGAAAACATGCTGCCCTTGTCTTGTAGACTAAATAAGAACGAGCTAGTAGACCAGTTTATTTTTTATGTACATGCGTGAAAAACCAACTCAGAAGGAATATCGTAGTAGGAGAGCTGATTGTCATTTTTAGGGAGGTATTTGAGGAACCCTGAAAACTTGTCTAATGCTTCTCCTATAATATCCAAGCACAGAACCACATACCTGGCTGGCGGGTAGCGGGGCTAAATCAATCCTCATTTTTTTCAAATGTGCAGATCGATTGTCCACCCGAAATTATCTGTAATTTTAAATATTTAAATAAATAAATATTAGGGGTCAATCAATCTGCAAAATGAATAATGAATATTAATTATATATTATATATAAAGTTTCAGCATACCTCGATAGCATTTTTTTCAATATTGTTTTGCAAGCATCTGGCAAAGTTTAAGTCCTGACTAAATGTTCTGGCTTATTTATTTTCTCACTCTTTAAATAAAAAAATTAAAAAATGCCGAAATTTCGAAATGCCTAATTAAAATTTTCTTCAAAAATAATTATATCTGTAAAAATATGAGGGTTGATTTAGCTCTCGCCCCGCCACCTGTCAGCCAATTCTGTGGTTCTTTGTTTGGGTACTGTACTAGACCTGTTATATGGGTATTAATTTTTTTGAAAAAGGTTCGAATAATAAACCTCTTTTAATTATACGCGTCAAAAATAAAAAAGGTTTAGAAAGACAGAGGGGATTCGTGGTTTGTCAGTTGCGGTGTCAGGAAGAAAATAATGTTTTCGTGTAAAATTGAATAGAATAATATCGACGTGATCCTTATATTTTGACCTGTGAATGTGCGAGTGAAGTGTCGTGTGATGTGTGTTTGTGTTTTCCAGTGGTTATTTCTGTATATTGGCAACAAATGAGACAATTTACGGCGACTATGAACAAAGATATTTTCGGCTATAAAACCGAACGATCTATAAACAATAGTTGACCTACTCGACGGACACCATATAAATGGACTGTGTAGAGCTGATGGAAGGCTTCGCCTAATCAGAGATAGCTATATTTGGGTTTCAGAAGGAAACATTGGGAAATGTCAACTTGATGTCTAAGCTAGATATAGTAGGGGTAACGTCATCGAAATAACAACTTGTGATAATGTGTTTTGAACTAAATGACTATAAATAAGTGTCTATTGAACTTGGAGTGGTCTAATAGTGAAAATCGTGTAGTAAATTAAATGGTGATTCAGTGTGAAGTACTGCCGTGAGTTCAAATTGATATTTCGCAGATAAATTTACTATCTTTCAGACATAGCGAGAGGCTAGAGGGGCGTGACGTCAGCTGTCATGTGGAATAGAAGAATAGAAGTGAGGAGTCCACGTCAAGGACGGAGGGAATGAATATCGAGAGGAACCATTTGACATGTAAGTCAAAACACTGATGTTTATTTGGGTTTTATGGGAGGTTTTGGACAACGAATTATTGATGAACTATATAAATTTATGACATTGATTGGAGATTTGATTGGAAGTTTAGTGATAATTTATGACTTCAAATGAGGCGTAATGGACTTAATCTCGATATATTATTCTAAGCACCATGCGTCAGACACCGGAACTACTGGACCAATATAGTTGGTATTCCAAGTATACATGAGTTATGAAATCACCTGAATCACATTAAACCTGAGCAATGGGTTTGATATAATACTAATATATGATTTGTTCGGCATGGATATCCGTTCATGGGATATGACGGCGGGTTCCTGGTCGGAGATCTGCTGAGAGCTGCGGAATGCTGGATGCTGGAAGGAGGTTGCAGATGCAGACTTCAGAGCTGAGTGTCGGGGACACAATGCGTCTGGCTAATACTCACAGCTAAGTGTAGTTTTACAATCAAACTTTAAAAACCAACTAAAATAAAAAGATAAACCGATTTTGATGAAATTCCTTACCAAAATAAAATAGTTATAAAATCAATTACTAAATCGAAAGCGGGTTCGTCGGAAGAAAGATTAAACCTTAATACTAATAATTCTTTATAATTATATCGGATCGACATATTTTTTATCGAGCGCGTTCTAAATATAACCTACCGTGGTTGACTTTCGCGATTAAACATATTTATTGAAATCCTCCGTATGAAATAAATATAAGTAATGTGATAGGAATTTAAATCAACTGTAGCTAAGGTTCAATTTCAAATGAGATTCGGATGACTGACAGTTACCGTCAGAAGAGCAATAGGGTTCTATTTAGCTAATACAAATAAACATGACATTAGATTTAAATATTTAAATTTTAGAACAGTTCAATTGAATTTTGGTTTAAATGAATTGGAATGCCGAGTGGCATTTGGTATACAGGAACCACCTTGTATAGGACTATATATTTTTGAATTGAGTTTATTTTGATAGTGTTTTCTCTTGGAATTATATTTTTAAATTTAAATTTTTGAAATCCGAAAGGAAACAATTCCGATGATTTGACAAAGGGCCCGAACAGTATTCTGGCTGAAGCCCTTGTGTGTTTACGTTACTCTACTTCTGTCTCGAAGTAGTACCTGAACTGAATATTATATAATCTATTGAAGCTCTTGTATTCTACTGGAAACTTATCTCCGATAATACCTCAGAGTATTTAAACTGTGAAACGACTGTGTTACATAGGTAAGGGACTTCTAGTATTATTTTGATAGGGCAATGTTACTTAACCTTGTGATTCTTCATGAACTTATCTTTAAGAAGTAATTGATCAATTACTGATAGGAATGGATAAAAGGCAATATTATTACTGTTTACTACCTTACTTGTGTTGATATACAAATCCATTTAGACTTATAGTGTACTGTTTTACCCATTTTATTTGCTCTTGTGGAAGGATATCATTTTTCAAAATTCATCCCTTATCTTTTGATACAGAGTCTGTTGACCTATTTGAAACTAGAACTGGGTTCTTCATAATACTTGAGACTAAATTAAATCATTAATACTCACTAGATCTCAACATTAAACTTATATCTATCTTGACCGGTATAGAGAAAGTGTTTCCTACATTTCTATCCGTACTATTATTCTGAGAGTGGGGAAGTGACAATACTGGTAGGCACAAATGCCAGTATAGTTACGACCGACCAAGAGGAATGGTCCAGATAGCACGCAACTACACCATCACGTACCATAGTACAGACTTTGCAGTTGCGATGGCTAGGCTAAGCAACAGTTGATGTGAAACTTACATTATGCAGTCTGTAGATTATCAAAATTAATATTGGGGAGCGAGGACTGGCAATATGCGTATGGTCTCCAAGGGTCAGCGCCGCCTCTGGCTTGCTGGAAGTCGCCTCCTAGTGTTCGGTCTAACCAGCCGGCACGTAGTGACTATGCGTAGTCCCACGGAGTGTCCACGTACTCGCTCGGCAATAGGTGTCGTTAGTGAGGTTGCAGCTAAGGATAGTCATCCCTAGAGGTGATCCGTGCGGAGCTGGGTGTCTTAGGGAGGTACGTGGGGGGAGGCCAGTTACTCGATCTGGGTTGTAGACTAAATAATGGAGCGTCCTTCAACATACTCATACACTAACCGAAATGCCTTCTCTTATACTAGAGTCTAAGGGGGGAATAAAGTTAGTCTCAAGTGAGTAGGGTAGTTACTCCGTGTAAATCTTAGGAATAATAAAATCCTACCACAGGAGTAACTACATTCTTGATTGTCCTCTTACTCACTTAATAACAGTTACTTACGGTATGTGGACGGGTGACATAAATTGTTGTTCCCTTAGTAATGCTCGTGGTAGGCATGAGGAAGGGCGACCAGTCCGGAGTCGAGCCCTACTGGACGGAGCGGGGATGCAGGCTCCTCCTTTACGTGTAAACCATTACTATTATTGAATATCTCCCAGAGCAAGTGAACAAGTAAAACTAACTACCTAACTTTTGTCCATTTCTATCTGTTGATTACATTTAAGAATTCTTACATATATTCGCTATAATCTTTCTTGTTACATAAATCTGTAACGTTTATCAGTTCACCATAATTAGAACCAGAGTACTGTCCCAAATTAAAAAAGTACACAACGTAGAAGAAAAGGGGTCCAAAAATTAGACGATCACTGAACAAAACGAGGGAAGATAAATAAATCTGGGTAATAGAGACCTAGCACAGTACCATAGGGGAAGCATTACAGCCCTACCTCACCTCTACGTCATTTGGCGACGTAGCGAAACAATTACTATAGAAATGTATTCGGCTGTCACTCACTTGGTGATGCTTTGGCAACGTCGCCAATTTGGAAGCGTAGCCACGGTTAACGGCTCCCTTCGTGGCGATTGGATTCTCTGGTTGCCTGGCAACGTCGCCACTAAAATGTACACGATAAGGTCGCCAAACGGGCCACCATTTTGGACGGTCGCTCATTATTTTAGAACATTTTTGTGTGGTGTTGATAAAATGAGTTATAAAAGGATGAACCCTAAGTTATCTTTTTTATTCTTTTCTATTTTAATTTTTTTTCGACGAACATAATAAATAAGTGCAATTTCCTCTACGTCCATTCCTAACCACGTCGTCAAACTGACTGAGGAGTAACCAGTAGCCATGGCTACTCTGTTTGACGTTAGCCATGCTTGCTTAGCCGGCGACGTCGCCATGGCGCCCAGGTGAGGCCCTTTAGACAAGTTTAGTGAAGAAGACATTAATATCTAAGGCGTACTATCAAATTAATGACTATATCATGGACAGGGATGTTTGGAAATAATTCCGATCCGCATTGGCGATCCCTAGTCTCAAATAGCGTATCTACTGTGTTAAAAAATTTAATTGTATTAAATACTTTAGATGTATGTCATTTAATAACAATATAGATCTGATTGAAAAAAATATACCTTGTCGAGTTTCTTGCCGGTTTTTTCCGAACCGGTGGTAGAATTTTCGACGTTCATAGGAGCATCAATTTGATGCCTAAATTGAATAAAGAATTTTGACTTTGACTTTGACTTTGAAGTTTTCAGCGTGCCTCAAATACCTACTCAAAAAATGTCCATCAGCTCTCGGACTATCACAGCCAACTGGGTCCTTTCTAAAAGTTTTTCATCCTAAAAGTCACGAACACGTTTGCTTTAAGACGTAGTGGCCTAGTGGTTTGACCTATGGTCTCTCAAGCAGAGGGTCGTGGGTTCGAACCTCTGAATTTGTCGAAATTTATAACGCATTTGAAATTTACCATGAGCTTTATGGTGAAGGGTAACATCATGTACAAACCTGCATAGACTTGTGAAGAAATTATATGATGTTTGTGGAGTTCCCAATCCGCAATGGGCCATAATTTAGTCAATGTTTACTTAGAATTGATATGTGATTTTTTATGAATAACGGTGCTATTTAACGAAAAATGAAACTATGCAACGAAACTATATTTAGTTGGGTAAATCGCCAATAACAGAACTGGCCACCGTTGAATAACTGGCCAACTCATACTAAAAATGAACTCTATTCGCCCACAATAGAATTCATTTTTAGTATAAGGTGTTAATTACTGGCCACCCTTCAATAACTGGCCACGTTATACTAAATTGAATTCTGTTTGTAGGGGAACAGAGTTCATATTCAGTATGAAGTTTATTGGTGATTTACCCTATGTGACCTACTAATGCAACTTTCTAACCGTGTTTTTTTTATTTCCGTTAAATACGACACGTTGCTCGGTACATTAACAAAAACTACCAGGTAGGTAAATTGATTTTTGTTAAAGTCAAAAAAGAAAATAAAAAAGTAATTAAATGGCGGCATTTTCAGTTGAGATAAACACGAATATTGATATAATACCAATGTTTACGATTATGACACATAATAAAAGAAAAGTATGTAATGTCGAACGAACTCGCCTCAATAATCTCCTTGTAGCGAATAGCTATGAATGGAAAACACTTTAGTGACGAAATTTAAAAGATAAACAATAATAGGACGTAACGAAGGACCTTATACTCTGGTTCAGCCATTACTTTTAATTATTGAATATATCAAAAATATTAAGAGTTAAGATACTAGTTTCTTAGAGAAATTAACTCTATTTTGACCTGAATAATCTTTCCTTAAAGATGACGGAAATAAAAAAAAACACTGTGTATAAAAAATGTAGGTTAGTTGAACGTTTTGACCAGTGCTTTGCTATGTAAAACCAATGGATATGATTGGATATCAAACGCAATAGCAAAGTAGCATAGCACATGTTGGAAAGGCATTCTAATGATATATAAAGACATGCTCCTCGTTCAATACTTTATACGTTTTATGTATCAAAGCTTCAAGATATCTACTAGTATTTTGTAGTATACCTAGCCTTTCACACGATTGAATCAGAGTGAATTATTTACTGAGGTTGGGTTAGAGGAAAATTTAGTTATTTATAAGCTACCCTCGTATCAGTGCTTAGGGTTTGATAGCCTGATTTATTGGTTCACGACTAGAATTCGGGTAAACTGTAAATAAATTAAAATTTATAAGGATGGATATAGTGTTTCTAGCGGTCGATGATGACGGTGGCTGTCCAATAACATGCGAGAGCGTAGTATTCGAAATCTAATTATATAATCTAAGTTAAATCTAATTTAATTTGGGTACGGAACTCTAAAAACTGAACGCATCTCGCCCTCAAACGTAGCAGTTTGGCGAGAATATTTATGTTATATAGTACACCTAAGTTATACATCATTAAATTTATAAACAAAAAAGATCTGACGACCACTTGGAACCACTTGGAACCGATCGTTGTGGAACTCTTTGAGGTAAACCCTGGTTCTGTAGTTGATGTATTTTGGCTGATATGATGATTCCTACATTTGAATTTCTGTGGCGATAGCATAACAGTTTCGGTATTCCTCGAGGTTGTATCTTAGGGATAAGTCAGTAATCATTATCATAAATAGGGACGCGTCAAAGTTTACAGAACATTAATTGCTTCGAAAATCATTTGTGGAAGTCTTAATCGTTTGCATAGGTGGTCCTCAAGCAGTCGTAATGGAAAACGGCGTCATTCCCAAGAGAGCTCAGCCGAGGTCCGAAATTTCAATTTAGTTTCAACCGCCGTATCAATATACTAATTTATAAAGTATGTGAATATGTGCGGCCGCGGGCGTGTATTTGTTACTACTTTACGCTAAAACAGCTGGACGGATTTTAATGATGTTGGAACACATTAACTACTTTTTATCTCGTCATTCTCACGGGATCTACGTAATATCTATCTCATAATCTTAAACGGTATGCGTAAGTTGCCACAAGAGGCTATAACGATTATCCTCATCATCATTTCAGCCGAAACACGTCCACTGCTGAACCTAGGCCTCCCCTTAGGTTCGCCAATTAGCCAATACCGTCGCTCCATCATATTGGAGGCCTGCCTACACTGCGTCTTCCGGTCCGTGGACGACATTCGAGAACCTTTTGGCCCCATCGGCCATCACTTCTACGAACGGTGAGCCCTGCCCTCAGCTACTTGACTCAGGCGATTCTTTGAGCCATGTCGGTGATTTTAGTTCTTACGCGGGTTTCATCATTTTCTCCATTTCCCTCTGCGTGACCTAGAACTTTCTTATGAGGCCCATCGTTGGTGAAAACCGTGATTTATTTTTTCAATCCCTATATATTGAAATATAGTGAAAATCCGAAGTATCAATTCAACTGCCAGACCTAAAAGCTAAAGGCTAATACGAAATAAATCATTTTATTAGGACTTATGACCCATTTTGAAAAACCACTCCTGTTTTGACCAACTCAATGTGACCCAGATATTGCCACGCAATTACTCTCATTAATTAACATCTTCGTGCCAAAAGGCAAATGAGTGTCACAGAACTGAACCCACGTCCTTAAACAAACACCAAACGGACCTTCAAATTCATCCCCAAATCTAATTTAAACAAGCATGCGCACTTAATGCCGTCCTTTAATCTTTAAATCATGGCATCCCTTGGACTTTAAGCGGCTGGTTTAAAGCCCATTTTTGCTTGGTTTAATTCAAATTATATTCTGGAATTGTTGGATAATTATACCATTTATTGGCAGATCTAGCCGAGAAGGGTGAACGTTGATAAAATTACGAATGTTTGGTCCCTCGATATTTGAGTTGGCAGCTTTGAACTTGTTGATCGCCGTTTGATATGTGTTACGAGTGTTTATACCTATGTATAACGTAAACAAGGTTTACCATCATCTCCATCCTCAGCGTAAACACCAATACTTTGTAGTGTTGAGTATAATAGGAGTTAAAGTCAAAGTCATTCAATTTAGGCAAGTTATTCAATTTAGGCATCAATTGATGCTCCTATGAACGTCGAATAATCTACCACCGGTTTGGAAAAACCCTGATGAGAAGAAACCGGCAAGAAACTAAACAAGGTATATTATATTCACAAGGTATATTATTAATATTTTATTCACAATGGATTTGAATTTTGTATCCGTATGGTCGGTTTTTTATTATAAAAACGTATGCAACTTACAGATACGACTTTTTTGGGTTGAGCCAGTCCGTAAGATGCAACTTTAGGCTTTCTTGGTGTTTCTAGTAGCCTTTGGCTTATCGACGTTAGTGGGAAAATCACTAATGTTTTTTCTTATACCTACATGATTATTTCAAATTTATACAAAGACGACAGGGTTAGAATACCTATTTCTTTTAAAAAAAGATCTTAAAGAGTCAATATCATAATTTCCAGCCTCTGCGTAAACAGCAATACTTCGTAGTGTTATGGGTGTGTTTTACAATACCGAAGTACGAAAGACCGAATGTATTAAAACATCGAATGGGTCAAAAGACCGACACGATTTTTTTCTGAAACCGTAAAATTTTCAGAATTTATTAAAACGGCATCATACAGAACCCATTAGGTTAGGTTTGTTTTATAACAATCTTAAAAAGTTAACGGTTTCAGAAAAAAATCGTGTCTGTCGTTTGACTCATTCGATGTTTTAATACATTCGGTCTTTCGTACTTTGGTATTGTAATACATACCCAGTGTTACAGGAGTCATTATCATTATATCTAGCCTATGCTTAAAGAGCGATACTATGTAGTGTTTGAGTATTTATAAAAGGAGTCATTATCATCATCTCTAGCTTAAACGTGGACAGTGTTATTGTGTCATTTTGAGTCAGGAATCATTATCAACAGCCTATGAGATGTCTAAAATTTTTTGGAATATTTCGCAAAATCAAAATCAGTAATGAGTCATTTGTTTGTTGATGACGCACCCAGGGAATTTACAAGATATTCTCTTGTTACAAGTATAAGGCTGCGTTTCCACCAGAGATGTGCGAGGTAGCTAAGCGGTGAGAGGCTGTGTAACGAGGATGTGTAACGGTGTGAATGTTTCCACCAAAGATGTGCGAGGTAGCTAAGCGGTGCGAGGATGCGTAGCGAGGATGTATAGCGGGCTCTTTTCAAATAAGCGGGCGGGGTGCGGTGAGGCGGGTGCGGAGCAACGCCACCTACACATTCCTCGCACACATATTTCCCTTCTTTTGTATGTACAAAAACCTCGCTCCGCTGAGCTGTTTCCACCAGAGCTGAGTTGAGCAAGGATAGGATAGGTAAATGAAGTGTTTCTATTCATCATCATCATCATTTCAGCCGAAAGACGTCCACTGCTGAACATAGGCCTCCCCCAAGGCTCGCCAAACAGATCGGCCCTGCGCCATCCGCATCCAATGCGTTCCAGCTACCTTAACCAGGTCGTCGCTCCATCTTGTTGGAGGCCTACCTACACTGCGTCTTCCGGTCCGCGGACGCCACTCGAGAACCTTTCGGCCCCATCGGCCGTCAGTTCTACGGGCGATGTGCCCTGCCCACTGCCACTTAAGTCTAGCGATTCTTCGAGCTATGTCCGTGACTTTAGTTCTTGCGCGGATTTCATCATTTCTAATGCGATCCCGCAGAGAAACTCCAAGCATAGCCCTCTCCATCGCCCTCTGAGTGACCTTGAGCTTCCTTATAAGACCCATCGTTAGCGGCCACGTCTCAGTGCCATAAGTCATCACTGGCAACACACACTGGTCAAAGACTTTTGACTTGAGACACTGCGGTATATCGGATGACAAGATATTGCGGAGCTTCCCGAATGCTGCCCAGCCGAGTCTAATTCGTCGATTGACCTCTTTATCGAAGTTGCACCTACCCAATTGGATTGTATGTCCCAGATAGATATAGTCGTCAACAACTTCGAGCAAAGTATCTCCGATTACGACGAGAGTTGGTACAACATGGGCGTTCGACATGACCTTCGTCTTGTCCATGTTCAATTTAAGACCAACTCTCTCGGAGACTCTTCCGAGGTCAGCGAGCACCGCACTGAGGTCCTCCAAGGTCTCAGCCATAAGCACCACGTCGTCGGCAAAACGAAGGTGAGGTGTGTTTCTATTTGTTCATGACAAACACATCCCTCGCAACGCATCCTCGCACAGCTCCGGTGGACATGAAGCCTAAAGTTGTGTTTTTCAGCGTGGGCTCGTAGCGTGATATATGTAAGCAGCGAATGTAAAAGAATTGTATCGGTACAACCGCATAAAATATTTATGCCTCTTACTCTGACTTGTTCCGTCGTAAATACGGAAAAAACAAGAAAACGCACTTAAATATCGTTATTCAACGCTATTGTATGGCTACAGTTAACGCTGGGGGTAGGTATGCGAAAGGTGACACAATATATGATCTTCAGTAATCAGACCTGTGTAAAATTTTCGTAAAAAGACGTCTGGAACGCGTTCACTTTAGAGAGAGTTATTTACACAAATGCAATTATCATCATTATAATCATTTCAGCCGTAGGACGTCCACTGCTGGACATAGGCCTTCCTCATTGACGCTTAATCATTACGGTTGGAAGCGACTTGCATCCACCCTGAACCCTAGGCCTTCACTAAATCGTCCGTCCATCTCGTTGGTGGACGTCGCACGCTGCGCTTGCCAGTCCGTGGATTCCAATCAAGAAATTTTGGGCCCCAACGGACATCTACCTACCTAAAATGCACTAAGCATATACATCGTAATCTATAACATCTAAAGGAATATCGATAATTATTCAGAAACATTGTAAGGCATATCGCTGGCAGCGAGCGAGCGAAGCGAGCGAGCAAGACCTTTCAGGGCAGAAGCGACTCGGACAGGTTAGGTTCAGAAGGCTAAGGCGGGAGCGAAGCGTAGCGTAGCTCCCGCCTTAGCCTTCGATGTTAGGTATTTTTTTTATGACAGCACAGAAAAGGATTATTACCTTTTATATTATAAAATGTCATACAACCATGACACTGAATGTTATTACAAAGTAATATTATGCCTAAAAATAATTATGACCTGCGAAAAAAGACCATGCAATAATTATTATGAGTGACATTATTACCTTTAACATTATGAACAGTGATGCATTCATGACACTGAATGATATGACTTTACTTATTGTTCCTTACAAAAATTATGACTTAAGAAAATAGTAACTCCAATTTATGTTGTTTAATATTATGACTTCCGATAATATGACGAAGAAAAATTATGACAGAAAACGTTATGGGCTTGAAAATTCGGAACAAAAATTTTATGGGAGTCATTATAGACCCGGCCTGCCCATTGCCATTTCAATGAGATAATCCGTTTGGCTATATCGGTGACCCTTGTTTTTCTACGGATCCCGAATCACAAATACAATACACAGAAATAAAAACATTTGATTGGGAAAAATACAAATAAAAATCATCGAATAGTATAAAGTGATTGTGTCAAATACTACGAACAGAACCTTTAGTGTAAATTTTGGCACAAGTGTTGAAAGCGTTCGGGTTAGTATCAAAAAATATGAGATTTAATCCTATACTGCAACATTTTCAAACAAAAATGTCTTGACTGCTTTCTACTAAGTAATTAATATGAAAGCAAAGTTTATTTTTTGTATAGGCCGCAAATGTGTTGCAGAAATGCTGCAGCGAGTCTCAGCATTGAATGTGGACAGTATTAAAAGTTAAAATTTAAATAAACTGAAACAATTACTTTGCTCACCCGCAACCAAGTAGCCAAAAATAAGCGAAAAAAGCGAAAAAAAAGCGAAGATCGCGGGTGAGCAAAGCAATTGTTTCAGTTCACTAATTTGGTCCTCCGCAAAGTAACGCCTGATTCAATAAATTAGTTCAAATATAGTTTAAAGTTAACCCTAAATAAGGTAAAGGCGATTTAGCGACCATATGCATTGACTTGGAAATTCAACCTTATTATCTTAGTAATAAGTTACAATATTCAATGTAATTATTGAAAATACTACTAGCTTTGATAATATAATTTGTCAGGTATGTATTCGATAGCAGCTTTTGATTCTGTGGTAGTATGCTCCAATATATGGGGTCTTATTAAGGTTTTATATATTTTTATTTCTGGCGGAGTACCTACTCATAGTAGCTTGGTGAGCCACAGGTTGAGTATATATTTTTGACACAACATATTTTTCGAACGTGTCCTCGTTAGTGCCTAAAACTACAAAAAAAAGAAGCTCTACAGTACTAACAGTACTGTTAAGTTTTTAACACAAAAAACGTTTCAGTGATTCACGTGTCAGTCTCCCAATCTCAAAAATTTGGATTCCAAAGGCAAACGCCTGCAGCCCCCTAAGTAAGTTCTCATACACTCATGTCCTGCTCTGAAAGTGGATCGGTACCGAGGGCATGTATCGTTTCCGTTCCCATAGGCCCAATATTACTATCAATATTTATTAGCGGCTGAGATTTCATATGTGTACCAATATCGCGCGTAGGAATATCGGAATAAAAAATTATTAAAGTATATGTCCTAAAAAAAAAATTAAAAAATTTAAATTTAAACTGTTTATTTCAGTAAAATTACAATATTGCATGCATAATCTTAACTAATAATCCTAATTTGAAAAGATTTTATAATACTACTGATTATTAGTTTTAATCAGTGTGTATTGTCAGTGATGACATGAATCCGAGATGTGGTGCTTCACTATGGGCCTGATGAATAGGCTCAGAGCCGCTCAACGAGCTATGTAGAGGGCTATGCTCGGAGTTTCTCTACGGGATCAAATCAGGAACGAGGAGATCCGTAGAAGAACAGGGGTCACCGACATAACCAAACGGATTATCTCGTTGAAATGGCAATGGGCAGGCCATATCTTACGCAGAACAGATGGCCGTTGGGGCCCAAATGTTCTCGAATAGAGACCACGGATTGGCAAGCGCAGCGTGGGACGTCCACCAACGAGATGGACGGACAATTTGGTGAAGGCCGCAGGTTCAGTGTGGATGCAAGTTGCTTCCAACCGAAATGATTGTACATCAATGAGGGAGGCTTATGTCCAGCAGTGGACGTCCTACGGCTGAAATGATGATGATGATGACTTTTGTGAATAAGGCTTGCCATTTAGCGTTTTCGCCTATATACTTAGCTTTAGAATTTGTTGTGTAGGTGGGCGGATTCTTATACAAATCACTTTGTATAGGAATAAAAATGAAATATGTGGGAGTTATTGGCAACGGCTTATATATACCTGTTTATTATTCTTGTATTAGGTACACGTGTAGCGTCTTCGGTTCCACGAATTCATCCAATAGAAAACCGAAAATTCGTAGGTAGGTACGCCAAAACATACGCTACTAGCTTTCATTCGCGCAGGATTCAAATTTGTATGGCTAGAAGCAGAGGGTCGTCGGTTCAAATCCCGGCTCGCACCTCTGAGTTTTTCGGAATTTATGTGCGAAATTCCATTTGAAATTTACCATAAGCTCTACAGTAAAGGAAAACTTCTTGAGGAAACACTTGCGAGCAAATTCAATCACGTGTGTGAAGTTCCTAATCCGCACCGGGCTCGCGTGGGAACTACAGCCCATGCCCTCTCATTTTGAGAGGAGAATATTATAAAGAGGAAAGATTTGTATTTTTGTATGTCACGAATAAACTTAAAAACTACTGGACTACTTTCAAAAATTCTTTTGCCGTTAGAAAGCTACATTATCAGTATCATTGAGTGACACAGGCTACTTTTTACCGCGGAAAAATACCTTTTCCTACGGTAAAATTTATTTATCGCGGGCGAAGCTCGGACGGAAGGCTAGTAACTAATATTCGTCGGGACTTCAGGAACTATTTATCCCTAAAGTTATCTGGAGGTTTCGACCACATTACAGCGACCGTGATCACAAGTCAAGTAGGTATATTAGCTGAGATTATGATGATGATGATGCTTGAATCGTCGGGATGGAAAGTACTTTACAAGACAACAGACACCGGATCCCGCTGGGCTTCTCGTGAACCCATACATCTTGGCACCCTCTAGAGAGCTTCATAGCGCCAGGACTGCTTGGCGTTATATATTGACGGTGCAAATAGGCTAAGATCCGACCTCAAAATTCTATAGTCCTAAGTACCTACTGTATTATGGGGATCCTTTTTTTGTTATTATTTTATCTCTATGGCGTTTAAACTTGCTAACCTCAAACTTCATGATAATAAGGATATAAATATTGGGTAATGCAATTTTTTGACGTTGCTCATGCTTACATATTTGCTCAAGGATACATACATATTAAATATCCAAGACTCAAGCACAAACATTGGTGCTTTTCACATAAAAAGACTGCCCGGGGATCGAACCGGGGACCTCAAGCCCCGTAGCCAATTTTTCTAATCGCTAGGCTATCCGGTCGTCTAAAAACAAATTATATACGAACACCTTAACCAGCTCGTCGCTTTTTCTTGTTGGAAGCCTGCCTACATTGCGTCTTCCGGTTCGCGGACGCCACTCGAAAACTTTTCGGCCTCATTGGCCGTCAATTCTACGAGCGATGAGCCCTGTCGTCTGCCACTTAAATCTGGCGATTCTTCGAGCTATGTCCGTGACTTTATTCAGCAGTGGACGTCTTTCGGCTGAAATGATGATGATGATTGCAAGTCAAAAAATAGATTGTAAAAAACGAATAAACAACAATCAGCTCTGGGGTGCTATGAATGCTGAGGCATTATGCTGAGCCAGTGTCCAATTTGCAACCGCAATGACACATTCTATCTTTAGCTTCCGTGTTGTCTTTTTGTTTTGTAAAAATATTGATGATGTGTCTTGTGTTGTTGTAAAAATGTATTTTTTTTATTTATTTATTTCAGACATTGAAACTTTTTCTTAATAGATGCAGAATTGTACAGCGGGATCTTACGCTAGACGCAATATCTTAGGTTGTCGGTGCATTGTGCCAATTTAGCAATGGCCGACACCGTAAAGCACTTACAACCGGAGGTTGCCTTTAGTTTATCTTTACCTACACCATTTCTGCCATCTCTCGAGGAATTGACGTGTAAAAGCTAATGAATAATAGTTATTATTATACAATAGTGAAAAAGACTGTGATAATAGCCTCCTTGCGTCTTTATAAGAAGACTTGTAGATACCTTAATGTCTCTGGTGTTTGACATTGTCTGTCGCTATGTCATTCTATCTGCAACTACGTTTATTTACCATGTCCTATTTTATTATTGAATAAAGCCAATATTCTATTTGGTCTTGTCTAAACTTATATCAATTTATTCAATAATAATTTTTGTGTCGCCAAATATGACTGACGGAAAAGAAAACTCATCCATGTCACGCTATTTGCGCCCCGAACGGTTTGACGTAGAACCTTCGATGACAGGTTCAGACCTCAAATATTCATTCGAGAATTTCATCGCACGAGAAGCTGCCTCAGCTGATAAAATACTTAAGTACCAACTCCTTGTCAATCATATCTCTCCGTCAATTTACAATATTATTCAAGCAAAGACCTCGTACGACGAAGCCATCAAAACTCTCAATGATGCCTATGAAAAGCGACAAAACGCCACCCTAGCACGACATATTCTAATTTCAAGGAAACAACAGCCGGGCGAGTCAGTAGCTGAGTATTCGAGAGCCCTAATCATTCTCGGTCGTGACTGCAAATTCACGGATGTCACTGCAGCTAATTACCAAAACGAAATCGTACGTTTAGCTTTCATTGCCGGGGTATCATCGCAGAAAATCAAACAAAGACTTCTAGAAAACTCCACTGACACTCTGGAGACTACTTTGAACCTGGCTTTGTCTCTAGAATCTGCCGAAAGCACTTCACAGCTACTTACAGTGTCACCTTCTACATCTGCTCATGCTAATGCTGCCTCTGAAGCTCCAGAACACTCGCCGATGACCAATTTAGCAGCTACAAACGATCCAAGACCTCGACCTGATTCTTATCCTAACCAAACCAGACGACGATGTTTCTTCTGTGGTGGCAGTAATCTTCATCAGCGAAACAGATGTCCCGCGTATAACGCCGAATGTCAGCTTTGTTCCAAGAAAGGGCATTTTGCAAGCGTATGCCGTAGTTCTGGGCCCAGCTCACGATCTGCTAATGCTATCGCCACAGATGATGAACCATCTCAACCTCAATCTACTTACTCTTACTTGTCTAACATCTCCGCCGCTGCTCCTGCAAGCCTCAGAAAAGCAACTATACCTATTACAGTCAACGAATATCGTGCTGATGCACTTCTCGACACCGGTAGCTCAATTAGCTTTATAGACAAAAACTTAGCTCGAATAATCAACCTCAAACAAAAGCCCTGCAAGCAAGCAATTACTCTAGCATCACTCAATAATTTATTTCATGTTGACGGTCTATGCTATGCAACAATTCAGATTGGTGAACATAAGTACCAACACCAACCACTGCTAGTCATCAACGATCTATGCGCGGATATCATCATCGGGCACGATGTTCTCGGGAAGCACTCGTCGCTCGTACTTCAATTTGGAGGAGACAAACAACCTCTTAAAGTCTGCAACGTTTTAGATGCGTCAGTCCCGCCAGCATCAGTTTTCACCAACCTCTCGCCAGACATAAAGCCTATAGCTATACGCTCAAGACGGCATTCTCAAGAAGACTAAGACTTCATATCGAACGAAATAAACAACCTACTTAAGGACAAAGTAATCGAACCCAGTATCTCGCCATAGAGGGCACAAGTACTCGTTGCCGGCGGAGGCCATCACCGTAAGCGCCTCGTCATCGACTACTCGCAAACAATCAACAGATACCCTCTCCCAAGCAATAATTCTATCATAACAAAAGTGGCAAAATACAACGTTTACAGTCAAATCGATCTGAAAAGTGCTTACCACCAAGTCCCAATCTTACCGGAAGAAAAAGTTTACACTGCATTCGAAGCTTGTGGTAATCTCTACCAGTTTACAAGAATACCGTTTGGCGTAACGAATGGAGTGGCGGCTTTTCAAAGAACCTTGCAATACGTAATTGTCACTGAAAAACTTAAAGGTACCTTCGCTTACCTTGACGACGTAACTGTCTGCGGTAAGGGCAAATCCGACCATGACAAAAATCTTGAAGTGTTCATGAAGGCCGCTGAAAAATACAAACTAACCTTAAACATGAACAAATGCACATTTGAATCAGAATCAATCAATTTGCTTGGATATACTATCGCGCACAATGTTATAAAGCCTGACAAGTCTCGATTGGAACCGCTAACGAATCTTCCAATCCCCACGGATACTACTACACTGAAGAGAGCGCTCGGTCTCTTCGCCCACTATTCAAAATGGGTCAACAACTTTTCTACGAAAATCAGACCTTTAATCGAAGTTACTTTTCCATTATCTCAAGAAGCTATCACTGCCTTTCAAAACCTTAAAACTGATATATCGAAATCAGCATTAGCAGGAATCGACGACAGTGAAATATTTTCAGTTGAGACAGACGCTTCCGATTTTGCCATCGCAGCGACCCTATCACAAAAGGGTCGCCCTGTCGCATTCTTCTCTCGTTCTCTCAACGACTCCGAAAAAAGGCAACCTTCGATTGAGAAAGAGGCCTGCGCCATAGTCGAAGCTTTGCGAAAATGGAGACATTTCCTGATAGCAAGACATTTCTTACTCATTACAGACCAGCAATCTGTATCATTCATGTTCAATCAAACACATTCTAACAAAATAAAGAATGAAAAGATCGAAAGGTGGCGGTTGGAGCTCTCGTGTTTCAAATATGATATAGTCTACCGACCTGGGAAACATAACTTCGCCGCTGACGCACTTTCACGAGTATGCATGCAAATAAATACTGCCGCTTCTAACTCTAAACTAGTGGAACTACACCGAAATCTCTGCCATCCAGGGGTCACGCGCATGGTTCATTAAGTCAGATCGAAGAACCTACCGTACTCCGTAGAGGATGTAAAAAGAATGACGGCCGCATGCCCAACTTGTACGGAAATAAAACCACGTTACATGAAACATCAAGGACATCTTATCAAAGCGACAGCCGCGTTTGAAAGATTGAACATTGACTTTAAGGGACCAATACCATCTAACACCCAGAACCGATACATACTGACAATAATTGATGAGTTTAGTCGTTTTCCCTTCGCTTATGCGTGTAACGATGTATCTTCAAGAACGGTAATCAATTGTCTCGAAGACTTGTTCTCCACTTTCGGTACTCCAGTGTACATCCACTCCGACAGGGGTACATCTTTCTTATCGGATGAACTTAGACAATTCTTGTCTTCCCACGGGACATCATGCAGCCGCACTACGCCCTATAATCCCCAGGGAAATGGACAGGTTGAACGTCTTAACGGCACACTGTGGCGAACGATACAACTAAACCTCAAATCAAACAATGAAGATATAGCAAACTGGCAAAAGGCACTGCTACCGGCGCTGCACTCTATAAGATCTCTCCTGTGTACGAGCACTAACACAACGCCGCATGAACGCATGTTCAATCACCCACTCCGTTCGCAAAACGGACAGTCTTTGCCGACTTGGTTACATTCACCTGGACTGGTGTTTATGAAAAGGCACGTAAGAAGTTCCAAGTACGACCCTGCTGTACAGGAAGTCCAATTGTTGCAGAGTAACCCAGAATACTCCTTTATAAGACTGCCTGAAGGGCGAGAGACAACAGTCTCCAATAGATCGTTAGCTCCAGCACCACGAGCTGTTGACGATGACCTTTCGGATGATGAAGTTGACAACAACCAATCCGAAGAAATCCCTGCCGTTTAAGACCAGCCAGCCAACATCGATCCGGATGCAGGAATCAGTCAACTTCGGCGTTCGAGCAGAGATCGCAGACCTCCAGCCTTCATGCAGGACTACGTCTCTTCGTAGAGGGGGCGAATGTGATAATAGCCTCCTTGCGTCTTTATAAGAAGACTTGTAGATACCTTATTGTCTCTGGTGTTTGACATTGTCTGTTGCTATGTCATTCTATCAGCAACTACGTTTATTTACCATGTCCTATTTTATTATTGAATAAAGCCAATATTCTATTTGGTCTTGTTTAAACTTATATCAAAGACCACGATGTAACATGATGTATGTTCAGATTTAGAATAAAAATGTGAGTTTGGATAAAAAGTAGCCTATGGGTTAATACATAGCGTAAGAAACAGAGCATCGGAGCATCCTTAACATAACTTGGAAAGACAGAGTTACAAACGAGAGAGTGCTGGAGATTGCACAGCTGCCCAGCATCACCGCCCTCCTCAAACAGAGACGACTGAGGTGGCTGGGGCATGTGCATCGGATGAGCGGCACTCGTTTGCCCAGGCAAGTTTTGTTGAGCGAAGTGGCATTTGCGAAGCGTAAGGTAGGACGTCCCAGTCTCCGCTTCAAGGATTGCGCAAAGCGCAACATGGTCGCCTTCAACATCGATCACGGCTTGTGGGAGGATCTTGCTTCCGACCGCAATGAGTGGAGAAAGACTCTCGCAGAGGGTTGTGAAACCCACGACAACGCCTGGTTTCAGAGTCTAGCACAGAAACGGGCGAAACGGCACGGCTACGATGCAGCTTCTGCTTTGTCGCCGGGCCCTCAGTTCGTGTGCCAAAAATGCGGGCGAACGTGCCGTTCTCGGATCGGACTTTACAGTCACGAACGGCGTTGCCTCTCTCAAACAGACGCTGCTTAAATCATCTGTCAAGATGTAAGAGGCCTTGTATATAAGAACCAGAATGTCTCTCCTGCGGACATATAATTATAGTTAAACCATTTAAATGAGTTAGCTATAGCGACTCCGAGTCATTTATTTATATTTTATGATATTTTTCTTTTATTTCGTTGCGCCCAACAGGGTACATAACATCTCAACCTCATCTCTTATAGTCCGACAAGCTCGTGCAGGGCTCTTCGCGGAACCCTGTCACAGTCAGCATTTGCCGCACTTGTTAAAAACAATCTCGTTAAGGACAGCAGAAACTCCCTGCGACAGGATTCCGCCGAGCGTCGCGCACGAGACTATAGTTCAAATTACATGTCATCTACCATTATCATCCCAGCGTATGTCCCGCTGCAGGGCACAGACCTCCTCTTAGAATGAAAAGCCTTGGGCCGTAGGTCCCAAGCGGGCCCAGTGTAGATTGGAAACTTCACACACGTCATTGAACTTCTTCTTAGGTCTATGTAGGTTTCCTCACGATATTTTCATTCACCGTAAAGCTCATGGTAAATGACATATCGTCACTACTTTGAAAAAATATCGTATCTCAAATCAATATGTAAACCAAACTGAACTTTATTGCACACTCAGTAAAGTTCAATTAGCCAGATTATCGCTTTTGAGATACGAACTTTTTTCAAAGTAGTGACGAAATGAACTTTCACGCATTAATTTCGAAAAACTCAGAGGTGCAAGCCTGGGCTTGAACCCACGACCCTCTGCTTAACAGACAATAGGTCAAACCACTAAGCCACCACGGCTTGCACCACCTATATTAATAAAATATTGAGATAATTAGCATCCTTAGCATCTAAGCTAACTCACACTTCATCATCATCATCATTTCAGCCGAAGGACGTCCACTGCTGGACATAGGCCTCCCTCATTGATGCCCCATCATTACGATTTGAAGCGATTTGCATCCACGCTGAACATGCGGCCTTCACCAAATCGTCCGTCCATCTCGTTGGTGGACGACCCACGCTGCGCTTGCCAGTCCGTGGTCTCCATTCCAGAACTTTTGGGCCCCAACGGCCTTCTGTTCTGCGTGCTATATGGCCTGCGCATTGCCATTTCAACGAGCTAATCCGTTTGGCTATTTCGGTGACTCCAGTTCTTCTATGGATCTCCTCAATAACTAACTCACACTTGCCTGATGTTATCCTTTTTAAACGGCTAGTGATACAGCGAAATTATCAGAACGCAAAGGAAAGTTCACTCGGAACTTTTTTCAATTTATTACGGCGGATCCTTCACATACAGGGCGTCAGGGCAATTAAAACTTTCCTTGGACCACAGAGCCATGCAACGAACTCGCTAGGTTTGTAAAAAAAAACTGGTTGTCTGTAAAGTCGGTTTACGGACGATAGTTTAACATGACAACGTCATAGCAAAACATTCAAAAAACAAAAATGAAACCAGGCGGTCACCCATCCAAGTACTGACCGCGCCTGACGTTGCTTAACCTCGGTGATCGGACGAGAACCGGTGTTTTGTCAAATATCTTGAAAACGGTGCATCCTACGGCAAAATCAATGAAATTTTCATCCCCCCTTGAAACCCCCCTCCACACCCTCACTCCCTCCTTCCACCCCGCACCCCGCTAAATATCCGAGCGCTAGAGTACCTGTTCAGTTCACTGCTCTCTCTTGTAAGTACCTACATGTACGTTACATTGCGTCATCCTTTTTCGTGTTTGCACCCGGCGTTCATCGATTTATTAGACGTTGGCACGTCAAAATCTTTGGATACGTTGTCCAGCATGTCGGACTAAAAGGTATCACACCAAAACTGTTGCCAAGACACTCAACAACTCTACAAGCCCTAACTTCACAAACTCTACACCTCATTCAAAATATATGTGGCCCTTTTGCAACCGTCATTATCATCATCATTTCAGGCGGAAGACGTCCACTGCTGAACATAGGCCTCCCCTAAGGCTCGCCAAACAGATCGGTCCAGTGCCATCCGCATCCAACGCGATCCCGCAACCTTAAGCGGGGTTTACACGGGTGACTACAGCCGCACGATTTTTGCCGCGCGGCTAAAATCGACCGTCTAAATGCAAATTCGGCTAGACTAAAGCCGCGAGCCCCAAAGTTGGGTAGCATCCGACTTTGGCCGCGCGACCAGCCGCACGGCGAAAATGGACCCGTGTAAACCCCTCATTAACCAAGTCGTCGCTCCATCTTTGATTTATCTTGTCCCGAATAACCATCATGTTGGTTTCCATTATTTACACACAAATTTACTCACACGAACATCCACTCATTCGGGTATGTATTACAATAGCGAGTACGAAAGACCGAATGTATTAAAATATCGAATGGGTCTAAAGACCGACACGATTTTTTTCTGAAACCGTAAACTTATCAGAATTTATTAAAACGGCATCATACAGAACCCATTAGGTTAGGTTAGGTTTGTTTTATAACAATCTTAAAAAGTTAACGGTTTCAGAAAAAAATCGTGTCGGGATTTTGACCCATTCGATGTTTTAATACATTCGGTCTTTCGTACTTCGGTATTGTAATACAAACCCACTCATTCACCCTTAAATTTACATTCACATACGCGCGGTGGAGAAATAGAAAAATGTAATAATTTTAATTTTAGGTTAGATACCTATGAGTAGACCTAAATAATTAGCAAATAGGATATTGTATCCTTCCAGTGATTGGATTCACCTGAAATTTGATATACTTATGTTAAATATAGCTTTGTGTTATTTCCCAATATTGCGCATATATGTATACGGAACCCACGAATGATAACATGAGAGTTCCGAATTTCCTTCAGTAGTTAAAGAATCCTAAAATGAAAGAGTTGAAACACGATGAATCTATTTACAGCTTTATTTTTCATCAGTATTGCGGCACTAAGAAAATATATTTGAATACAAAAAGAAACGGACAAAAATAATACAGAAAATGTACAATACAATACAATACAATAGAATACAATACAAATATTTTTTCACCTCACTAGCTCGGAAAGCCCTTTTTGTTTGTTTGACATCTATTGAGAAAATCGCTTTTTATCCACATGTGAAGAAAGAATTTTGACATTTGAAGGCAGCTTACGTGATATTTGACAGCTAACAAAACGTAAAACGTTAAAAGTGCTGAATTTTGAACATCACAATTAATGAATTGCATCGAGTAAAAAACACTAAATACAGTCTTACAACTTTATTTTAATTCATAAATATCAGCATTCAACATTAACCTTCATTCTTGTTGCAAAAACGGATAAAATGTTCTGACAGTCCAAGTAAGTCGATGTGCGAACAAAACGCATCCGAAATAATAAAAAAAAACTTAAGTCAAAACTTTTCAATTAATTATTTTGAGTGAATAAATAAATAATAATTGATAGTACAAACCCTTTTTCTTATTTTCCTCACTGTAGTGAGGTGAAAAGTTTTGTGTTATACACGGGTGAAAAGTTATTTTACGTCTCGTGTGTTGGAACACTCGCTATCGAAAGGATTCTATTTTTGAACCACTCGCTTCGCTCGTGGTCAATCATAGAATCCTTTCGATAGCTTGTGTTTCAAATGGACACTCGCAGGTAAAATACAACTTTCCCCCCTCGTATAACAAATAACTATTATTGATCACCAAAAGCAGTACAGTGACTTACAAAAATAAAAATTCAGGCAATGTACTTATTTTACTGACATAAATTCATTTTTACATTTACTTATCGAGTAACATACACTAAAAATACAGTATACTTTATTTATTTACACGTATTATTTACAAGTAGGTACATACAGAGACTTGGTGGTTTGACCTATGGGCTCTCAAGGTCAGGTCTCTTAGGGTCATGGGTTCAAGGCAGACTCGTGCCTCTGGGTTTATCGGAATTTATTATTTACTTCGGACTGCAGGCCACATAATTCTTAGAATAATAGGGCTTAGACCGTAGTTCCCAAGCGGGCCCAGTAAGGATCGGGCACTACACACATACCATTGAATCTCTTCGCAAGTTTTTCTCGCGATATTTTCATTCACCGTAATCTTCAATAATGTGGCATGCAAAACACCCGTGCAAGAGTTTATGTTTCCTAACTTATCTGTTAATGTTTAAAGATTTTGGTCCGATTTTGTGGGAATGTTGAGATAAAAAGTAGAAATTTATTCCCACTATCCAATTATCAACTTATCTTTTATTTAACAGCGTGTAGTGGAACTAGCATGAAAGAGTAACAAACATATATTATTACAAACATTTGCATGTAAAATATTACTAGGATATTTGTGCTTGTTTTCTGCACAACAAAGAGTTCAGTCACATTGATTTTATTTTATTTTAATATAGCGGGAAAAATACAACATAAATAAAGACACATTAATCAGTAAATAAGGCTAATACATAAACCAAAACAATTTCAAATAGCTTACACATTTGTTTGCTAAAAGTGCCAACTTTGTATAATTGATTACAAGGTAAAATGTCAATTAAAATAACGTAAACGATATAGAAGTCGCATTCAAAAAATTTGTGCACAATTATAGGATTTAAGTAAAACAAAACTTAATGGATCATGAAGCGATCATGATATTGTTTTTATTAAGCCCTTATGTACAAATTTTATAAAAACGACTCACTCGTAACAATTCATAGAATTGGAAGAAGAGTCGTTTTAAAAGAAATATACAATTAAGTGATTTAATTAAACTTTATTGATTCCTCGGTGTAACGAATGTTACCCATGTAGTTTGTATGACTAACTTTCTTATTGAACACGTATCGAGTTACTAGTAAACAAAACTAAATCAAACAAATGTTACTAATATTACAAATTATAAATGAGAAAGACCAAGAAGGACATTCCATGATCAGATTGGAGATGGCCTGAAGAAGGTTCAGGTCAAGAGTACCCGAAACCGGCGAGCATGTATGAAAAGACTAACGAGTGTTGCGGATGCGAAAGATGTATGTCAGGATCGAGGCAGGTGGAAACAAATAGTCTCTGCCTATCCCCTTGCTGGGAAGGAGGCGTGATTGTATGAATGTATGCATGTATAATTGAGAAACTCTGTGGAGATTGAGACAATAGGACACTTTATATACCGGTAATACGTTCCCGTGGGATAATAATGTAACTTTTCTCAAAAATATCCGTAAAAGTTGACATTATTCATTACATATCAGAACGTGAAGTGCATAGTTTATGGTCAGTAAAAAAATTAAAAAGTTAAAAACATTGCAGGCTCGATAAACTCGACAACAATGTCGCATACAAATTCCATTATTGTCGAGTCTCAAACTTTTTAAAAAGTTAAAACGGCCACGGTAATAAGTTGGCACTATTCGTATACAGCCAATTCAAATGACCGGTATCAGTTGTTTTGTTGGAAGTTCAAACTTTTTTAAACAGCTTGTGACGTTTTCGGTAGAAAAATACACCTGCAGTTTTTTTTTTAATGAAAAAAGGCGGAAAAGGTTTTAATGACATTTAATTTCAAGTGATTTGCAATTCTTTGTACCTATTTAAGTTAAAAAAAGTATTCCTTCACCATTTTTGAGAAAAGCTTTATATTAGTCTCGGCTGGAATAGCAATTGCTGGCTTCGTATTAGTTAAACAGACTCGCAAGCTCGTCCGTTTAATACTCATACTCAGCCAGCAATTGCCTCCTTCCAGGCCACGACAATAATGTACTATTAAACAAGGATGTAGGGCGCCGTTCAAGAATATTGAGGTAGGTTCCTCAGATGACGCATTAACTTCGTTATGATATGACGTTGTCTGAGCGAAACTTGAGCTTCATAACAATACGTTTACTTTTAGTTTACTACTGACAGATGGCTTGCCTTCATTTCATTTCCAACTTTAACACAATACAAATAAAGTAGCTATTACAAAATCTGCAAGCGTGGGTAACAGTATTCTAAAATTGGCTTTATTTGTAGGTCGTTAAAGTTAAATATGAAATGAAGGCCTTATGAAGGCAAACCATCTGTGTGTCAGTGGTAAACTTTATGTAATTTTACTGTACTATGTATTATTTTTTCAGCCGTGGTGGCCTAGTGGTTTGACCTTGCCGCCCAAGCAAAGGGTCGTGAGTTCGAATGCAGGCTCGCACTTCTGAGTTTTTTGGAATTTATGTGCGAAATTATATTTGAAATTTCATAAGGTGAAGAAAAACATCCTGAGGCAGCCTGCACCACAAAAAATTCAATGGTGTGTGTGAAGTACCCAATTTGCATTGGGTCCGAATGGGAACTTCAGCCCAATTCAATTCATTCTGAGAGGCCTGTGCCCTTTTTCAGGACAAAATCTAAGATTGGAAATGTTTCTCGTGAATACCTTTTCTAACGGGGGCAAAGCCACGGGTTAGCGCTAGTAATATTATGCACGAGGTCTCATCATCATCATCATTTCAGCCGAAGGACGTCCACTGCTGAACATAGGCCTCCCTCATTGATACTCAATCACTACGGTTGGAAGCGGCTTGCATCCTCCTTGAATCAGTGGCCTTTACCAAATCGATCGTCCACCTCATTCGTGGACGTCCCACGCTGCGTTTGCCAGTACGTGGTCTCCATTTGAGAACTTAATCAGCCCCAATGGTCATCTTTTCTGCGTGCTATATGGCCCCCATTGCCATTTCGACCTCACACTAAGTCGAAAATAGTCCTTTTGATTGCTGACACAAATCTATGGTGGTTAAAGTTTAGTTGAAAGAAATTACTATGCGAATATTTTTCAATATTAGTTGGGTTATTCGTCGGCCACGGTGTATAAAAATGTGATATCCCTTTTTTTTTTCTTCAAAGCTCAACTCAGCGTTGTTCATACGAAGTATTTTTTGTACTTCATTAGTTTAATAAAAAAACTTTACACATATACTTCTAGTCAACGGCCGTTACTATTACTTAGCTATGAAGAATCCTGACACATTGCTTAACTATGAACTTACTAAATATTGACTATGTGAAGCATAGAAAAAAAATGCCATAGGTATTTGTTGCGTGTGACATAATAGTAAGTAAAGCATTCTTTCCCTTATTTCTCATTGTAATTATTCAGAAACTTCATAACTGCGCAATGTCTCAGAATTTACTTCATAAAATGGCCGTTGACTATACTCGTAAATACTCACAAATAAAATTTTAATTATGGTAAGGTGCGTTGCAAATTTTTTATCTCTTTGCGTTTTCGTCTATAATCGGCCCATGCAGTTCTGTTTACTTTGAAAAACATGAACATGACGTGACCAGCGGTAATACTCAACAAACACATAATGAGCATCAGATTGTATGTCACCATACTCGAACGGACCAACTCCATTATTAACATAGGCATTAAAGTCGATAGACCAGACGGAATACCACACAGAGTAGCCACTATTATCTTTGACAATATCTCCCTCCTCGACCCCTTTTGAACCAACGTCAATTTGATAATATGAAATACAACTACAAAGTAAATAATAATACTAACCACCATCAATGACATGTTCATAACATAATTTAAAGTAGCAACAATACGGAGCTGGTAGAAGTAATCGATTGCGTACACAAGTAATACTTCGATGAAAGGGACCACCCAGGAGAAGACATTGGCAATTAAGTACTGTCTCTTTATTTCATTGTTAAAACCTTTAACCAAGTCCATGTAGATCATGACCGTAGTGATAAGCAGCCAATGGCTCATAATAATTCTAGGAATCAACACGATGAGAATGAAAATTATTTCCAAGGTATAATTGTCATCAATTCTAAGATGAGTGAATACATTGAACGCGATCATGTTGACAGAACTAGCGAGCATGAGGTTCAGGCATACATAATGCCTAAATTGCCTCCAGCTCGGTAACATCGTCCATGTTACTATACCGAATGTGAAATTAATAACTGATAGGATTAAGTTGATACTGTATAGGACTATAGAACACATATACACTGCTTGGTGCTCCGGTGATCTTGGTATTGTTGCATTATGAATAAGGATACTTATCAACGATGGTGTTGCCATATTTATTGCTTTGATTCATATGGTACACAAAACTTCACTTAAAATGTTCTCATCACAATCGTCATTGCTCTTGATGACTGTTCTTCTTTTATTTCTTCTGTTATTTTATTACTGTCGTCAGCCGTTTTCAATACACTGAGATTTCAACCACGAGAATGTATATGAGAATGATGTAAAACAGTACACTTTTATCACTTCATGTTTGTTGAAATATATAAATATATTTTACAAATTCAGGCGGCAACCGTAAAACAATGAAAGATTGCAATGAACTGAGAACCTTCTCCGTTTTTTCAAGTTGGTTAAAAAAATATCCTGCACATATGCATGCCCTTAGGATGCAGTTATAAAAATGGCGTGAAAACGACTTCAGTATACAGGAAAACCTAAAGTTTTTGATGAGCATTACTCATTGTACTATTACATTAATAACATTAAATATATCGTATTTATTGACCATTCTTCGAATTTGATGCATATACAAAAACCAATTTTACACTTAAACCACAAATAAAATTAGTCATATTAGACAATAATAACAACTGATTAGTATTGACGCAACGTAGAAGGATGCATTCGTATTGAAACTATTCCTGTGTTTTTGTTGGAAGGTCGTGATGCTGTCCACGTATACTTGTCTATGATGCATTTAATTTGAATTTGTATTATGTTCTTTTACTTTTGATGTACGGTGTCATTATATATTTTCTCCTATACAAATAAACACAATGTTTTAAGTATTTTACGTTTTATTTAAATGCTATAGCCGCTAGTCCACCCTATCAGTGGTAGCAGAGCGTGGTTGGATGAATATCTAGTGGCAAATGGAAAAAGCATAGTTAAAATCGTAAGTAAATGAGAAAATAAATTTTTTTAAAATGAGCTTGAGTATTAGAAGCATAGAACCGTTGACAAAATCGAATTACGATACCTGGTGCTTACAAGCACAGGCGATTCTCATAAGATACGATTTGTGGGAATACGCTAGTGGTGAAAAAACGTTAGCGGCAACCGCGACTGCCGATGAAAAGAGTGCATTCCTAAAGGAAGACTTAAAGGCAAGGTCAGAGCTACTTTTACTTATATCTCCGCCAGAACTTAAACAAATAAAAGGGTGTAATACATCCAAGGAGGTATGGGACAAACTAAAGTCTGTACATCAAAGTTCAGGACCGGCAAGAAAGGCTACGCTATTAAAGCAACTAGTATTGAAGAAAATGACTCCACAAGAAGATTTGAGCGACCATCTCAGTAATTTCATGGACGTAGTAGGTAAATTAGAAGACATGGTTGTCAAAATTCATCCAGAGTTATTAAGCATAATGATGTTATACAGTTTACCTACAAATTTCGATAGCTTCCGAACGGCTATTGAGTCCTGCCAAGTCCTGAAAATTTAAAAGTAAAAATCGTAGAAGAATACGAAGCAAGAAGGCTAACCGAAGCGAGTGAACCTCACAACGCATTCTACGCAAAGACGAAGAAAAAGGTACAATTTTGCAAGAATTGTAATAAGAAAGGGCATTCCACAGAAGCTTGTTGGTTTGAGAAGAGACCCAATAACCCCAATAAAACTAAAGGTCAAGAAAAGACATGTAACATCTGTTTAACAACAGGAACGTCGAAATCAAATGGCAATTTATGGTGTCTTGATAGTGGCTGTACGTCACAAATATGACGGGTGATAAAAGTATACTCCATAACTTAATCCCCGCGACTGACACTCTAAGGCTAGCTTCAGAAAAGCATACGACCGAAGTTAAAGGGAAAGGAAAAGCCGAACTGTATACAAAGGATCGACTCTATAAAATTAGTCTTTCTGACACATTATATGTACCTGATTTGTCGAATAATCTAATATCTGCAAGCAAAATTACGGATCATGGCTTTATCGTGAATGTCAAGTTCTAACAGTGAGAAGTTTGTTTATTCGTCAGGTTATACTTAGGAAGCATAGGGAGCTGAAGTTTGATGCAGAGCTTATTTTGAATAAGCGACGTACGGATCGTGTCTGTGCAGTGAACATTTCTCGTTTGGCACTCTCCGGTCGCCTTTTCTACTATCTTAGTCCAAAGCTCTATAATAAAATTAATAAGCTGAAGAAAATATATACACTTACACTTAGAGAATGCAAAACTAGGATTACTAATTGGCTGGTAGGATTATCATATGGGGAGATCGAGGACTTGATCTTGTTTCACTGACAGCGCCTGAGGGGCACATTTACACATTTATACATTTATACATTTATTTATTTATTCATAAACCAATAGAATTTTATAATATTACAGGTTATACAATACAAAATAAAGCACAACCCAACATCACATACTTAACTCAATTTATAAACCTACACTCATTCACAAATGCACACCTACACACATACACACACACACATACACACACACACACACACACACACACACACACACACACACACACACACACACACACACACACACACACACACACACACACACACACACACACACACACATGTACGCACGCATGCACGCATGCTCGTTTGCATGAGTTTGCATGTTAGTAAGTATAAGCTACTATTGATTTGTTTATAGCTTGTTGACCTCCTTCCTATAAACCTCATAATACGAGTACCTATGTTATTAAATTGAAATTGAAAATTGTACCTACTGAAATTGTCAGCACTTCGCCGGCTCCGGAGAACAAAATGATAACCACCATTATCTTAGTTTTATTTTTATGCCATATTTGGAATCCGTAGGTGCCAATGCACAAGCTCAATTTTTTTCGTAATTTTTGTACGGTAAATGACAAAATTGAAACATAATACAATACTATTCAATTTTTTTATTTATATACCTTGTAACTAGAATAAAAGTGTGCAATAATTTTATCATAAAATACTGAAAGCTCATCGCATGACAAACATCTATATTATTATGTTCTCGTCAAAATTAGATCGCTAAGTAATGATATGCGCAGTTATCTTTTTATTCTCGTCGCAAACCGCTAAATACTGTTCGTGCAATGGCGCTCACCAAAACTACGCATTTGAAACGGAACTCTAAAACGTCTTGCCATATCCTTTTATCACATTGCACGGGTCGAATGTAAATTGCAATGGTCTATAACGACATGTCAAGTGCAAAGGGTACGTGGCAATGTTTATTTACAATAACAAACTGCCTCTCAATGTGATCTCAAACCGGCTCGCGAAAACATTGTGTCGGCTTTTTAGTGTTCGATTTCTAAAACTATATAATTATTGGTGTGATTGGAGTATAAGTGAAGTGAGTGACAATGAACAAACAAAGGACATCGCGTTTAATGAATATTATGAATAAACTGCGACGGATAAAAATGTAGTGACTACGAATCATATATATGATTTAAGACAAATATCTACAGAAAAAAAAAATATTGCGAAGAAAATGATTCTGAATTGAACCAAGATTTCTCACCAGATGTGGCTGAATATTTGCCTAGCCCAGAGAGTTTTCAAAATTTACAGCGCAGTAAGAGTTCTTCAAGCATTGGAGGAGACTCAGATTATTTAGAAAAAGCCTCTCAAAATATAATAAGCACTCCATCAAATATATCGAACATTTCCCTCGTATTGAATTCTGTGAATTTTATAGCATCACCTTCAATCGTTTATCAACAACTTAAGGGAACTCCAGAAACAAACACTAATTGTTCTATTGATTTGACACCAACCTCAACACATGAATGTATAGGACCCTCTCATAAAAATTCAAAACTATGTCTGAGTCAAATATTCCTTAACGACGCTCAGCCGTCAACATCGTCTAATTCTATAGGTATTTTTGATAACCGAGAACAAGAACTAGCGTCGCCTATTGATGGTAATGATTTAGATGAAACATTACAGAGGAATAGTAATTGTAGCAGTGTAATCTCAGATAAAACGATTATCGGTAATTCAAGCATGACGTATAGACCTGCCCACCAGAGTCCTGGCCCTCAGAGTCCTCCCTGTCACAGTTTTGGCAATGAGAGCCCGGTTCACCAAAGTCCTGTCCGTTGCAGTCCTGCCCATCAGAGTTCCGATGAGAGTTCAGCCCATCAAACTCTTGTCAATCATATTCCTGAGCAGTACACTCCCAACCAACAAAGTCCTGACCCTCAGAGATCTGCCCGTCACAGTCTTGACGGTGATAGCTTGGTTCACCTAAGTCCTGCTCGTCGCAGTTCTGCCCATCAGAGTCCCGATCAGAGTCCAGTCCATCAAACTCCAGCCCATCATAGTTCAGAGCAGTACTCTCCCAGCCACCAGTGTCCTAACCCTCAGACTCCTGCCTGTCACAGTATTGACAATGAGAGTCCGTTTCACCAAAGTCCTGTCCGTCGCAGTCCTGCCCATCAGAGTCCCGATTACAGTCCACATCAAACTCTTGCCCATCATAGTCTTGAGCAGTACACTCCCAGCCACCAAAGTCCTGACCTTCAGAGTCCTATCCATCACAGTCTTGACAACGATGGCCAGAGTGAGGGAGACTCTGTGCACGCCAACATTGAAAGAGAATTAAAAAATAGAGTCGTGTACACCCCGAACCAGATGTACGCAATCATTATGAACGCGAAAGTCAACGGAGAAAAGTACAACGTTAAAGAAATGTTTCAAAAGGAGTTTTATAACATAAAAGAACTAATAAATAATTAAAATTGGGTCAAAAATGAGGTAGGGCAAAAAGTATCATGGACACAGATAAGGTAAATGTACCATATTACGGCATATTAAGGAACTTTCTACTTTGAGGTAAGATTTTAAAAAAAATACGAAGGTACTAGAAGTAAAAATTGTTTTATTTTGGAGACTGTTCTTATTAGATGGATATAGGATATTATTTTGCCTCGTAGCTTTTAATTTAAAGAAATAATCGTTATTTTGCTAAACCCTTACTTTGTCCGTAATTCCGTGCTAAAATTTGGCTCTTGATCTAATCCCGGGAATCGATGCACGTAATTCCGTGCTAGCTTCAAAGTTCACATTATATTTGGTAACCCCAAAAAATATTCCTCTATAAAATTACTTAAATGGTTTAAAATTATTTTAATCATGAAATAAAAATACAAATTTATCGTATAAATGTATTAAATATAATACAAAGTACAAAATTAAAAATCGAAATTAATAATTCCACTTAATCATTTTAATGAAAGAATCATTTGGACATTGATATAAAAAAAAATTGCGTTATGATTTTAAAAAAAAAAATATTATTTAATATCCATGCCGTACTCCATTCTTTCGTACATAATAACATAACGAGTTATCATTTCAGACTCAATTATAAGGCTCAGGTGAAAAAAAAAACATATACCGTAATTACGTCATAATTGTCTACAGTCATTATTAAACTTATTTACATCAAATTTTTGAATAAATTTAGCCCCAGTTATAATTCAACGATTAAAACATTTCATACTGAGTTTCTCTTATTCCGTGATACTCCCGCAATTAGGTTCATCGCGTCAGATCTGTGAACATAATTACGGCAGTCATAAATTCGTCAATTTCCCTTAAAATATGCTTTATATTAACTTGAAATAGTTATAAAACCTTCAGTTAATAACTACTGTACAATAATTTTACAAATTTAGATTAAATATACTTACCGGCATCACAACAAATCCTTACGAAGTTACCATTGTCACCTTATGCTCACAGACAACACGACGTATGGAACTACTGCGTGGTTACAACTGATGAGTTTGGAAATGCGATACTGCTGTTAGAACTTATTACGGTTATTCAAAATTAGTGTTTTTTGGTTGCAATTAAACTATAGTTGATGAAGCATTGTATTAAATCATGACTTTACTGATAGTTTTCTTATTATACGACAAAAACCAAAATGACACGGCATAATGTACTACCCCGGCATAGTGTACATTTACCTTAATGGAAGTGAGAGTCGCTTGCTCACAGCCCTCAATTTTACAGTATAAATATGATTTTGATTCTGGATATTCTCTAATGAACATAGAACCTGTCCAAAAAACAAAAAGCAAGCGGGGAACCAAGACAAACAGCAGTTCCTTAGTCAACCCAAATCCTGCCTCCGATTTTGAACATGCCTCTCAGAATATATTGAGAACTCCGTCAACTATTTCAAATATTTCGCTTATTTTGAATGCAGCAGATTTCATAGCATCACCTTCACCGACAGTCGGTGGAAATAACAAGATTTGTACTTCTGATTTGACACTAACTTCAAAGCATGCGTTGAATGAATCTTCATTGCAGCGGTCATCAAAACGATGTCTAAATCAAATATATCAGAACTGCAACCAGCCCTCGAACTTTGATGCTTACGAAGGTGACAAGCACAAAGAACAAACAAGGACCCTTGATGCTACTGATTTGGACGAAACTCTACAACCAGAAAATAATACAGAAAGTATCTTAACGCACGAAACGATGATCAGCAATGAAAGCACAACAACGATTCAAAGTTAACCGATAATAATAAATAATAAAATAATGAAAGTCAGTGTTTCTTCTGCAGAGCCGTCAATTTTAAAATACAAATTTTAATATGACGTCGATTCTGAATATTTCCGAATAAACACAGAGTCAATCCAAAAATTAAGAAGCATGCGAGGTACCAGACAGACAGTTAAATCTATAGTCAGCCCAAGCCCTGTCCTTGAAACCAAACTACCAGACCAGTATTATACACCCAGCTCTTGCCAATTATATTATACGACGACCTGATTAGCCTTTGTAAGGCAGGTGATATTCCAAGCTACTATCATGCTTTTTATGAGTCCTTGACTTATGTAAAGAACTCTGAAATGAATAATGATGATGAAGATGATGATCAAGAATAAGAATCAAGTAATAAGTACCTAATAAATTGTATTGTTTTAGTTTTTTTCGAGATTCTGTTAATTTGAACCTAATAATTGAAATAAAGCCAAAGTTGATTACCATGTTATTGTTTCATTGCAATACCAGATAAATTACATTATCATAAAACAAATTTCACAATATTAACGAGAATAAGATGATATGTAACTATTATTTTTACTAATCGAACCGTAAAAATAGTAGAATAAAATGATAAAACAACCATACAATACGTATTTTAAACCCTTGAAAAAGCGGGAATAAAATGATAATCGACTTTATAAATCACAGATGATGATCGATTTCCACTAACTTCTAATTTTTTAAATAACTCCTTTATAATATGTATTATATAAGTGACACTAAAAAAAGAAGAATTCTTAAAAAATTAGCTTTCCGTAACGCTGACTATCATCAGTTTACGTCCACTTGTTTAGAAGTAATTGGCAAAAATGTGTTTTTTATTTTTCCTGAAAAGTTACGTTTTTGCGATTATCATTTTATTCGCCGGAGGCGGCGACTTATCGGTGAGTTTCTGGGATGGGGGCCTGGAGATCTGTAATACAGGTTTTACCTAGTTCAGACTCCAGTCCCTCGCAAAAGTTACTAGTATCTAACTAATGTACTACCATAATGTTGTATTATTTATAAAAAAAAAAAAAGAAGTTCTATTTGAAAAGGAACAAGCCAGTGTCACAAAAGACGGAAAAACTGTATTAAAAGCTAACAGAAGCAATGGATTATACTATCTTGAATTTGATAAACCGGAAGAGACAGCAAACTTCACGCCTAGTGACGAAAGCGAAATTATGAAATGGCACAAGAAATTAGGTCATGTCAATGAAAGAGACCTAAAATAAATGGTTAAAAATAAAATGATGCAAGGACTCGACTTTAAAGAAAAAACTTTGGGTACCTGTGAGACTTGTATCAAAGGAAAATTTTCCACTCTACCATTCCAAAGCCATGGACAAATAATCTCTACCGAAGTGCACCAGATAATTCACAGTGACGTATGTGGCCCATTTGAGAATGAATCAATGGCCGGATCAAAGTATTTCGTAACATTTATTGACGATTATACAAGATATTGCTGTGTATATTTCTTAAAAGAAAAGAGCAAAGTAATCGACAAATTCAAGGAATATAAAAACTATGTTGAACTGTTTCATAAGAAGAAAATTCAAAATCTTCAATCTGATAATGGAGGCGAATACAGGTCTAAAGCGTTTGACAAATTCCTCAAAGATAACGGTATAAGCCGAAGACTATCTGCACCTTACACGCCTCAGCAAAATGGCATGAGTGAACGAAAAAATCGATCGCTGATGGATAAAGCAAGATGTCTGATGCTAGATTCCAATATCCCTGCAAAATTTTGGGCAGAAGCAGTAAATACTGCAAACTACTTGATAAATAGAAGCCCAGCAAGAGCTCTCAAAGGTAATTCCCCATATGAGAAATGGGTACGTCGAACACCATCAGGAAGTCACCTACACGTGTTCGGAAATAGAGCGTTTGTGATGAACAAAAACCGAAGAGGAAAATTCACAGCCAAAGCCACAGAAGGAGTATTCTTGGGATATGCGGAATATACAAAAAGTTTTAGAATCTATATACCCGAAAGGAATGATGTTGTTATCAGCAGAGATGTAAAAGTAATCGAAAAGATGCATTATGGCGGTACTCCTGCTGAGAAACGCGAAGATGTCAATCCAGAACCTGAAACAGAACAAATTGAAATACCAGAAATAAGAAACAAAATTAATAATAACTTACCTTTTCAGGAGCTTAACCCCCTTCCTTCCAGCTCTAGTCAAGATCCTGTTGATGATGAACCATCTCCCTCAAGTGGAAGACCACAAAGAGACGTGAGACCACCAGCATGGACCAAAGATTACGAGTTAAGTCGCTGCGTGACCATGTTTATGTCAGAAAACAATGACGACTATGACTGCTCTTTACTGACATATAAAGAAGCTGTGACTGGCACCGACAGACGAAATTGGGAGAAGGCAATACAGTCTGAAATGGAATCATTACAGAAAAATAACACCTGGGTATTAGTTGACAAGTCAGAAGCCAAAGGACACAAAATACTGTCGAACAAATGGGTATTTCGAATTAAAGATGACGGTACGTACAAGGCCAGATTAGTCGTACGTGGATGCGAGCAGAAAGGAAACCTAGATTTCGAAGACATTTATAGCCCAGTAGTAAGTCAATCTGCATTAAAAACTTTATTAGCCATTGCCGCATCTAAAGATTACTACTTCATGACATTTGACGTCAAGACAGCTTTCTTATACGGAGAGTTAACAGATGAAGTTTATATGAAATTACCTGTTGGCTATGAGACTAACTGCAATACTACTGACGTAGTTTGCCGATTAAAAAAATCGTTGTACGGTTTAAAACAAGCTCCATTTACATGGAACAAAACTTTTACCCAAGCTATGTTTGATTTGGGCTTCAAGACAATCAAAACCGATCGATGCGTTTTCATAAACGAAGATAAGTCAATAATAATCGGACTATTCGTTGATGACGGACTTGTCATAGGAAAAGACAAGAAAAAGATCGAAGTTATTTTGAAGAAACTTGAAACCAAATTTGAAATGAAAAAGAATGAAAATCCAAGTACTTATCTGGGTATGGAAATAAAAAACTCAAAAGAAGGAATAATTCTTACTCAGAGATCCTACATAAATGACGTACTGGAAAAATACAACATGAAAAATGCCAAACCTTGTGACACGCCCGCAAGTAGCGATTCAAAGTCGATACAGGAAACTGCCCAGGAGAAGGAATATCCCTATAGGGAAGCAGTGGGAAGTTTACTGTACCTGTCTACCAGAACCAGACCAGATATCGCACAAGCGGTCAATCAAGTTAGCAGGAATGTCGAAAACCCCACTAGAGAAGACGTCACAAAAGTCAAGAAAATATTCAAATATTTAGTGGGAACCAAAGAGAAAGGCATTTTGTTCAAACGGAACAAACCGATAGAGAACATCGATGCTTACAGCGACTCGGATTATGCTGGAGACCCATTGACGCGAAGAAGCACTTCTGGCTCCGTGCTAATGATAGCTGATGGACCAATATCATGGGCATCCAAGAGGCAGCCTATAGTAGCGCTATCGTCGACTGAAGCCGAGTACATAGCCGCAGCAGACTGTTGCAAAGAGGCATTGCATCTCAAATCTCTATTACAAGAAATAACCGGTTTGGACATAAAAATAAATTTGCATGTTGATAATCAAAGTTCGATTCAACTTGTGAAGTCTGGATCCTTCAATAAAAGGTCGAAGCACATAGACGTGCGGTACCATTTTATACATGAACACTTCGTGCATGGTTTAATAAATATCAGCTACTGTCCCACAGAAATTCAGTTAGCTGACGTAATGACAAAACCATTGTCAAAAGTAAAGTTTGAAAGACACTGTGCAAGATTAATGCATGTATAGAAACGTGTCTCGGCAACATGAGTGGACATCAGGAGAAGGTGTTGGAAGGTCGTGATGCTGTCCACGTATTCTTGTCTATGATGCATTTAATTTGAATTTGTATTATGTTCTTTTACTTTTGGTGTACGGTGTTATTATATATTTTCTCCTATACAAGTAAACACAATGTTTTAAGTATTTTACGTTTTATTTAAATGCTATAGCCGCTAGTCCACCCTATCAGTTTTAAATATAAATAGCATAGGTAGTCATTCTCAGAAAGGTAAAACGTGGAATTGCCATGAATGAGTAATATCTAACTGTGATGGTTTTTTGATACAAAACAATTTAAACGTAACAAAAGGTTTCTAATTTATTGAATCAGGCGTTACTTTGCGGAGGTCCATATTAATGAACTAAAACAATTACTTTGCTCACCCGCGACCTTACAATAGTTACGTTTATGCAAGAAATGTGTGTTCATGCAGTTCCTCCTACAGTCATAAATTTCGAAAACCATATGACTTAAAATCTTAGTGTGGATGATCTTCGTCCATCAGCATCATCATTTCAGCCGTAGGACGTCCACTGCTGGACATAGGCCTCCCTCATTGACGCCCAATCATTACGGTTGGATGCGACTTGCATCCACCCTGAACCTGCGACTTTCACCAAATCGTCCGTCCATCTCGTAGGTGGACGTCCCACTCTGCGCTTGCCGGTCCGTGGTCTCCATTTCAACGAGCTAATCCGTTTGGCTATGTTGGTGACCCCGGTTCTACTACGGATTACCTTGTTTCTGATTCGATCCCGTAGAGAAACTCCGAGCATAGCATATGTGGATGATATTTTTCAAAAATTCTGAAAAATCTAAAATATCTGGAAACCAGTGACACTTTGCCTCCTTTTAAAATTTGTCGTACATCTTACAGGACATCCAATATAATAATATACAAATACAGCTATTTTGTGAACCTTCTGAGAAGTTGTACCACCCGAGAAAGTGAACATGTTTATCAGGTGTACTTTTTGAGGTAGCGCAACTCCCAAAAAGTGATCCTTCAGAAAGACACATTTTACGGGCCTACGCCATTACGCGCTGTAAGAGACAGACAGGCAGACAAAGCACTGAAGGTTTAGTTACAGGATATATTTTATTTGATCGTTTTCTGGGTACGAACTGAAACTGAAATGAAATGAAACAACGCAAAAGTTATAATTTGTTTATTGAATTCTGGTATGTTTTTATTAACTTATGTATGTACATGCATAGGGTGGCACGCAGAAACCTGTGTTCTCGTCGTAGTAATAATTTTCTTTACATCCGCATCCCGGTGGGCAAGCTATGCGGGGACAGATTGGTTTTATTCCCTTTAGGTAGTTACTACATCTTCTGAGGCAGTTCAACGAGCATTGGGTGCGCGAAGCGTTCGGGTCAAAACAGCTATCTAGAAAAAGGTTCATCATCACCATCATCATCATCGTCATCATCATCATCATCGTCATCATCATCATCATAATCATTATCATCATCATCCCAGACTATGTACATCCCACTGCAGGGCACATGCCTCCTCTCAGAATGAGAGCTCTTGAGCCGTAGTTCCCGCGCGGGCCCTGTGCGGATGGGAACTTCACACACACAATTGAATTTCTTTTCAGGTGTACCTTACTGCATACCTGTGCAGGTTTCCTCACGATGTTTTCCTCCACCGTAAAGCCCATGGTAAATTGCAAATGTAATTTCGCACGTAAATTGCGAAAAACTCAGAGGTGCGAGCCCGGACTCGAACCCAGGACCCTCTGTTTGAGAGTCCATAGGTCGAACCACTAGGCCATCACCACCATGACCGGTTCTAAATTGATCGAGCTGCTTTAGAAACAGGTGAAAGGCTCGATCAAATCCTTATTTACTCGAGTAAAGTCGACTAAGAAATTTCTCTACCATCCTAAGCTTCAATATCAGTTGTATAGACGAAAGTATAAATATATATACAGTAATCGCTTCAAAATATGTAAAAATCAACCTTATGGTTAATGACATAGAGTGTTATGGATATTTTTGACACCTTGTTAACGTATATATATTTATGATCTTGACCGTACGGTACGACTAACTTATTTTTACACACAAGTCAAAGTGACAATAATCAATCTTATTGTTTTTTTTTTATTGTGAGAGGGAGGCAAACGAGCAAGCAGGTGATCTGATGTAAAATGATCACCACTAAAAATGTGTGTTTTTGTTCTTTTGATATAGGAACTGTCATAATAACTATAAATTAATTATATGTCTGAAAATAAAGTAAATGCCAATTATGAGTTTAAAATCCCTAACGCAGCTAACAAAAGAGCTGATAAATTTTAAACGGCTGAACCAATTTTGATGAAACGTGTCTATTCTCAGACCATCGCCAAGAAACCTGCTTTCGAATAAAAAAACCGCATCTAAATCGGTTCACCAGTTTAAGAGCTAGTACATTATGATGCCACATACAGATACACACACACACGTACACACACACACGTACACACACAGACACACACAAACAAACAGAGCGAGCAAACTTATAACACGCTTTTTGTGTCGCGGGTAAAAAATATGAAACTACGTACCATCATCATCATCAGATACCACTGCAGCAATAACCAAAGCCAGAATAAATATTTTTTTCCACATTGTGATGTTACTAGCGACTGAAAAAACAACGCAGGCACTGTTACTTATACTTTCCTGAGACAATTGAACACCTGTTTAATATTATATTTTTATTACCTACGTCAAAAAAAAAACTATTTCGTCATCATCATTTCAGCCGTAGGACGTCCACTGCTGGACATAGGCCTCCCTCATTGATGCCTAATCATTACGATTGGAAGCGATTTGCATCCACCCTGAACCTGCGGCCTTCACCAAAAAATAAATAGCTACTAATTGTTTTGTTTTTTAAGTTTATGTACTTTTTGGCATTAATTTATATGTCTTCCTTAAGCTCCAAACACACAGACTATCATATTTTTTATTAAATATAATTTATAAACAAATATGCCTATGATAACTTGCCTATCGAAAAGTGTTCATAGATTATTTTTTTGTTTTTTTGTGGAGTGCCTTTAGCCATCTTCCAGCTCCATCATCAGACCCTGGTTACCATCTGGGATCAAAGTACTCGTCAAGACGAATCAAACGAGTCCAAACTCAATGGGGTAATTCGTAATTTCATTAATTCAGTATGGCCAAAGGCACTCCACAATAAAACGACACAACCCCATCGAGTTTGGACTCGTTTGATTCGTCTTGACGAGTACTTTGATCCCAGATGGTAACCAGGGACTGATGATGGAGCTGGAAGATGGCTAAAGGCACTCCACAATAAAACAAAAAAATAAAAAAGCTATGAACACTTTTCGATAGGCAAGTTATCATAGGCCTATTTGTTTATAAATTATATTTGATAAAAAATATGTCTCATCAAGTTATCAGATCGGTGAAGGTCGATCTTCAACGGCTCTTAGACCATGCGGTGGTGGTGACGGTTGTAATATTCTAACTTGGATGAACGGTTGTGCGGTACCGTACCGCGAACTCGTTCATACAAGTTAGAATATTAGAACCATCACCGCCACCGTACCGCCACGCCTCCACTGTCTGAGACCACTATGGGCCGAAAGCCCGATCTAGCTGGACAAAATTATTTTACACTATTAATCAGTTCTAACGGGTGTGTTTATTAAAAGTTTGTCTAAATACACCAAAATTAAAAATGATTGTCTTTTTTGTGCAAATATTAATGCAAAAATAAAAACCAGTGTAAATTGGCCTTTGTATAGGAAGAATTACTACGGCAAAAGAGATCAACTAAAATTGGTTTACATTTATAACAGAAATGAAACATTATTGCAAATGGGACCTAAAAAAAAGAATAGCAGTAATAAAAATACAAAATGATAGCTTCAGCATATAATTTCATTCATCGTCAGAATCATCAAAACTGGGTAATATAAACTGACATTTCCCAAACTATCTTCGCCACGTACTTTTCTCACAAAGTCCAGAATTTTAAAATACGTCATCGTGTGTTTTTGTTTTGTAACACGGTCAAGCTCAAAATCTAACAATTTAGCGAAATCAAGAAACTTAAAATATGCACTAAAAATGTGATATCACTTTCCTCGGCATTTTTCTCAGCAAACGTGGAAATATTTACAATTACAATAATTATAAAAAATAGTACTTACCATCAACTTCACGATCCGTGACTAAAAACTTATAAATTTTTCTTATAAATACTGTGAATCACACGTAAAAAATTACGAATTGCACACGACAACGCTTTTATTGACACTTCGACGTTAATAACTAATTATTCGAGGGTACTTTCACAAAATTATCAACGGAATCGTGACCTCGGGAGTATCTGTTATCGTTTTTGCTAGTACTAATACAGAATTGCAGTGATGGTTTTTTAACCGACTTAAAAAAAGAGGAGGTTCTCAATTCGTCTGGTTTTTTAGGGTTCCGTAGTCAACTAGGAACCCTTATAGTTTCGCCATGTCTGTCCGTCTGTCTGTCTGACCGCGGCTAAGCTCAGAGACTGTTAGTACTAGAAAACTGTAATTTGGCATGAATATTAGTCAAGCCGACAAAGTGGTTAAATAAAAAAAACTAAAAAAATTTTTTTTAGGGTACCTCCCATAGACGTAAAGTGGAGGTGATTTTTTTTTTCTCGACTAACCCTTTAGTGTGGGGTATCGTCGGATAAAATTCAAAATGGTAGTAAATATATTAAATTTACAAGGAAAATTATAGCGGCTAAGATTGCTTGGGAATTATTTGTAGTTTAAGAGTAAATAGTAGCCTAACGTATTAAACATACCGTCACTACTTTGAAAAACTCGTATCTCAAATCAGCATGTAAACAAAACTAAACCTTGATACGCGCGTAATAAAGTTCACTTTGCCAGATTAACGATTTTGAGATGTAGTATATTTTTATTATTAATTTAATTTACTTTTTTTTTGTAATTTTTACTTTAAAGGCTTGTTGTTTTTCTTTTTAGTGGCAATAAATATTATTCGAATTTGAATTTATAATTAAATTTAATGAACCAGTTTAAAAGGTCCTTCCTTACGTCCTATTATTATTTATCTTTTAAATTTCGTCAGTAAAGAGTTTTCCATTCATAGGTATTCACTACAAGTAAATTATTGAGGCGAGTTTGATCGACATTAGGTACATACCTACCTACTTTTTCTTCCATGTGCTGTCATGGATGAAATTTAAACTTTGTCATAACAT
Source organism: Archips xylosteana (assembly GCA_947563465.1). Classification (NCBI taxonomy): domain Eukaryota; kingdom Metazoa; phylum Arthropoda; class Insecta; order Lepidoptera; family Tortricidae; genus Archips; species Archips xylosteana. Next base: position 1,874,909 of record OX387348.1, on the reverse strand, counting down.
AACTGGCACTAACTTTTGTGTAACTCTAAGGGACCTTTTGCACTGTAATATTGATTTTTGTGTATCAATAAAAAACAACTTCTTTTTTTAACAAAATCAATATATTTAACGACCGCTTTAGCCTAGTTGGTAGTGACCCTGCCAACGAAGCAATAGGTCCTGGGTTCAAATCCCGGTAAGGGCATTTATTTGTGTGATGAGCACGAATATTTGTTCCTGAGTTATGGATGTTTTCTATGTATTTAAGTATTTATTTATCTACTAGCTTTTGCCCGCGGCTTCGCTCGCGTGTACCATGAGTATTCCAAAGAACCAAGATATCAAGCAAGCAAGCATACAGGCAAGCAAGCAAGCATGCAAGCAAGCATGCATGCACGGAAGCAAGCAAGCATGCATGCACGGAAGCAAGCAAGCGTGCAAGAAAGCGTGCAAGTAAGCGTGCAAGCAAGCGTGCAAGCAAGCCCGACTAAACTTTCTTTATATACAATAATATAAAACCTATTATTACGCAAACACTTAAATAGCTTGAGAAAATATATGAAAAACGTAATGCGTGCCTACAAAATTTGAGGGTTGCCCTCGATTTCCCTGAGATCCCGTCATCAGATCCTGATTTTGTGACAATGGGACCATCTCAGGAGTATATTGTATTCTTTCGAATAAAAAAATAATTTTTATTATCGGTCCCCAATTGATCGAGAAATCGGTGAACATACACCTACATAAAAAAATACATAAAGTGGAATGCATAACCTCCTCCTTTTTTTGAAGTCGGTTAAGGAGCCCTTTGCGGCCTACTTACAGTATAAACTTATGAATTTTGAAATTTTAGCTTTGTACAACCAGTAAAACGCAAAATCCCGTTTTTTCCCGTTCCCGTAAGAATTTCGGGAAATGCTTTCTTAATGCTCCACTACACTCCCCAAGGAACCCACTTGCCAAATTTCAGCTTTCTATGACCAGTAAAACGAAAAATCCCGTTTTTCCCGTTCCCGTGGGAATTTTGGAAAGTTCTCTTTCAATGCTTCCTTACACTCCCCAAGCAACCTACATGCCGAATTTTAGCTTTCTACGACCAGTAAAACGAAAAATCCCGTTTTTTCCCGTTCCCGTGGGAATTTTGGAAAGTCCTCTCTCAATGCTCCTCTACCCTCCCCAAACAACCTACATGCTGAATTTCAGCTTTCTACGACCAGTAAAACGAAACATCCTCTTTTTTCCATTCCCGTGGGAAATTTGGAAAGCCCTCTCTCAATCCTTCTCTACTCTACACTCTCCAAGCAACCTACATGCCGAATTTCAGTCTTCTACGACCAGTAAAACGAAAAATCTCGTTTTTTCCTTATCCCGTGGGAATTTCCGAAAATCCTTAAAACAATTTTTTACTATTATAATTACCTACTTCTATGCCAAATTTGAAGAGTCTAATAATTATAGTTCATAGGATCCCGTTGAACTGAATATATAAATCCCGTTTTCTCCTTATCCCGTGGGAATTTTGAGAAATCCTGAAATTAATGTTTAAACTAATGTAATACCTACTTGTATATCAAATTTGAAGAGTCTAGTTATTATAGTTACTGAGATAGGGTCACTCGGAATCGAATATATAAATCCCGTTTTTTCCCGTTCCTGTGAGAATTCCCAAAAATCCTTCCTTAGTGGATGTCTACATTGTATCAGGTATCTATGTGCAAAATTTCAAGTCTCTAGATCCAGTGGTTTGGGCTGTGCGTTGATATATCAACAGTCATTTAGTTTATTTAGACATTTCAACCCCATCGCACCCCATCCAGGGAGATGGTATTTTACGTCCGCCACGTCGGATTTTAAAACCGTTGTTGTTTTCGTAACCAGTGACCGATAAACCATAGAAACAATACCCATGTTGATTTTCAGACTGTGTCCCCCCATTTCCTCCTTTTAGGGGTTGAATTCCCAAAAAACCTGAAACACGTGTTTAATCATTTATTGTTAGGAGTACTTCTGTGAAGTTTCGAATAAAATAGTCGAACTAATCTTGTTTCCCCATACAAACTTTGGACCCCCGTTTCACCCCCTTAGGGAGTGAATTTTGAAAAATCCTTTCTTAGTGCACCCCTAGACCTTATAAGGAACCTACCTGCCAAATTTGGAATCTCTAGGCCTAGCGGTTTGGGCTGTGCGTTGATATGTCAGTCAGTCAGTTTCTTCTTTTATATATTAAGATATAAGTATGTTTATCGTCGTCTAGTACCCATAGTACAAGCTTTGCTTAGTTTGGGACTAGGTCGATTTGTGTTAGATTGTCCCCTAATATTTTTTTTTTTATTTTTTTTTTATAATATACCAGGTAGTTTCTGCTAGCCCTTTATCGACGGGTGTCAACTATAATAGTTGACAATACATATGTTTAGTATAAAATAGACTTTCTGTCACTGTTATTAGGTAGAGAATTCATATTTATTTAGATTGTGCCCGTAGCTAAAGTAAAGTAGAGCAACGTGTCGAATTTAACGGAAATAAATTAAAACACGGTAAACATGAAACTACCGCGAGACTCACTCATAGTGAAAATAAACGGATCACTCACGTCTTAAAATGAGTTAAGGGCTACGGATAGCCCGAAACATGTCGAGTTAAACTCGTTTTAAGACATGAGTGATCTGTTTATTTTCACTAAAAAACATGGTGTATTAATATACACGTGACAATTCACGTGACGAATCTGTTAATTGTAACTACTATGTATAGGTAACGCCACCAGAGTTGAGGCCACGCACACAACCACATCTCATGTAATGACAGCGGGATTTTGACGTTGTGTTGACGTTAAACGCCAACACAACGTCAAAATTACTCGAGATGTGGTTGTGTGCGTGGCCTCAACTCTGGTGGCGTTACCTATATACAAACTTGTTATGTTGTATGTTGACACAGCTGCCAATAATTATAAAACTAATGTGGTAATTCTAGAAATGAAATAAAATAAAATAAATTAAACTGACGTGTTTTAAATACGCATTTATTATGAAAAATAAGTGGCCGAGTGAGGACGAAGTGGCACTGTTTTAGCTTGGTAGATGTCCCATGTTACGCTTGCCAGACCGTGGTCTCCGTTCGAGAACTTTTCGGCCTCAATGGTCATCCTTGGAGTGTTAGGTCCACACTTGCTGGCTCGAGCTGAGGCTCTGACTTCAAACAGATTAGTAGAAAGATATTTACATGCTCATTGTGGTCGGTTCAATTTTTATTTTATAGTTTTTTGGGCGTATTTGAAGGCGGTTTTTATTTTTTATTTAAATTTTTTTCTACGAGCTAATCCATTTGGCTATGTCGGTGACCCTTATTCTTCTACGGATCTCCTCATTCCCGATTCGATCCCGTAGAGAAACCCCGATCATAGCCCAAAAGTACAGCTCAGCTAACTAACTTCAGCTGAGTACTGAAATAAAATATTGTTAGCCACGTATATAGTATAAATCTTCCCAGGTGAATGTTTCGCTTCGAGCCATTACATTAAATTTGAACCTTAATACTATGACGATACCGTTTGTTTTGAAAGATAAGGGCTCGAAGCGAAAAATTCACCTGGGAAGATTTGTACTATACACGTGAACAGACTTTAATATCCCCATAGCGTTTCATAATCTCCGTTCATGTTCGGAATTTTGATGCGCCCACGCCCCGTGAATGTTCTACTGTAATAAAAAAAACGTTCTGAAGTCATTAATTCAACACATGTTCCCTTTTTGGGTTCCGTACGCGCATATTGTGGGAAAGGGAGCCTATTACCTGGCCACTTGTCTCTACGTCTGTTACAAGATTGTACCTACAGGTGGCTAGTATAAATAATATAAATGAGAAAAGTTTAATATCTTTATTTATCGGCAGGCATGTATTTGAATATCGAAATTTAATATGTTCAATGGGTTATAATACCGTCTTTTGACCTAATTCCTGTCAAGCAAAGAAAATAACGGTGAATTCAAGCCCGGACTCGCATTACTGAGTTTTTCGGAATTTACGTTCGTACACATTTGAAATTTACCATGGCTTTTACATTGAAAGAAAACATCGTGAGAAAACCCGCTTACACCTGCGAAGAATTTACTGCTGGTGTGACAAAAATTATCCTATGTTCTTTTCAGAGTCACAAACTATACCTCCAACCAAATTTCATCTAAATCGGTTCAGCGGTTTAATTGTGAAGAGGTACCAGACAGCCAGACAAACTTTCGCATTTATAATTGTTAGTATAGATATGGATTTTTACTTGCTCATGAAGAATGAAGCCCTCAGTGCGTAAGTCTAACTCACACTTGACCGGTTCTGTTGTCAAAAACTGATATACTTTTTTGTAACTCAGATAACCAATAAGAAACGGGAATGACGACGGCAAGAAACCAGATGAAAATGTCACTGATTCTATCAAAATTGGGTCGTGTGCTGGTGGTGACGTTACTTGCGTAGGAGTAAAAAATGTGTTCAAAAATTTAATTGTATTAATTTAGATATCATAATTTATTAACAATGTAGATCTGTTATGTTGTGTCTGTGTAGCCAAACGGATTAGCTCGTTGAAATGGCAATGGGCAGGCCATATAGCACGCAGAACAGATGGCCGTTGGGGCCTAAAAGTTCTCGCTCGAATGGAGACCACGGACTGGCAAGCGCAGCGTGGGACGTCCACCAACGAGATGGACGGACGATTTGGTGAAGGCCGCAGGTTCAGGATGGATGCAATTCGCTTCCAACTGTAATGATTGGGCGTCAACGAGGGAGGCCTATGTCCAGCAGTGGACGCCGTACGGCTAAAATGATGATGTAGAACTGTTTGAAAAAAATATACCTTGTTGAGACTCTTCCCGGATTCTACTCAACAGGGTTTTTCCGAACCGGTGCTAGATTCTTCGACGTTCATAGGAGCATCAATTGATGCCTAAATTGAATAAAGAATTTTGACTTTGACTTTGACACACCAGCTTCGCCCCACGTCCGTGGAACAACTTAAGCTGGTACAGCAAAAGAGGTGTCTGAAAACTAAAGTTAAACCAATTGGTGAGGCTATTTCTTACAAACTATGCCACTTTAGTACGGGACAACCAAAAATACCCCTGATGACGAAGATCCATAGGAAATTGAAAGGTAATCAAGAACCACGGTTACAGAGACCTACTGAACTGCATGAGAGTAAGGAAAATTGGAGTAAAACACATGCGCACTTACAGGTTCGGCTTCTTTCCACTACTCCAGCGCTAGGACCTTGGCTGATAGTCCATCGGCAGCCCAAGGGGAGGCTTGACTCACTCCAACAGCACGTGATGGGATCAAAGGACACAGATCTCTGCCGTAATTAAGATTGTCCAACAAATACAGTCACTCACACAAACACAGAAGCGTTCTGATATATATATTTATCCAAATTTTAACGGATGGATAGTACTTTTAGAGTTTTTCGTAGATTTAAAACCAATAGCGAACATCCAACACACGATTCGTCCAACTCTTCACATCGAACGAGAGCGAGATCGTCTATATACACCGGTGCGCATGTTAGAAAAGGATGGGAAAGGACACCCTCATGCAGTTTTTATTAAAAATAAGTCAAACCACCTACATTGGCGCAAGCACCAATAAATAGTATTTTCATGCCTCTGCTCGGAAATGTGGCGAAAGATGGTCTGTTCTTGGTCCCAAAACAATCAATAGTTGTACATTGAATGAGCAGGCCTGTTCTATTGAGCAAGTCGACCAATCAGAACACGACTTGTGCTGCATATGAAATTAAATTGGCCAATGAGAAGTAGTTTTATTTTTTAGTAATATTCATCCCTTCACGGATAGGCAAAGGAGTCAGATTCCATACAGCCATATATGACTGTTTTTAATTATCTGAAATATAGTTCTGTCACGGTCTAAGTCGTCAGTCCGTCCTAGTCAATATATCCTGTCAGCTCCTCATGCCTTCTGTAAAGCGATATAGTGTACGAGCGGCCAGCGGCTACTAGGGGGTAAACAAACAAAGGGAATACGCGTTTTTACTTGAATTCTTAATTTGCTTACACTGCCGTGTCATGACAAAACACTGTAACTCGAGTTACAGTGTTTTGTGCTAACACCGTTAAATTGACTATTCGGACCCCTAATCTATATATGCATGCTTAGAGTAACTGATTTTCTATCAAAACATTGAAAAACGTCATTGCAATTTGCACTGTAACTCTTAAAACATAGGGTCTTGATTAGACTAAACACTGTATTATCTCTAGATACCGTGTTTTGCAAAACAAACTCACATTTTCTTAGTATAGTATCAAGATTTACAGTGTTTTGTCGCAACAATCACACGAGAAATTAGTCCAAGTCCTTGTTTATTGTAAGCCGGGACTTCTTCAAGGTAATCATCCTTTCTAAAGACTAAGAAATATATTAAGATGAGAATGTTAGTTTTATGAATTGTGATGTTAGCAATATAATCTAAATTAAATTTAAAGTAGCATTTTCATATGAGTATAATGTCATTAAGTATCACGTTACAGTGTTTTGTTGTAGCAACTCTCATATTATTATTGATAAAGGACATTACGACATAACACGTTATTGCTTGAAAATTCAAGTAAAAAGTAAAAATTTTAATATTATTTTTCCTTGTCCACTACTAGTAGCACATTATCCGTGATTTGTTCAAATTTTATTGCAATCAGATTAGTATTCACTGTTCTGTAGCCAATTAAAGATAGCAAAAGTTTTTTGCGATTTCTGAAAAATAGGTGTTTTTTAGATACAGTGTTTTGACACGGCAGTACACTTTCATTATAAGAATTGCTTTTTATTTCCTCGCAGTGGTCGTGAAAAGCACTGTGTTAAGCCTCGGCCAAAAGTGTACCTTCTAGCCTCTATAACAATGTACTAATGTGTACTACTTTGTAACATTAAAGGTTGACAAATTCTTTTTAAAGAACTTTCAAAAAGACTGACAATAGCACAGGGTGACCCGACCGAAGAGCTGGCAGCTTCCGCGCACAGGAAATGCTGCTAGCATCTTTGAGTCCATACCGCGGGGGAAACCTTTTGTAAATTTTATGTAGTTTTAGTTAAGTTACCTATTAGTTACTTTTCTTTACTTTTAACTATACTTCGTTTTTTTTAGCATTAGAAATAAGGTAAACAATCTTGAAGAGTCTTTTTATCGAAAAACGCTTTTTAAAAAATAGTAACTATGACTTATGAAACCAAAAGAGTGTAAATCACCATATTTCCTTTCAAATTGTTACATTTTAGCTAGGTATGACTTATTAAACAAAAGTGTTTTTCAAAAAAAAAGACACGTCAAGATCGCTTACTCTCTAATGTTAAAAAAAACGAAGTATATTTCATCATCATCATCATCATCCCAGCCTTAACGTCACACTGCAGGGCAAAGGCCTCCTCTCAGAATGAGAGGGCTTGGGCCGTAGTTCCCACGCGGGCCCAGTGCGGATTGGGAACTTCACACACACCATTGAATTTCTTCGCAGGAATATGCAGGTTTCCTCGCGATGTTTTCCTTGACCGTAAAGCTCATAGTAAATTTAAAATGTAATTTCGCACATAGTAAATTCCAAAAAACTCAGAGGTGCGAGCCGGGATTGGTCAAACCACTAGGCCACCACGGCTTTTTTTAGCTAGTTGTTGCCCGCAATTTTGTCTGCGAATTTCTTCATCGCTACCCAGCGGGAACTATCCAATTTTCCGGAATAAAAACTATCCTATGTACTTCGCAGGGACTCAAACTATCTCTGTGTCAAGTTTCATTGAAATCAGTTAAGCGGTTTAAGCGTAAAGAGATGAGATATTACCATGATGATATATTATGTCCAGTATTACTTTCATATTTATAACTAGCTTTTGCCCGCGACTCCGTCCGCGTGGAATTAGTAATTTGGGCAGCTTATTTTTTTTATCCAATTGCTTTTTCATCAATTATGGCTCTCCTTAGTTCCTCGATATAAAAAAAAACACCCCCCCACCGACCCCCCCCCCCCCCACACCCGCGTTCACATTCACCACCGTACTCCCAGCGTGATGTGATGATATATAGCCTATAACCTTCCTCGATAAATGGGCTATCTAACACAGAAAGTATCGTTATTTGTCAACCGATTCAAATGAAACAAACACTAAAAAATTTTAATCCAAGAAAATACCAACATATCAGTGAAAACCGCATCCTTCTAGGTTAAGCCGTTTCTGAGATTAGCGTGCACAAACGCACAGACAAACAGATAAACAGACAATAATTCTAAAAATCATTGTTTTGGGTTCTATTGCGCTAATAAATAGCCCTAGTGACAGATTTTCTCAAATATCTTCAATGTACAGACACCGACTTGTTACAGACTTATTATATGTATAGATATATATTGTAATTTAGTTTAGTTCTTAAGTACATTACTTTATTGTATATGGGTGTAGATAAAATATACTATAAAACATTCGGGCAGCTGCTTGATTTACTAGTTCAATCATCGAACAAGCTCTTTCATCTCTCGACCTTACGGTCCACATAATAAGATCTACAAAGTTTCCATCAACGATCAATGTCAGAGGCAATGTTTAGGTGACTGGAGATCAAAGAGTAACTTCTTTCAGTTTTTTTGGCACGTATTGAGTATCAGTACAAGATGTATCACTCAACGGGACATCTATGAACTTAACAACTTCCCTATCGACGGAGTCATACAAGTATTTTGGGACTAGATATACTTCATTTTATTTAGAATTAGAAACCACAACAACATTATATTGCGGCTCGTGAACTGTAATATCTTTACAATTTGTACTAGAGTAACAATTGGCGACACGCAAATAAAGTGACATTAAAACAATTTTATTTTGCGGCTCCCAGACTATTGTACTGTATCCATTTGCTAGGTAAGAAATAGTTGACCAGACGCAATAATGTTATTGTGGTTTCTAATTCTAAATTAAATGAAGTATAGTTCCTTACTTCGTTCGCGCACAGATAAAGTTTATGGCCAACACTCATTCTTTATCCCGCGGGATTTTTTTACTGTTATAATCTCCTTGTGTAAAAAGCAGTGGTGGCCTAGTGGTTTGACGTATGGCCTCTCAAGCAGAGGGTCGTGGGTTCAAATCCCGGCTCGCACCTCTGAGTTTTTCGGAATTTATGAGGGAAATTACATTTAGTAATTTACCATGAGCTTTACGGTGAAGGAAAACATCGTGAGGAAACCTGCATGCCCTGAGAAGAAATTCAGTGGTGTATGTGAAGTTCCCAATCCGCACTGGGCCCACGTGGGAACTACGGCCCAAGCCCTCTCATTCTGAGAGGAGGCCTGTACCCTGCAGTGGGACGTATATAGGCTGGGATGATGATGATGATGATAAATAACTCTATTTCTTTAAAAACCGCAACGAAGAACACTTAAAAAGTTTTTAAAAACCTTAATATTAGCAACTAGCTTGCATGTTGACAACTTTCAAAGCTTCATACTTAATGAACAAGAGTGGTTCGAAGGTTTTTCAACGGAGCTCTTACCGAGTATACAGATCCCAGGGCGGATGCCACGAAACTTTTCATGAATGGCGCGCTTTAAACCGTTAAAAGCTTATCTCTTGGGGTTTATGTCATAAGAGGCGAGCGACAATCTTTTGGTTTCCAATACAGGTTGAAATTAAAATGTTGAAACAAAATTATAGGTACGTATTTTTTTTAGCATTAGAAAGAAGATAAGTGATCTTGATGTGTACTTTTATTGAAAAACACTTGAACTATAAGTAACAGCAAATAAATGTAACAATTAGTAAGGACATTATGGTCAGAACACTGTTTTGGTTTAATAATATTTAGTTACTTTTTTTTGTAAACCGTGTTTCAATAAAAAAGACTCGTCAAGATTGAGAGACATAGAGAGAGAGAGAGAGAGAGAGATGTTTATTTACACAAGAAATACAATTTACAGGAAAAGATACAAATATAAATCATCAAATAGTATAAATTGGACCCCACTCAGCATAATGCTGCATCATCACATCTTTCAGCCAAAAGACGTCCACTGCTGCATGCATGACTAAAAGATGCATCCAACGCGTTCCCGCATCCTTAACCAGATCGTTGCTCCATCTTGTTGGAGTCCTACCTACACTGCGTCTTCCGGTCCGCAGACGCTATAAGACATACCTAACCTAACCTACTGCATTCTATAAAATTTAATTTAAAAAAATCCTATTTCAGAAACAAATCACTGCATGACTAACGTTCATTATGAAGAATGATACATTATGACTTATTTTTTTAATTATGGGAAACCAAGGAATCCCCTATTCCTACAGGTCCAACGTGTTAAGCTTGTGACTTGGGAGGGACAGCCAGGAAAAAGTTACGAGTATTTTATGCAACACAATAAAAAACCACATCAGCACTCTCTTTGAATGAAACGACCGGCTATTAGAACAAACTCATGTAACGACAAGCCGAACGGCTACCGGTCGATTTTAATTTGCATGAGGATGGAGAAGGAACTACAATTAATTACCAAACTAAAAGGTACACCGAAAACACTCGCTTAGGCTTCTCTGGGCACTCAACATACATCCATCTACAGGAATCCCAAAACTCAACAATAGCATGCTGGTACCAAGCGATAATAAGTATATGAAAAAAAACATGCCACTTAGCTAAGTGATAATAGAGTCACATAACATTATCACTCCTATTTAGTCTACAATTCACTTTTTAAAACTCGACAACCGGAATTCAGGACTGATTTTTCGCAGACAAGACAACCCTTTCTCACCGTGTTCGTAATGAAATAATCTTTATTTGACATAAAGTTTATTCATTAACCAGACCAATGCAAATATCGATTTACTTGTTTATACCTGCCTGCCCAAAAGTTATGACGAGAAAAAAATAGTCAACCTAATGTTTGCACATTCTATGGGCTTCATACTTTTGACTGGTATGTCATTGCCTATTAACCAAAATGGTGAAATGATTAAAAAAAAATAGTTTTTTTTTAATTAATCATAATAGACTGAAATACTTTAGTCAACCCACTTGCAATATATTTATTGACATATTTAATTTAGGGGCTGTTTCACCATCCATTGATTAATTTTAACTGACGGATAAATGTGATGCCTTCTCCGTCTATTCGAATAAAACAAACAGAGACGGCATCACATTTATTTGTCAAATAAATTTGATCAATGGATGGTGAAACAGGGGGTCAATATACTTAAAATACTTTTCATCCATTGACCAGTTCGGTGAAGGTCGTTTTAGACTCGAATCTCAGACTATTTATAATTTAGACTTCATTGATTATCAGGAAGATCTAAATGAAAATGGCTGATTATTTCGAGCTCACATAATCTTGATTTAGGAGTGCGATATTAAAAATCAAAACTAGGAGTTAGTTTGCGATTTTAACGATTTCTAGTACCTACATATTTCACTGGCCTAAAGGACCAAAAGTGCTGATGTGTTTATGGACCGTTAAGAATTATTATTTCATTCTTAATGTACCGCCGGTCGCGGTCTGCTATAAAGCCCGGTTTATTCCCCTTTATTGCGTGGTGAAGTATAAAATTTTATTCTAATTGAGTTTCTCAGCAATTTCTTCACTTGAGAGAGACACACTGGAAATTGTCTTGAAAAATCACAGACCTAATAATACCGGGAAAAGGGGAATTCCGAGGATGGACCTTGTTTGGGTCGCTGAAATGGTCTTATTGTTTTTCCTGGCTTGCAACTGAAACTACTGACTGGCTTTTATTGCTTGAAACTCTAACTTTCGAAAGACGCTACTGACGTCGCGGCGCTGTTTCGCGAACGTTGAGTTGACGCAGAAGCTCGGAAGACGCCACTGATATTTGCAGCTTCGTTGCAGGAACGTTGCGTCAACCTTGCTTCAAATTGCACAAAAGTCAAAAATTATATTAATGTCAATGAGCACATTCAGTCAATCGCATTTTATACATTTTGGCACCAAGTATTCTGTCGTTAAAACTTTCAGACCCAAGGACATCCTGACTTAAATAACATGTTGGCCAAAACATGTTCTGCCTCTAAAATAATCAGATAAAATGACTTGGTGGCACAAACATATTTGTACTTTTTCACTTCTCATGCTCTTAAAATGTTACTTTAGTCTCTGCATATCGGGACTAAAGCTCTTTTTTAAACTCTAGGGATAATAAGGGCATAGACAATTTTAAAGCTTTCCACAGACCGCAGCGCGCTGCGGACGCTCCGAAGCGATCCGTAGCGCCCTGCGCTTCGGTCTGTGGAAGCCTGGGCGTGGAAATAACCTCAAAATGACAACTGTATAAAAAATATTTTAAAAAATAATAATTTCGTGAAACACCATGAATAATTACGAATATTAATTTGTTTAATAATATTAATGATGAATTCATTTTATTATGCATACTTAGTCCAATTAGCTATGAAATAATTTTCAAGTTTGAATCCGTTGGCTAAATATGCAAACATTTAAAGCGTCACTCAACAAAAAAAAAAACCGCGGAACAAATTCAAAATTGCTATTTGAATTCTGAACACACGTCCATTGCTCGTATTGAGCGTACCTACGTCGTATAAAAGTAATATTGTAGATTAGTATACCTAAAACATAGTTTTTTTCCTCGCATTCAAAGTGAAAAGTAGAGTGTTTAACGCGAGACTAAACTGCCATAATGACACGCGAATTATAGCTCGGGTGGCTAAATATCTTGTGTCATTATGGCTTGTTTTAGTCCCTTGTTGAACAATCTACTATTTGACAATGTTACATATAAACATTTTGGCATTTGTATTAAAATGACTTGTTACGATTGAAGATGTGTTGTGTCGGGGTGCCCCTTTTCTCCCATAATCTTTTTTATCCGAATTTTGAAAGTCATAAATTGATGTCCATAATATTCTTGCTCATAAATATCGATGGTCATAATTTTTGTAAAGCATATCGCTTAATAGTTCTAACTGCAATGAGCCATAATCCCATTGATCATAACTTTAAAAAGTCATAATATTGATATCAATAATGTTTAAGGGAATATCGTTGATTATTCAGAAACGTTATAGGGCATATATCTTAAAGTAATAATTGTTTTTAGTCATAATTTTTCATTACCTAAAATGCACTAACCATCTACATTGAATTCTATAACATCCAAAGGAACATTGATAATTATTCAGAAACATTGTAAGACATATCGCTGGCAGCGAGCGAGCGAAGCGAGCGAGCAAGACTTTCAGGGCAGAAGCGACTCGGACAGGTTAGGTTCAGAAGGCTAAGGCGGGAGCGAAGCGTAAGCGTAGCTCCCGCCTTAGCCTTCGATGTTAGGTATTTTTTTTTATGACAGCACAGAAAAGGATTATTACCTTTAATATTATGAAATGTCATACAACCATGACATTGAATGTTATTACAAAGTAATATTGTGCCTTAAAATAATTATGACCTGCGAAAAAAGACCTTGCAATAATTATTATGAGTGACTTTAGTACCTTTAATATTATGAAGTGTGATGCTTCTTGACACTGAATGATATGAGTTTACTTATTAGTCTTTACAATAATTATGACTTAAGAAAATCGTAGCTCCAATTTATGTTGTTTAATATTATGACTTCCGATAATATGACAAAGAAAAATTATGACAGAAAACGTTATGGTCTTAAAAATTCGGATCAAAAATTTTATGGGAGTCATTATAGACCCGTTGTGTCGCCACTGCTTAAAATTGTGATTATAATTCTTGCTCCACCGAGTTCCTGCATGGTTGCATAATGCAGCAAAATTTTGCCACATGTCGTTTGGAAACTTTACATTATTCATAGCGCAACTCAGTGCAGCTGGTAAACCAAAATGGTAAAGTTTAAGAGTTTATTTTGAACAGATACTTTTAATTTAAGCAGTCGTGTAAAAAAAGGAAACAAATTTAACTTCTGGAATAATTTAGCGTAAACTCCACCTTTCGTTGTATTCCTGCAAAACTCGTAACCTTATCTTTTTACACATGATTTCAAGTTGAGGAGCAAGTTACCTTAACGTACTTCAGGCATTCGTTCAGTAAGGCGTGAAAATTTCATAAAAGTTTCGCGAAAAAGGCCAAGGTGGTTTTCATTCAGCCACGCTCTGCCCGCAATTACGCAAAAAGGTTTGAGAGCTCTAGTTGCAAGTGGCTTTTTGTGACACTGGCTGGTTGGACGTTGTAAACAAAAGGTCAAAGCTTCTTTTTTAATCCTTCTAATATTACAAATGAGAAAATTTGTAAAGATAGATGTTTGAATGTTTTTTAGTCAATCACGCAATAACGGCTGAAAGGTTTTGAATGAAACTTTGCTAACCTTAGTATCCTGGTGATGTGTACTTTTGGGATATTATTTTCACTTTACACAAGTTTAGAGGGTGCTGTTAAAGAACGTTAAGGTACGTAGGTTCAAGATGACGCGTTAACGTTTCCCCGCATAATTTTTTTAGTCATAATTCAACATTGCATAATTTGTTTAAGCATAATTGTACATATTTGTGCAGAAACTGTTCTCGCATAATTTGATGTCGCCGAATTCTATCAAGCATGACCAATTTTAGCCGAATTGGTTTTACTCATACTTTCTGAATCCTGAATAGTTAACACAACTCTAACCTAACCTGAACCTATTATCAATATTCATTATTATCATCATTTCAGCCGCAAGACGTCCACTGCTGGACATAGGCCTCCCTCATTGATACCCAATCATTACGGTTGGAAGCGAATTGCATCCAACTTGAACCTACGGCCTTCACCAAATCGTCCGTCCATCTCGTTTGTGGACGTCCCACGCTGCGCTTTCCAGCTCGTGGTCTCCATTCGAGAACTTTTCGACCCCAATATCAATATTTTCGGATCCCACGGATCGGCAAACGTAGCGTGGGACGTCCTCAGACTCGGTGGAGCGATGACCTTCGCAAGGCGGCTGGCAAGAGCTGGATGAGAGTGGCCGAGGATCGTGCTCAGTGGCGTGCCATGGGAGAGGCCTATGTCCAGCAGTGGACGAACATAGGCTGATGATGATGATCAATATTATGTCAATATTATGGTAACATACTATTCGGGTAACAACCATTCGGACAATACAGCCAATTATGCCAAATAAAATGTTGGCAAGTCAAGTTTCGGCGTAAATAAATTATACGAAACTTATTATGCTTAATACGTTTCGGACTATAAAAATTATGGCAAATAGATGGCACCCAACATGCACAATCTGAGAAGAAATTCAATGGTGTGTGTGAAATTCCTGATTCGTAATATACCCACGAGAACCACGGTATAAGCCCTCTCCTTCTAAGAGGATACCTGTACCGTGCAGTGACGATGTTTATGAATCCGTGTAAATGAATGGCGAAGAATGAAAGCAGTCAATTTTGCAGTAATTTATTTTAGTACGCTTCCTTAATTTTCTATAAGGTCAAGTAAGAAAAATAGATGTAATAAAGTATGTTTTCAGCCGTAATTGAAAGCAGAAGAGTGATTGCGCGTCAATGCCCAGACTGAGAGCTGGAGTTTGTTACAAATTTTCTACAAGATTGATAGTCTCAATTGATTTTTGTTGAGTGAAACAGGGGACATCCATTTCAAATAAAGTTATGTCATAAATATACAAATATAAGAAAGAAAGAAAGAAAAACATTTACTTATAACAACAACAACACGTACACAAGCTAAAAGTAATAATACAGAACATAGATACAGGTACATATTAATGCTGCTATAAAATGATCCCTGCTCAGCGTGTCGCTGGTTGAAAACCAGCACTGGTCTAACGCCGGGTCACAATACAGTAATATCACAGAAGACCACACAAAACAGACACATATTATATACTTAGTCAAAAAAAGAAGAAATTTGAAGCCTCTCTCTGTGACACAAAACTAGTGTCCCTATCCAGTTAATGCTGGACAACACTCACTCACTATGTTTGCCTTCACCGTAAGGCTCATTGTTGAAATGTAATATAAGTGAGGTCTTAAAAGGCGAGTGACGTGAGTTGCGATATGAACGAAGTGAATATCGCAATGAAAGACGGCACGAGCCGTTTAGACCAAATTAGGTATACAGCGTTGCATACAATATATTTTTCTACTTCATCCTGTTTTCTTCTATTAACTTTAATTGTGGCAAACTATAGAAAAAGCAAACGAGCGGAGCCAGTGAAAAATATAAAAATGTTTGACATATATTTCACAAATGTGATAGTCTATGGTAAACTTTGTTTTTAATTGACGTTCGATATTAAAAAATACATTTTTTTATGTCGACAGTAAAAAAATATCTTGGAAAGTTATATTTTTAATAAAAACCGCATGAATTCAGTTGCTTCTTTTAAGAGGATACGATGCGCACCATTTCTCCATACAAACGTAATCCCCTGTTTCCTCCCTGGATAATGGCTTTAGAGCCAAATTTTTTTTACTGTGTAATCTGTATCTACCACAGCTATGCCCCTAGGTTTCGTTTTTTTCCATATTTCAATTAACATAAGAAATATGAGCTTTCAAAAACTGAAAAAATTGCCCAATTTCAACGTAATTTTCAGACACTCATCAGAAAAGAATCCCTCATATAAACAAAAAAAGGAAAACATAGGGGCATAGCTAAATCTATCCTCTAATTATATTTGAAAAAAAAAATTTTATTGGTCCAGTTTTTGAGAAGAAAACAGGGGATTACGAAATGCTGTTTTGATCAATTTTACGCGCCTATTAACGGTCTGAGCTGCAGTTGTCCCGCTCTCGCTGTACTGACACGGAGGGGTTCGGGCGAGACAGCGACATTTCATTAAAATACCTATTTCTCAAAAGTCTCTCAGCCATCGTACCCTATTAAGCCGAGTTTACACTTGAAAGTAAAATCACGCAAGTGTAGTGCAACTTGCAAGGTTTTCCTTGCAGATCTAAACACTAACAAGCTTAAGTTTTGAGTGTAACCTACATTTAATAATCTGTGGCAGTTAGGCGTATCGTTATAGCGACATCACGACACAAGTGCTGTTATGGGTAATATATTATAGACTTTTCTGAAGTCACATTATCTATGTTCTTATTTAATAGTTCGTGACCATGTAAAAAACTGATAAAAATGTACAAAAGTAGAAAAATACACTTAACGATTCGGCACAAATAAATAACTTGCCAGTAAGAAAAATGTTAGGGTACAAAATAATCATATATTTTGTAAATGAGGTACACTTTGACCCTTTTAAATGAAAGTATCAAATTTCCGGTCACTCTGAAGGAAGTAGGTACATCAACACTCAATAGTGACGTGGTCACGTGATATAAGAAAATTAAAAAAATCAGCAAAGTGCGAAACGATAGCACCAAAAATTAAATTATTAAATAATATAAATTCATCATTTCAGCCGAAAGACGTCCACTGCTGAACATAGACCTCCCCCAAGGCTCGCCAAACAGATCGGCCCTGCGCCATCCGCATCCAATGCGTTCCCGCTACCTTAACCAGGTCGTCGCTCCATCTTGTTGGAGGCCTACCTACACTGCGTCTTCCAGTCCGCGGACGCCACTCGAGAACCTTTCGGCCCCATCGGCCGTCAGTTCTACGGGCGATGTGCCCTGCCTACTGCCACTTAAGTCTAGCGATTCTTCGAGCTATGTCCGTGACTTTAGTTCTTGCGCGGATTTCATCATTTCTAATGCGATCCCGCAGAGAAACTCCAAGCATAGCCCTCTCCATCGCCCTCTGAGTGACCTTGAGCTTCCTTATAAGACCCATCGTTAGCGGCCACGTCTCAGTGCCATAAGTCATCACTGGCAACACACACTGGTCAAAGACTTTTGACTTGAGACACTGCGGTATATCGGATGACAAAATATTGCAGAGCTTCCCGAACGCTGTCCAGCCGAGTCTAATTCGTTGATTGACCTCTTTTTCGAAGTTGCACCTACCCATTTGGATTGTATGTCCCAGATAGATATAGTCGTCAACAACTTCGAGCAAAGTATCTCCGATTACGACGGGAGTTGGTACAACATGGGCGTTCGACATGACCATCGTCTTGTCCATGTTCAATTTAAGACCAACTCTTTCGGAGACTCTTCCGAAGTCAGCGAGCATCGCACTGAGGTCCTCCAAGGTCTTAGCCATAAGCACCACGTCGTCGGCAAAACGAAGGTGAGTGAAGTATTCGCCATTTATATTGATGCCACGCCCTTCCCAGTTCAGAGTCTTGAACGCATCCTCTAGTGCAGCGGTGAACAGTTTCGGAGAGATAACATCTCCTTGTCTGACTCCCCGCTGCAACAGAATGGGCTTCGACATCTGATCCTGAAGTTGGACGGACATTGTGGCGTTATTATACAGACACTTCAACACTTCGATGTACCGGTAGTCTACTTGGCACCGTTGGAGAGACTGCAGTATAGCCCAAGTCTCGATCGAATCGAAGGCCTTCTCGTAGTCCACAAATGCCAGGCAAAGGGGGCGGTTATACTCCTCGGTTTTCTGTATAACCTGCCGCAACGCATGTATGTGGTCCACGGTGCTAAAGCCTTTTCGAAATCCGGCTTGTTCGGGAGGCTGGAAGTCGCCTAACCTGCGCGCAAGACGATTCGTGATGACTCTCGAAAACAGCTTGTAAACATGGCTCAGAAGTGAAATGGATCTATAATTCTTCAATAAGGTCTTATCGCCTTTTTTGAAGAACAGCACCACTACACTTCTGTTCCATGCTTTTGGAGTTTTCCCTTCACGGATGGCGGTATCGAATAGTTTCTGAAGGACTTATATAAATATATTTTATTTTTGTTATCAAACCAGTTGATGCGCGTGGCTTCGCCCCCGCTGAAGTTATTCTAATATATAAAAATCTCGTGTCACGGTGTTTGTTATCGAACTCCTTCGAAACGGCTTGACCGATTTTTATGAAATTTCTTTGTCCATATTTGGTAGGTCTGAGAATTGGTAGCGGCAACCGAAATACATCATCTGTGTAAATTTCAACTGTCTAGCTGTCACGGTTTGTGAATACAACCTGGTGACAGACGGGCGGACAGACGGACGGACAGCGAAGCCTCACTAATGGGGCCCCGTTTTTACCCTTTGGGTACGGAATCCTAAAAAGCCGAGTAAATCAGTATAGCGAACGAGTAAAAATTGCTGAGGCTGACAATGAAAACACTGTTTATGGTCTCAACTTATTATATCGGCTGTATTTGGGTCAGGAACACCATTATAATGATGAAGATGCGAGTTCCTTGCCTTTGAAAACTACGTTCGAGCTCCGTATAGGGAAGGGAAGATGACGCGGAATGAGTAATGACTAGCTGGAGAAAATGTAGGCCAAGACACAGTTTAAATTCACGTAGGTAGCGATTTATTTAAGGAGAACTAACAACTTAAAATACAATTTAAGTTATCGACATAGCAACACAAAGCCAATTACAGGAACTCACAAATAATGATTAATTAAATTACAAAAGTTTATGTTAAGTTTAAACAAGGTGACACGCACTATGTCAAATAGCACACTAATCAAAAAACAAAATACCTAATTATCCAGTGAAGCAACAGTGCGCTTAATCAAAACACCGCGCCAACAAACCTCTTCTCACAGTTAGGATGCTACGGTTAAAAATGTCAATGTCCATCTCTTTCTTCAAGTTGTTTAAATATTACCACTAGCGCGTCTGAGAAAGCTGTTTTGCCTGTACCTAGTCGGTGTGAATTTCAGAGAAATAGAGGGATAAAACCTTTTAAACCGAGTTTCTGAAGTAATTCAGGACTATCAACGCTGCCGTTGATAATGCTCAGGATGTATGTAATATCTGCTATTTCACGTTTTTAACACATATCGATATATACTTAGGTTGGTGTTTTTAATATTGCGTGGTGTGTTTGGAAAGTTGCAGTTGGTTCATGTTAACCATACAAAACGACTTCTTGTTATAGGGCTTGCGTTTGACCACTTGTCTTATGGTGGAAAACGAAGATGAGGTCTACGATAGCACGCTTGCCTAGTAAATGCTTATTCACCCTAAACTTGAGAACGGCCAGATTGTAGTGTTCAGGGAACACAGATGGGTGTGTTTTACAATACCGAAGTACGAAAGACCGAATGTATTAAAACATCGAATGGGTCAAAAGACCGACACGATTTTTTTCTGAAACCGTAAACTTTTCAGAATTTATTAAAACGGCATCATACAGAACCCATTAGGTTAGGTTAGGTTTGTTTTATAACAATCTTAAAAAATTAACCGACTCAGAAAAAAATCGTGTCGGTCTTTTGACCCATTCGATGTTTTAATACATTCGGTCTTTCGTACTTCGTTATTGTAATACATACCCACACAGATGCATGTAGGGAATTCCACTCCTTATTTGTACAGGTGATGAAGGCGAAAATAGTTGGTGCGGATTTTGGGAATGCTGACAAAATAAGGGTGGGAGCTCCCTCTGCACGGAATCTTTGTTAGCAAATTTACTTCGGAGTTTTGCTGACTTTAAATGCAGTATTTCTGAAATAGGTAGAGGTTCCCATACAGGATTCGTGGCGTTTTGTACTAAACTTTAGTAATAACGGTGGCTCCAAATCCTTTGTTAGCGAATTTACATCGCACTAAGTCGGTTTTGCTATCTTTAATTGCTGTATTTCTAAAATGACGTGCAGGCGAATTTAAAACAACCACGTGTAAAATATTATGTATACAGGGTGGGGTGGTACATTTAGGCCGGTCAGTACGGGCCAGTCTGTAACTATAAGAAGTACAAAGATCTATTTTTAACCCCCGACACAAAAAGAGGGGTGTTATAAGTTTGACCGCTATGTGTGTGAGTCTGTCTGTCTGTCTGTCTGTCTGTGTGTCTGACTAGTGGCATCATAGCTCTTAAACGGGTGCACCGATTGCGATGCGGTTTTTTTTAATATAAAAGGTATTATATTTTTTAAGGTTTTTAGTTTTAGGTTAATTGTTCTAGTATATATATTTTTTTTTATTTCTGTATAATTAGTTAACTACTTGAATGTTATATAATTAGCACTGTATATCCTAATTTACAAAACTACAACTTAATTATGCACTAAATTGTAATTAATACGAAAGCAGGTTTCTTGGCGATGGTTCTAAGATATTTTTCATCAAAATCGGTTCAGCCGTTACAAAGTTATCAGATCTTTTGTTAGCTGCGGAAGGGATCTTAGACGCATAATGGTCACTGACTTAATGTTCAAACGTCATACGAGTCACATAATTGCGTTGGGGGTTTTTAAAATTTTTAATTTATAGTTATGGAACCGTATCATCGATTTTAGGGACAAGAAAAACTGCACTCCGTTACTACTTTGAAAAAATCTCGTATCTCAAATCAATATTTATGTAAACCAAACTGAACTTTATTGCACACTCAGTAAAGTTCAATTAGCCAGATTATCGATTTTGAGATACGAGCTTTTTCAAAGTAGTGACGATACATAGATTAAAAAGAAACTTGTACTCAGTTCGGGAATCGAACCCTCCAGTCGTTCTGAAAAATAAAATGTTCTGAAAAAGAAATTGTATTGTAATGAGAGTGAAGAAAAATAATTGCATGTAATAATAATATTGTTCCAAAAGCGTGTGTAAATATTTCCTTTAAATCACCAATCTCATAACAAGTTTTTAATGGAAATAAATGATTATGATTAACCTTTTTTGCCGTGGTAGCCTAGCGGTTTGACTTATGGCCTCTGAAGCAGAGGGTCGTGGGTTCAAATCCCGGCTCGCACCTCTGAGTTTTTCGGAATTTATATGCGGAATTACATTTGAAATTTACCATGAGCTTTACGGTGACGGAAAACATCGCGAGGAAACCTGCATACATCTGCGATGAAATTCAATGGTGTGTGTGAAGTTCCCAATCCGCACTGGGCCTGCGTGGGAACTACAGCCCAAGCCCTCTCATTCTGAGAGGAGGCCTATGCCCTGCAGTTTGACGTATTATAGGCAGGGATGATGATGATGATGAACCTTTTTTGAAGTTGGTAAAAAATATACTTACCTACTCTTTTAAAAATGCGAGAAAAAGGGCTGAAAACGGTAAGTTTAAACTAATTATAACCTTATTTCCACAGCTCAAGCTGGAAATATTCATGGACGTCAGCGCAAATAGTAGCGGAGCAAATTAAACTTTAAACTCCACGATTCAAAGTCCAATATACAATGTTAATAGATTCTTAACGAGTTCTTTACCACTTTTAAAACTTGAAAATTAAGTCACGCAGTAGATGAATTGGCGTAATTGAGGTAAACGATACTTGGAAGTGGTCTAGGTAATATTTTTAAAATGTGCATTTAATTAAATAACCTTAGGGAAATCGGCTATGCTGCAACGAGGATGCCAAAGCTCTAGCTAGTTAGACCATTTAAACGAGTTCTCGCCAGCGCGGTACAGGGGCTGAAGGGTATGTCGACAAAGGGAGCCGGGAGAGGTGCGGGCGGCGAGCGCGCCTCGTGTGCCTGCCGCCCGCACCTCTCCCGGCCCCCTTTGTTGTCATACCCCCTAGCCCCTGTACCGCGCTGGCGAGCACTCGTTTAAACGGTTTACCTATACGCTAAGAAATTATGTGACAGTTTCTACTAGTGATAAGCTAGTGTCGCCGTTCGAGGAAGATCCAAAACACGCATCTTTCTGTTAAAAAAAAAACCAGGATCTCATGCTATCTCCATAGTCCATACCAAATTTCATCTAAATTGTTTCAGCGGTTTGAGCGTGAAGAGGTAACAGACAAACAGATAGACAGAGTTAAGTATATTAGTATAGCTTCTTTTTCATTCCACCAGTCTTTCTATCCTTTGAAAAATTTTACCAAATTGAGTCAAAACAGTCCAAATCATTGGGAAAGGTTCTCGAGTGGCGTCAACCGACCGAAAGTCGCGGTGTAGGTAGGCCATCAACAAGATGGAAGTAATGGGGTTAAGGTTGCGGGAACGCGTTTGATGTGGATGGCGCAGGACCGATCTGTTTGACGAGCTTTGGGGGAAGCCTATGTACAGCATTGGACGTCTTTCGGCTGAAATGATGAGTCCAAATCATCCCACCATTTCCCGTGTTCCAGAGTCCGTCGCTTCAAACCCATTGGTGACGATTTTGTAATAATAATTAGGAGTGAAAATTCCGTATATTTAAAAAATTTCATTAACTTAAATAACAAAAACAAGTCATCAGACATTACTGAAACACCATCCACCATACACTATCCATCCATCCAACATCACCTTCTCGATTAATGTTGGTCTACCACTCCTTATACTTGTTTACACTTATTTACTACTTCTACTTCTTTTAAGGGCTAGCAACAGATTAGTGACTATCTTTGAGGTTGTTGATATTTGCGGTGGTGATCATTTCCCATCAGATAACCCGTTTGCACGTTTGCCTCCCTCTCATAATAAAAAAACTATCCCTGTAACAAATGTACTAAGCCATTAAATTGTTTGACAAAATGGAATTCTCAACCCATCTTCCCACTAGACTCGTGTTGCGTATTACACAGGAATATACTCACATTGCTTTCAAGATTCACAACAAGAGAAACAAATTAGAATAACAATCGCTTTGATATCATTTTTAACAAAAGCCCGTCGAGTGTGTTCCCTCTGTTTCGATACGAATCGCTCCCAAGTCGATCATGATGGAACAAATCGATGCTCAATGTGCATATTTTGGATAAGACGTCACTAATGACGCCATACTCGAATTAAGGCACATCGTGTGCTCGAATTTGCGCTGAATATGTCGATTAAAGTAAGTAAGTCGGTGTTTCTATAGAATACATTTTAGATTGTGGATACTGTCAACAATAGGCTGCTACTGAATCAGTCAGATACCCATATCTTTGGCCTCATCTGAACTTTTTATCAGGTAAGATAAAGGTCAATCACGGATTAGTTGAGAGACATCATCATCATCATCATTTCAGCCGTAGGACGTCCACTGCTGGACATAGGCCTCCCTCACTGATGCCCAATCATTACGATTGGAAGCGATTTGCATCCACCCTGAACTTGCGGCCTTCACCAAATCGTCCTTCCATCTCGTTGGATGAGAGTATAGTGGTCTTTAAAAAAGATGATAGATAAAACCACCAATCCACTGACGTACTTTTAATGAGTTGTCAAACACGATTCTTAAATTCTAAATCTAGTCTCTAAAAACCTAAGTCCAACATATTATTACGAGTATGTCATCCATCATCGTTTTTATTCGAAATCAGTGAGGTTTTTCACTTTGAATTAAGTATCTTTCTTTTAATTATCTCTGATGATATTTATTTCCTAAGCTGATGAATCTTTTCACCGAACGACCACTGAAATACACTCCCTAGAAATCTCAAGTCCTTGTTCGTTAAAGTAACACAAAAAACGTAATTTCCTGTTTTGTTGCTGGATAAAAACGTCCAAAAATAAAGTTAAGATCAACGTTTTTTTATTGAAGGCTGTTTCGAAATTATTCCTTCGAAATAATTTTAATTATCCTTTTAAAAAAATACCTGAGATGGAGTTACAGCTGAATAAAGACGGTTTTACGCCGTAAAATTTACGGTAACTGAGATTGTTTATAGTAACCATATTAAAAACGGTATGAAACTTGAGCAGATGCCAGATGTGTGGGAAAATATTTTATTTATTTGCCTCAATTCACAAAGTTGTGTCCAAACTACTTAAAGTGTTATTAACATGAGACTAAAGAGACGTGTTTTTTTTTATTATAAGAGGGAGGCAAACGAGCAAGCGGGTCATTTGTTGGAAAATGGTCACCATACTTATGGGCGGAAGTATCAACAACTCAATGAGAGCCACCAATCTGTTGCCGGCCTTTAAAGGAAGTATAAACCCTTTTCTTGAAAGCCCCGATGTCATAGTTGTCTGGAAACACTGCTGCCGGAAGCTGATTGAGATTAAGCTGTGGCAGGAAGTGCCGAAGAAAACGTACAGTGGTAGACTGCCATTCATCGAGATGGTGACGATGGAACTAAGACTTTCGGCGGGAAGTGCGATGGTGAAATTTTGCAGCAGGCAGCAAATTAAATAATTCTTCGGAGCACTCGCCGTGGTAGATCCTATAGAACACACAAAGCGAACCTACGTGTCTTTATAATTCAGCTTTCCAGAAAAAATAAAACGTTTGACGTTACAAAGTCAATTTTTTCAGGTATATTTTTGGGTTTTCCCAACTATATTATTCCCAACTGATTAATTTGCCAACTGTTTATTTTTTTCTGAAACTGTAAACTTTTCAGGATTGCTTTAAAACAAAACAAACCCGTAACCTTATTATAGCTACTTTTATGCAAGAAATGTGTGTTCAACAACCGTTCACCATGCTAAACAGCTACACATGCCATGCTAGATGCTTGAACAGTTGTGTTGGTCTGAGGACGAGCTCTGGTTGAGTTCGAAACGCGTCAGTGTAGTTTGGTGGTGGTGATAGTTAGGTTTGTGTGATTTCTGTGTGTTCGTATAGTGTGGAGGTGGAGGAATTGCATATATTTATTGCATAAACGTAGCTATCATGCA
Source organism: Archips xylosteana (assembly GCA_947563465.1). Taxonomy (NCBI): domain Eukaryota; kingdom Metazoa; phylum Arthropoda; class Insecta; order Lepidoptera; family Tortricidae; genus Archips; species Archips xylosteana. Next base: position 1,849,354 of record OX387348.1, on the reverse strand, counting down.
GGTCGCGGGTGAGCAAAGTAATTGTTCCACAGCTCATTGATATTGCCCTCCGCAAAATAATGCCTTTTTTGTGTTAGAGAGGCCAGACAAATGAACTAGTGGGTCACCTGATGTTAAATGATCACCACTGTCCATAGACACCCGCAGCGCTTTACGCAATTCCAGTGCGTTGTCGGCCTGATTTAATAAATTGTCAAAAACCTGATTAACTAATCTATGTGCTTTACCCGAACCATGCCATTATACTTAATTTAATTGATTTTAATTTGAAAGTACGGTTTTTTTAATCGCTTAATGCCTTTTGTATGTTTCCTCTCTTTGAAGTGGCGGGAGTATTTTTTCTTTTGAAGAGTTTTCCTTCGTTCGATATTCGTGTAATTAAACGATGAGGCTAAAAGATTAATCCCTTTTGAACTTTTTCCTTTTAGAGTAAATCAAACAAATATCTACATGGCCTTGGTTTAGGTAGTCGTTAAATTACACATTTCCTGATATATATAAACTGAATCAATCAATTATTATAAGTTTAGACTAGCGAATAGCCTAGTTGTTAGAGAACCGGCTACGAAGCTTGAGGTCCCGGGTCCGATTCCCGGTCGGGGCAGATATTTGTGTGAAAAATACGAATGTTTGTTCTCGAGTCTTGGGTGTTTAATTATGTAGTACCTGGGCGGCCGAGCTCCGCTCGGGCTTAAACTCGGTGCCAAGCGTTTTCCCAGAGATAAGACCAAGCTAGATCAATTTTTCATCCCCGAAAACCCCCACATACCAAATTTCATCGAAATCGTTGCAGCTGTTTCTGAGATTCGGATTATATAATATTATACAAGAATTGCTCGTTTACAGGTATTAGATTTAAGTATGTATTTATCTACCTCTACATGTTTATCCGTTGTCTAGTATCACCGCCCAGCCTAAATACGTCCCGCTATGAGGGACAGGACAGCTCTCAGAATGGGAGGGCTTAGGCGGAAGTGCCCACACGAGCTCAATGCGAATTGAGAACTTCACAAATACCATTGAATTTCTTCGCAGGCGTGTGTAGATTTTCTAGCGATGTTATCCTTCGCCCTTAAATGCCCTTAAATGGTAAATTTCAAGTGTAATTTTGCACGTACGTTCCGGAAAACTCGAAGGTGCGAGACAGGGTTCAAACCAACAATCATCTGCTTGAGAGGCATTGAGAAATTCAGCAAGAAGTTAGACCTTACCTTAACGTCAGCAGCGAAAGTCCAAAAATGACTGCTCCTCTAAAAAATACGTCTTAATAGAAATACCAAAAAAAATACAATCATTTTTGTTGACGTTGTTTGTAAGAAATCTGTAGTGCCCGAATTGACTCGCACTTGACTTTTTCGTCAACGTGTTACTTTAAGCCCCAGGAATCACGTTCCAAATATCTTCACACAAATACTCACTATCACAAATACCCCTCTTTTCACAGCAATCTTTCGGGGAATATAACGGAACTGTAATTTCGCCGGATTGCCTGAATCTGTCTTTTGTGACAACTATAATGATGCCCCTCCTTTTGCAAGTATGTCTTTGAAAATGGTTTGGATTACTTCTCATCTAAACATCTGCGATTCAAAAGAGGGTGTGCACATCGGGAGCGTATCTGGTGGCATAAAACTCTTAGTCATAGTGTAATTCAAAGATTGGTAAGGAGTATCTTTATTTTTTTTATGTTTAACTCATCATCCCCAGCCTATATACGTCCCACTGCAGGGCACAGGCCTCCTCTCAGAATGAGAGGGCTTGGGCCATAGTTCTCACGCGTGCCCAGTGCGGATTGGGAACTTCACATACACCATTGAATTTCTTCGCAGGTTTCCTCACGATGTCTTCCTTCACCGTAAAGCCCATGGTAAATTACAAATGTAATTACGCACATGAATTCCGAAAAACTCAGAGGTGCGAGCCGGGATTTGAACCCGCGACAACGCGCATCCATGTTTCAGTTCGTATTTAGTATGATATATCATAGTGTAATGAATGTCATAATTTTTATTTATAATTTTTTCCCCGTCGAAACCGTACATTTTTCAGAAAATTTTAAATGGTCATCCTGTAGAGCTCTATAGGTTAGGTTAGGTTTATTTGATAACAGTTCTGAATAATTAATGGTTTCTGAGAAAAAAAGAGTTATGTCAAATCATGAATTATGACTAAAAATTTTATGCTACCCGATATGAGCCCGTGCATACTTATACCACACGGTAGAAGAAAAGTTTCAAAAAAGTAAAGAAAATTTCCATAAAATTTTGTATTTCGGTACCTAATTCTGATTGTGGGATACGTTCTATAATACTGAAGTACGAAAGACCGAGTGTATTAAAAGACCGACAAGGTATTTATTACAGTCACAATTTATTAAAACGGCTTTGTATAGAACCCATTAGGTATGGTTAGTTTTGTAACAATCTTAAAAAGTTTACGGTTTCTGAAAAAAAAGCATTTCGGTCTTTTGGTCCATTTGGTGGTTTAATATAGGTACAATACGTTTACTTTTAGTTTACCACTGACAGATGGCTTACCTTCATTTCATTTCCAGCTTTAATACCATACAAATAAAGTAGCTATTACAAAATCTGCAAACGTGGGTAACAGTATTCTAAAATTGGCTTTATTTGTAGGTCGTTAAAGTTGAATATGAAATGAAGGCAAACTATCTGTCAGTGGTAAACTTTTATGTAATTTTACTGTGCATTCGGTCTCATTAGAGAAAGAGATCTCTCTTTCTCACTGAAGTGGAATGTCTATAAACAATTAAACACACAACACCACTACGTATGCAGTTCCACGCTCTCGGTAATTTGTGTATACTCAGGTATTATGATATTATACATACCTTGATTGTGTGTGCTTGCAGTACCAAATAAACGTTTTATCTCTCTATCAGTTCATTCTAAATGTTACCTTTCAGATTTTACGCCATAAATAATTAAGAATGCTTATTATTCAACATTTGTACAAACATCCTCACGCGAAGAGAAAGCGTGCTAAATAAATCATATGTCAGACGTTATTCTCTTACTTTTTTTGACTTGAAGAAAATATCCAGACGCGGGTGTTTATCTTTGAAAGCCCTCCTGGCTTTTATTACATTGGATTTGAGTGATTCTGCATGGAACTTATTGTTGCTATTTTTTTCTTCTTCACGACTGTTTACTTTACTTGCAATGTTTGTTTGTGCGCTTCAAATCTTGCATTCTAATTTCACTCAATTCTAGTGATTAAATTGACTTTTGGTACGTATTTGTAATTTATTGAATCAAGCGTTACTTTGCGGAGGTCCATATTAATGAACTGAAACAATTACTTTACTCACCCGTGACCTTTATGACAGCTACGTTTATGTAAGAAATGCGTGTTCAAGCAGTTCATCCACCTCCATACTGTAGGAATACACACAAATCACACAAACCCAACTATCACCACCACCAAACTACACTGGCGCGTTTCGAACTCAACCAGAGCTTATTTTCAGAGTACCGCAACCGTTCACTGTACTAAGTAAAAAATGTTAGACGTACACGACGTGTTTGATTTACATAAACGTAGCTATCGTAAGGTCGCGGGTGAGCAAAGCAATTGTTTCATTTCAGTTCATGACAGATATTTAGTTTGGATGACTATGCAAGAGAATTAAGAAAAAAATACAAGCAATTTTTTTTACCCGACTGCGAGGGTTTTGTGTTTGACCCGTATGTATGTATGTGTGTCCATTCCTATGTCCTCTCGTAACTACTCAACGGCTGAACTGATTTTGATAAATTATACGTCATTGGATTTGTCTTGATAACCCGAGTGACACTGGTTACATGAAATTCTTAAAAAATTAAAATGGTGGATTTTTGGCGCCAAATTGTGAGTCTTCAAAATATTATTTTTATTCAAACCTATCGAGTAGGGTATCAAAATAAAGCGGATTAAAAAGAAATTACAAAAATATATACAAACCATGTATTTCAATTTAATTTGGTATAGCAAATTGGCAATCAATGCATTCAAACGACGATGTATAGTAGGGGTAAGAAAAGGTTCGTCACTTTTCGACTCTATGTCAAAGAATTAAGGTCGAAAAGAGACAAACCTTTTTTTTACCCCGACTATACCTACTAAGATATCTTTTTCAAGCATCTGTTATCTGTACTAAGTAACAACAGCAGCCACGTGTAAAAATAATAGGTATTGAAGGCCATTTGTAAAGAAAACTTGGAGGTGGACAAAAGATCTCTCTAAACAATTTTCTCCTCAGTGGCGGGCCACTGTCCACTATCTACGTTACAAAAGGAAAGTCGGTAAAAGCTTTTATTTTTAACACAATAGTCGTATATCAGGATCATTATTAATTAAGCTCATTGGAAAAGTTGCCTTTGTGTTTCTAACACAGGTTATTAAAACAATAGAGTATAAATGTCACATGATTTATTTGGAAAAAAGGCATATTTGGACCAAAACACTACGGCAATTACTATGAAGATCGAAGTTCAAAAGAAGAAAAAAAAAAGTAAGAATAAACTTTTGGGGGTAGTTGAAATAGAGAGATCTCTCTCCAGGCAGATGTTATGCCTGGGGACCGAAGTCCAATGGATGAATGTTGGAAGTTGTATTTATGCAGCCGAGTTGAGAAACTTCAATAGCGTGATGTAGGATTGTAGTAGTTAGTTCCTTATGTGATGACTAGATGGCGCTAGTAGTCGCTACATCAGCCCCCCTTTTTAGACCGGAGGTCGATACGAATTGCAGTGGGGTGCAGTCTGTGCGTCATGTGGGCGCTTGCAAGGGCCAGTCGCTCAGAGCCTCGTCGGCTAGCATTGTTGTTCCTCTGCTACTTGTGGGTGCATGCCTGTCGCGTGATTGCTCGGAGCCTTGTTGGTGAGCGTTGGTTGATTGATTGGCAAGTGGAAGTAGTGGGAGGAGGATTTGCGAACTGTAGACACCAGGCAGATAATAGATACATGCTAATGGTGCACAGTGCGGTAAGTATGGCTTGCTGTGAGACTGCGTCATCGTTTTTGTGTGTCTGAAGGTTGCGATTTTGTCCAATGTCGTGGGTCACCAATTTGGGGGTAGTCACAATAGAGACATCTCTCTCCAGGCAGATGTTATGCCTGGGGACCGAAGTCCAATGGATGAATGTTGGAAGTTGTATTTATGCAGCCGAGTTGAGAAACTTCGATAGCGTGATGTAGGATTGTAGTAGTTAGTTCTTTATGTGATGACTAGATGGCGCTAGTAGTCGCTACAAACTGAAACAATTACTTTTCTCACCCGCTGCTTACGATAGTTAAGTTTATGTAAGAAATGCGTGTTCATGCAGTTCCTCCACCTCCATACTGTACGAACACACACAAATCACACCAACCCAACTATCACCACCACCAAACTAGACTGACGCGTTTCGAACTCAACTAGAGCTCATCTTCAGAGTAGGCACCACAACCGTACGCTATGCTACCAAATGTTAGACTAATACTACTAGAATGTTAGGCTGAAGAAAGAAAGACAAAGTGGAGGCAACCCAGTACGTTGATCTGACCAGACCGCACCGCTTTAGACTCTACAGTTCGCCCTTCCACTGCCAGAGACAGAAATAGATGGAAAAAGATTGTACGAGTGAAAATCATACAGAAGGGAGAGAGGTCACGGGCCTCAATGGAATGGAATTCGGCGTTAGGTGGGGGGACCGATATCTAAGGCGTACATATTTTATGATTATAAGGTATCATTGGCGGCGGGTTTCTAAACAACATCCATCGGAGAACTCAAGCCATCACCGGCCCGTGGTGTGCCCGACCCGCACTGGACCAGCGTGGTGGGTTGACGGTCCAACCCTCCCTCCTAATGATGAACCAAAGCTCCAAAATCAGTCACCAAGTGCCCAGGGATTTGGTGAAGGCCGCAGGTTCAGGGTGGATGCAAGTCAGTTCCAACCGTAATGATTGGGCGTCAATAAGGGAGGCCTATGTCCAGCAGAGGACGTCCTACGGCTGAAATGATGCCGATGATGATGAAGCAGAGAGATCGGCAGAGATTGGGTGAGTTGTTGGGTTGGGTGAGATTGGGTAAGTGATTGGCAGGGATTTTTTTGAATAATTCCGATCCGCATTGGCGTTCCCTAGATGCAAATAGCGTATCTATGGCTTTAAAAAATTTTGTTGTAAATATTAAATACAATTAAGTACATCGATATTTAACGTGTATTTACTTAATTGATTGTTTTGCATACTGAATAAAACAAAAACTCCATGTAACTTTTTGTAACAGCTTAAACTTCCGAAATGTTTAAGATCCTTTTGAGATCTATACGAGGCAATGGATAACACTACATAATTCGGACGGTAGCTTCCAACTAGTGACTAAGAATTATGAAGTAAAGTGCCAATTGCTATGAACGAGTTGGTTTCAAGACAGTTCCTACACTCAATAGGTTCGGTCAGCGGGAAGCTACTGTGGCTACGGGCTGCATAGCGGGCACAACTTTGCTGTCCCTACAACCTTCTTTAATCAGATCAGTTCTACTTTTATTTTTGTAATAATAATATTTCTCATGGAGAGTAAGTACAGCATAGGGTAATAACAATAACTGGTGAGGTAACTTAGCCGTCTTGATTGGGCAACTTCACGGGGTAGTGAGGGCAGGGTCGCGTTTCGCCAACGCTAATACTCAAGCCCCAATCCGTCCGACCTACATTGCGCGTAGCTGTAAAACTGTAATTATCTTCAGACTAATTCCTTCTTAATTTGTTTAGCGTCTTCTAGAACTACCTTTTAAATATGAAAAAAGTTAATTGACCGCTTGAAGGAGCCCCTTAACTTAATAAATCAACGCTCGGAAAATGATTAATTGATGTTGTAATTAATCGAATTTTCTTTCATTACGTGGGCCTCGGGACTAATTATGTTAATTCTGGAGCCTTGTCTACGTCGATAATAATTTATTTCCATTAAATATTAATTAACTCATTTGTTTAGGACGTGCCTTTGGTGTGGACTTGAGGTTGGGTAGGTTTGTATAATTAAGATCTAGTCTCTTATGTTGGAGGCATCTTAGGGTGCGTGCTTTTTAGGGTTTTGTTCCCAAATTGCAACCCTCTAGCGGGATGACTTATGGCCTCTCATGCAGAAGGTTGAGGTTTGAGCCCGGGCTCGAGTTTTTCGAAATTTGTGTACGGAATCACACTTGAAATTTACCATGAGCTTTACGGCGAAGGAAAATATCGTGAGGAAACCTGCAGAAGAAATTACATGGTGTGTCTGAAGGTCCCAATCCACACTGGACTCGCGTGGGAACTACGGCCCAAGCCCTTCATTTTGTAAGGAGGCCTGTGCCCCTGTGCACTGTCCAGTATAAAACGAGATGATTGCTTTGCGGAGTTCCATGTTAAAATAAAAAACTAGTGCGTGGAATCCCTGCGCGCGGAAGAAGTGAAACTTCATAATAAAAAAAACCTTTTTGCAATAACCCAAAGCAAAGAAGCGGCTAGCAAGCAACCAACTACAGCGCTAGCGTAACAAGTTACATAACTCGTCGCTAGATGGCGTTGCTCCTCGTGCGCACGTTATTTTCAATAATTTTTCTTGATTTTTCGTAATTCTCGTAAATTTAATACTTTTTTTTACTAAATTCGTTGAAAATACTTTATTCTACGATCTACCATTAAAATAGTTTTGATTTTTACAAGTTTTCGTACTAAACCACGCAATTGTTCTGTATCGCACTAACGAAGTTTTTAACATCCGTTAGTATAATATACAATGCGAACGTCTCGTAAACGTCAACTTGCGTTGCGTTGCGTTGCATATTTAACGCAACAATGTTGGAAGTCGCATTAGAAGTTTCACTTCAAAAGGAATATTTATTATGCTCCTCTGCGAAGGCCAATTCATCCAAAATAGTTTCGTTTGCGTTAAAAATATACTATTTCCATGCAATTTTATCGCCCTCAACTAAACTCACAAACAAAAGAACCACCATCATCGAAGCATCATCAGCGGTTGTAGGTCTTACGACGGTCGATCGAAGAATGAGCTCGCTCAGAACGATTGGCCGTACTTATGGCTTCCCTTTCATTTTCACTACGTACGTACCCCTATTATTACCAGAAATTACCTTGATTAATTTTGATAACGCAAAATTTAGTTGGTTTCATGTTTTATTTGTTACCATAATTATTATATAATTCTCTTCTTCTAACTCATTATGACCGGGTATACATAGTTTCATGAATCAGGCGTTACTTTGCTCACCTGCGACTTTACAATAGTTACGTTTATGTAAGAAATGCGTGTTCATGCAGTTCCTCCACCTCCACACTGTAAGAATACACATAAATCACACAAACCCCAACTATCACTACCAAACTACACTGACGCGTTTAGAACTCAACCAGTATGCTTAGTATAAGTTTTATTTCACCAAATACTTCTCGATCGCGTTTACGTAGAAAAAAAACAATTACTATGGAAACATGGACAGCGTCTCCGCGCGCGCGTCCATGTTTCCATAGAATTTAAATTTTTACGTAAACGCGATCATCTTCGGTTATTATTATTATTACTATTACTATTATTATTACTATATGGTTTTAATTTCAACTCTATACCTCTATGCATTTCCGAGATAAGATCCTATAATGACCTATAAGTGTGCCGACCTGATCGGAGTGTGACCTGTAAGTAGTGTACCTGATCCTATAATTGTTCCGTTTTTTTCTTTTGAGGTGCAGAACCCTAAAAAATAAAACTAACGAGCCTGGACATGAAAACTTTAGCGTCACATTTCTACTCCCATTTATTATTAGTTAGTGGTATCTTGGTTTCCCTTTGATCTGTTCTGCTATCACTTCATTTTCACAAAGAAGGGGAGGATTAATATCAATCATAAAAAGGTTTATAAATACGAGTGTTCATTTTTAATCCACGACGTTTTCAATCACCCTTTGTTGTGGTTTCGGTTAAAGCTTTGTATTTAAAGCCTTTGTTTAGCAAATAAATACTGCCGAAAATGTTTTCAATATTGTTATAGATTTTGGATAATCCGTTGAAAGCTTTAGCGGTTTCGTTCGTTACAAAAGGATTGCATTGACCGTATGTAACATAAGTATTTATTATAGATACAATATTCAATTTGAATTAATTTTTTTAACATTGCACTATCGATACTATCGATGATGCCACTAATAATCTAGGTTGACAAAGACACTATCGGTTGGCCGTTGTTTGGTAGCTTAGGTATGTGAACCTAAATTATACAATACAGACATACATTTTGTTATACTACCTAAGAAATAATTTGTTAATTTTTATAAACTTAAATAATACAGTTTTAAGGTAGGTGTGTGCTAGTGCCTGGATATTTAGGAAGGAGCAGGAAATATAAGTAACAATTTTGGAGCAATGATACACCATGTGTTCGAGGGTGCCGCACAGCCCTCGTCCATGCCATAGATATATGGAATAGTCTAAAGGCTCATGACTAATCATAATCATGAAAAATGATAAATCACTTTATAGTTATTTATTTTGGAAACAGTATGTACATGTAGTAGTGTTTTTTATGGTCTAGGGGGCAAACGAGCAGACGGATCGCCTGATGGTAAACGATTACCGTCGCCCATGGACACCTGCGACACCAGAAGAATCACAACTGCGTTGCCGGCCTTTTAGGGAGGAATGCGCTCTTTTTTTGAAAGCTTGAAGTTCATATCGGTCCGGGAATACCGCAGCAGGTACTTCATTCCAGAGCTTTGCTGTGCGAGGCAGGAAATTTCTGGAAAAACGCACAGTAGAAGACAGCCAACCATCCAGATGGTGAGGATGGAAGTGTTGTTGAAGTATTCGAAAGTTTATTAAACTAATCTAACCTAAACATGCTATAAGATGGCATTTTTTCTGAAAATCCTATAGAAAATACCTAATTGTTTCAGAAATAAAAAAAAAAAAATAAATATCACGGGACAATTCACACCAGTTGACCTAGTCCCAAAGTAAGCTAAGCAAAGCTTGTGTTATGGGTACTAGGCAACGGATAAACATACTTATATAGATAGATATATACTTAAATACATATTAAACACCCAAGACCCGAGAACAAACATTCGTATTTTTCATACAAATATCTGCCAAAAAAAATAAATCACATTATGACTTATTAAATTATGGGAAACCAAGGTGTGGCGTCTGTTGCCTGTTTACACTTAAACCGTTGAACCGATCTAGATGAAATTTGGTATAGCAATAGTTTGAGATCCTGTGAAGGACACAGGATAGTTTTCATTCCAGAAAATTGCGTAGGTCCCGGGATCTCTATCCAAATAAACGAATTCTTTGCAGACGGAGTCGCGAGAAACTGCTACTTACAAATAAATAAAAAAGCGAATTATGAAAACATTTACATTTAATAGAATATAAATTATTTAAAGCATGGTACATTCCATATACACATGTAAAAATAAAACTATTTACAAAAATAAACCAGAATTTTCATCACTTACTTTAAGTAAAAGTCACAGTTTGCCTACAATACCTACAGCTAAATGATGTGCCATTAAATGACATTTAACTATCCTAAGTTTTGAATTAAATTAACACTTATTGTTTATCTAAGATCCATAACTATATACTTCGTTGTGATCTACAACTCAAATATTATCTAGATACGTACAAAGTAAGAACAATCTACTTATCAAAAATGGTAACACGTTCAAAATTATTTACATAGCGCTAGAAATGTTTTCACTTCTTTTCATATTGGGCTCAAATAATATGAAAAGGAGCGTTTATTTAAAGCGAATCCTTTATGTGACTAATCGAAACATCGAAGCATTACTATGATAGCCTATTTAATAGTATTTACATTACTCTACAATTTATATTCACAATAATATTTTCAGAACAATTATTTCGAGTTACAAAACTACAATAACCTAATATAATTGCAAGAGTTTAGTTAAAAGAAAAATACAGTTTCACGACTAATTTAGCTTGTATTTATTAACGATATCTATATTTATCTTCAGGTTTAGTTGATACTTCAATTAGCATTTCAAAATTTTCATCACTAGTTTTAAAGTTTCAAAAAGTAATCTGTAAACTTGTTATCTGTGTTCAGTTCAAATATTGAATTGAGATTAGATCTTTTTGCAATAGATCTCACTAAAAGCACAAGTTTTTTCAACATTCAGAATACGAAAATTGTTAAAAAAATACAAACGGGTAACGCAGATTTTTTCTTTTCACATATTTTACTCTGAAAATGCTGCGTTCTGCTCCTATGTATATAATATTGAGAAAAAGTAAAGTGTAGGCTTTCGCAATACACTTTGTAAGTTACTTAGTATATTTGCTTCGCACCCTCTTACAGTAAAACGGTACTGACAGGTCGTAAAAAGGAAGCAAAACAGGCATTGCGTATTATTTCGTGTCTTTTGCCTTAAAATTGAAGGTGACTCAAGCTTGAAAATAAAGAACATACTCTGTACATAACATTCTCAAATAAAAGGCATTAAAAATTATCTACGCGTCGACTAGAGAATCTCCTCCGTTTTTTTCGTCGGTTGAAAATGGGGATTGTCGCCTCGACGACCTTTTGATTTTGACTGTCAAGACACCCGATTTCCTTTAATCTTAACTAACAAATAGATCAACTTATAATTGACTGCCGAGGTTCGTTTAAAAAGTCATTGTCCTGGTGTGATACATACGAAAGGCAATCACATATTAAATATTTTTTTAAGATGATACATGAGCGTGTAGGTTAAAGTTACAAAGGTTAAAGTTGTCTGTTGTACAATCATCTCTAACCCAATTCAAAAGAACCTAACTAAACAGCAGCCCTAAAAGCTACCAAGGGGACTTACCGTTGGTAGACTTTTAGGAATACTGCTATAATCTACTTGCTTTATAATAATATATTTGTACATTACACCACCGTGGCCTCTTCCCTTCTGGCCCGGCCTCGGATTGAGTCTCAGACGATATCGTGGCAGGAGTTACCGTTGCCAGTCCTTGTCGTTTTGGTCGGCTGTGGTCTGTTGCACATGTCGTTACGCGATGGTGGGCAGTACATCACCTGTGAACAAACAAGGTATGTGTTTAATAATGCTAATTGGACATTATGTCGAATGGGTGCCAGTTAGAGCCTCAGTTTTAATTCTGACGTATTTTTTTTAAACAAAAATATAATATTACCCCCCAATGTAGCCCCATGTAGCCGTGGTGGCCATGTAGCAGAGGGTCGTGGGTTCAAAATCCGGCTCGCACCTCTGAGTTTTTCAGGATATATGTGAGAAATTACATTTGAAATTTTTCATGAGCTTTACGGAGAAGGAAAACATCGTAAGGGAACCAGCATACACCAGCAAAGAAATTCAATGGTGTATGTGAAATTTCTAATCCGCACTGGGCCCGCGTGGGAACTAAGGCCCAACCCCTCTCATTCTGAAAGGAGGCCTGTGCCCTATATAGACGTATATAGGCTGGGATGATGATGATGAATATGTAATACCTAGTTGGTGTAAATGACTTTATTCTTACACCCCAACAGGGGTTGTTTATTGGATATACTGAATACTGAGTTGGAAAACTGACAAAAATATTTTCTTTGTGATTAAATAAATCCACGTAATTTTTTAACCTTTTCCGTCCTTCGTAAAGAACAAATGAAATATAAAATTACTGCCCAATGTACTATACAAAGTACAAATTATTCAATGAATAAAGAACTTTAAATTTGCTTAAAACTCATGACTCTTTTCTAGGTCTTAAGCACTCCATCAGATAGAAAAAGTCGGGACTTAGATAGAAGGTTAACACATTCGCTGCGGTATCGGGTTGATGCGAGCCGATACGTGTATGGTTAATTGAAATTTAAACTAATGGGCGCAGCAAACGTGTAAATGAAAAAATCTGAGGTAACAAACATAAAATATAAATAAAACCGAAATACTTCTTTTAGAACTTGTTTGAAACACGTGGAACACGTTCGAACTGGTGTCTTTTAAGGTGGAACGGCACGCTCTAGGCGCGAAATTCAAAATTTTTACAGGTTTTAATTTATTGTGGGTAAACGGTGTAACTGTTTAACTTCATATGGTACTTGCGATTTTAAAACAGTGTTCTTTATATTATTGTGTGAAGCTTTTTAAGAATAAAACTGTTAGCTTGATATAAAAGTTGTCAAACATAGAAATTCGGACTTTCAACGTTTTGACAACTTTTATTTCAAGCTAATAGTTTTATTCTTAAAAAACTTTACACAATAATATAAAGAACACTGTTTTACAAGCGCAAATACCATATGAAGTTAAACAGTTACAACGTTTACCCACAATAAATTAAAAACTGTAAAAATTTTGAATTTCGCGCCTAGAGCGTGCCGTTCCACCTTAAAAGTAAATTCAACGTCAATGTTGACAGCTTGTCAAGCTCATGCATATTTATACCTTATTTATGAAACTCGTAATACAATGTTGTAGCAAAATACGCCGTCTGCTCTTTTAAAGATTTATTACGTAGACCTGGATTTAGAGGGCTTCGATATTATTATTTAAAGTTTGTTGTTAATAATTAATAGGTTAAATGCGTGAACTGTACGTGTACTCGTCTTCACCCGCGGCTTCACTCACTTCGGTAATCCATTCATATTCATATTTATTTATTCGTTGCAACCATGGTATTATGTATTATTATTTTGATAATAATTAATAACAAAGGCCGAATAGGAAGTTGTTTTAATTTACATTACTAAATAAAAGCCGTGGCAGAGAGGATTTTTTTGCCTTAATAGCTTATTAGACCTGGCAGGGTAATTGTGTAACTTTCATGACGCTCGGCATCGGATTGAAATGACAGTTTTTGTATTGCTGTGACAGCTGACTGTTTCCGATACCAATTGGCAGCCCTTACAAGAACTGTCAAAATGAACGCGATGGCAACTGAGAGGGAGTGAGACAATTAGCCAGCCGATTTAAATTTCTTTATTCGTCTCTTCTTATTTTTGAACACTAAATAAAAAAATTAACGAATAATTTTGTGATTTGCACGTGTAGTACATATAGTTGAGACTTGCAATAAACCATTACAAGCACTCCATTAAGAAAAAAAATTATAACTTCTAAAACAGAAACACTTCATATTTTTTGACTTATAGACTTCAACTTATATTTAATTCAAGTTTTCGCACGGTACTGATATTTTGCGGGCTTCAATACAGCTTATCCAAATTCAATATTACACCGTTTTTAAACGAAAAAACCAGAAATGAAAGTCAAGTTTTTTTCAGGAGGGTACTATTGAAATTACCTACTTATTTTGGCACTCTTACTTTAAATGCTTTTTGTCATATTATATCCTTTGAGGCGTATTTTAACTTTCTACCTCTTGTCTTTTTATAATTTTGAGGCAACTAATAGCCCATTATTTAATTTTGATTTGTTGTTATTACCTTTTAAAAGCAACATTTTGTATCTTATTGTACTGGTTGTACACTTGTGTTTTTTTATATAATAACTTACTTGAGATTGAGTGATATTCCTAAGTTATAACTTACTCGCTCATTATTGCAAAAAATGAGTAAACTGAGTATTTTGCTATGGCCGTGCGTGACAAAAGTGTGTTAGTAAAGTAAATGCATGTACATTAAGAAAGCTTGCTTTTTAGTAGAGGACCGCCCTGAACTTCTTTAGAGAGGTCTCTTACATCAGCCTCGCTGTAGTAGTGCTATTTATAGGAAAAATGCTTATAATATGAGCATAATGATATACAATGCCATTCCATATGAACTGAGAAGGTCCTGCATGGTCAAGAGTTCAAGACGAAATTTGGTGAATGGTTATTGGAACGTTGCTTTTACAGTGTAGTGGAATTTTATAAATTTGAATTGACATTGTAATTGATGGATAGTTGAATTGTATTAAAAATTGGTATAATTTAATAATTAAATTAAAAAATTCTGACATTTTTTCATTTAATTTTTTTTTATGATTGATTGATGGTTCCATTTATTGATTGTTGTATTTTTTATTTTTAACTTTTGTTTAATATTTGCATGTCGTTTCCTGGTCGACTGAATACTGTATCGCATCACTACGTACCGTATTCTTATAAAACGAAAGTTCCATGCACAAGGATATTTTGTTGTCGACCGAAGGTAAATAGGTAAATTAATCAAAATTTAACCGTTTCGTGCATTCTTCCTTATTTTAAGTAAATTTCTCGCCATCAGTCACAAATCTTATGATTGATTGGGTTCCATTTTCATTTCCAATTCTCTTGGCTTCTCCGTACCGAACCCCACGGAATGAAAGAAAATATTTACTCCAATCGTAATTTCTTCGTACATTCAGACCCTGATTTGGTGTTTGTGGTTATTTTCCTGGTTACGGACTACGCATTTCAGTATTGATTCATTATTTCGTTTTTGCTTTTTTAAAAGAAATTTATACTTTATGACATCAGCTTTCTAACAAAGCAAGTCTGTGTCGTATTTAAGTTTTTCGGGTGCGCTGGTAGGATTCGAACCCACGTCTACATACCCCGGAGACGTGGGTTCGAATCCTACCGCCGCACCCGAAAAACTTTTTCGCTTTTAAATAATCTTAGATTCGGTGAGCAGCCGTACTGTTAATAAAGTAAATAATAATCATTACAATGTAATAGAATACTTCTTCACAGTCATCGTTGACACGTAGTGATTCTGTTCTTTTTAGTAGTTTTCATTCAAATGTGTGAATGTGACTCCTACTTACTTCCACCGCACTGGTAGTGACTCAACTAATAGATTATTCTACCTTCTACTTTAGTCATATAGTGGCTATCAAAGTGAATGTTACACGATAAAAAATTAAATCGATTCAACGTAAAAACAAATTTAAATAAAATACGCCCATTTAAACGCCAACGCCAGACAGGTAGACGAATATACCTCTTTAACAGACTTCGTTTTAGACCCCTCCGGAAAGGCATGGCGCCGTTAGAAGACAATTTCTATAAAAGTTTGTAAAAATCTAAATTCAAAGGACGCAAGTTAACAGATTTTATTTGTGATAAAACTAGCATTTTTTCTAGTTATAATAACAATTAGATAACCGACCAAGCGTTCTAATACGAGTTATATCACGTTTATATTAGATTCCCGTGCACCACCAAAATGAGGAACGCCTGGTGGGTTGAATGTTAGATTGATTCCTTATTGGATGGTCTTATTAGAAAAAGCGTAACCGGAACTACTCTAAAGCGCGTGTCGGACTCACAGATTGAGGGTTCAGTACAATTTTAAAAGCAAGCGCAAAATAAAATTTTATTTCAACAACTTTACTTAACTTCTCGTCAAATTTCAAAATTCTGTGCCAACTAATAGTACCTGCAGGTGTCGGTACACTTAGTTCTTGTGTAAAAATACAGTTTCAATAAGTAAAATGTTTTGGTCGCGTGATCTTAAAAAATTAGTTTTCCACGGCTTAGTTTTTCTAGGATACCTACTGCAGATCCGAGTCATCATCATTATCATCCCAGTCCATATATGTCACATTGCAGGGCACAGGCCTCTTCTCAGAATAAGAAGGCTAGAGCCGTAGTTACCACGCGGGCCTCGTGCGCATTGGGAACTAACTATACACACACCATTGAATTTCTTTGCAGGTGTGGGCAGGGTTCCTCACCATGTTTTCCTTCATCGTAAAGCTCATGGTAAATTTCAAATGTAATTTCGCACGAAAATTCTGAAAAATTTAGAGATGCGAGCCCGGGTTCGAACCCACGATCCTCTACTTGAGAGACCATAGGTCAAATCACTAGGCTACTACAGTTTTTACAGTTTTGCACACCTGAGTATCAAATGTTAATTAAACCTGATACTCCCACGTGTCCCTGAGAAAAGGGTCTTAACGGACAGACAATAATTCCTTCGTTGGGTACAAAACTTTTAAACACGACATACCTATTAATTCTAAATCACATATTCAACCCAGTCAAATCACCGAGCTGTAAATTCATATAAAGCATAATTTTATGGAGTTCCCCAAGTCCGCCAAGTTGGAAACCACAGATGAACCAAATTTGGAAACTTGGAGATGCACGCCAGCGAAGAAGTTACGAGCTTATGACTGAACGCTAAGGCAAAGAAACACTTCAGCTAATAAAGATAAAATTAATTGCTGTTCCCGAGACCGCTAGTACACATAACGCAAATCTACCACAAATCCACGAAATGTTAATAAAAAGTAATAAGAATGCCTTGAACCTTGCTGGACTCCTATAGATTGTTTTAATTTTAATTTTTTATATACTTTTAGTTTGAGATGGCACTAGGCCACGAGGTAGATCGCCTATGAGATGGACAGACCAGGTCAAAGCTGCAATAGAAGGACACTTCACGCAAGCATATGGAAGGCGGCTGTCAGGGAAGAATGGAGGCGTATTGTTAAGCTTGCCACCAGCACCTGGAAAATGATGACCACGACCACTCCGTCAAGAGTGGAACGACGAAGAAGTTTGAGATAGTTGTATGAAAATAGTTTTATTTTAATTTTTAGTTTCTGTTTTCGGTATTGTTTATTATCTAACAGAAAATTATAATTATTATTTTTATTATTATAATTAGCCTATTCTGTCCCACTGCTGACCAAAGGCCTCCCCCAACATTTCCACTGCTCTCTGTCCGCTGCATAAGAGGGCCAGTCCTCCAAGAAAAAGTCCAGTTCATCCCAGTAAATTATAGTTTTACAAATTATAACCATACGAACAGTGCAAAAAATCGTTCATTTCTAGAAAGTATCCTTGTACACACACAACTCACGCCTGTGTTCTCAATGGGGGTAGACACAGCACATAAAAACGCTACATTGACTCATGACGCTACATCCACTTTACGCAATTTTAGGTTTTAAGTTAGATAAAAGTTCTACAATAATGACAGATTGCTAGTTTATCCCCTACAATATACCTTAACCTATTTCTTTACTCGCTTCTAAAGACATCCACGGGAGAAATGCAGAGGTGTAATCGTAAACCCGACACCACATGGGTACTTATACAATACATTGTAATGTAGACAAGTTGTTTAGATAACTACAATGATTTATTGATAATGGAAATATCATAAAAGTAGACATATTCAATATACTGACACCCTTGTAGTGAAATATAATGGGTTCATGTTGCTGTTACAAAAATAATAAATGTACAATGAAGTCGTCAAACGGTAGACTTAAAAGACGTTATTAGTAACATTTTTGACAAAAGAATGGATGTGACAACACAGAGGGTTACACAGGCAATAGTAAAATAACATAAATCAGCGTCTGCAAGATTCATGAAGATTTTATGATCATCATTTTTAATTATGTACTTAACAGAACTAAGGGGCCCTATACATCCCTGTAAAACTAGACTTGTATAATAATGTTGAAATATGTTTCGATGTTGATGATGGTAATTTTTATCTTTTACCCACTAGGGCCTGTCAAGCAGAGGTTCGTGGGTTCAAATCCCGGCTCGCACCTCTGAGTTTTTCAGTATTTATGTGCGAAATTACATTTGAAATTTTCCATGAGCTTTACGGTGAAGGAAAACATCTTGAGGAAACCTGCATACACCTAAGAAAAATTCTATGGCGTGTGTGAAGTTCCCAATCTGCACTGGGACGCGCTGGGAACTACGGCCCAAGCCCTCTCATTCAGAGAGGAGGCCTGTGCTCTGCAGAGGGACATAATATTATAGGCTGGGATGATGGTGATGAAGTTGGTATGGCTTGTGAAATTATGATAAATTAAATTTTGAAAAACGAAGTGATTTGATTTCATATTTGTGTGGTAGTCGGCATCAAGGCCAAATAAAATTATCATTCATAAGAGCTTGGAATCAAATTACAGGGCCCACAGGGCAAAGTTGCGGGAAGTTGGGCAAACTTGAGCCAGCCTTTGTCGAAAGTAATGGTCTTGTGGTATCTGTCCCATTTAATTTGGTGTGTAAATCGCCCCAGTTGCCTCGAAAGGGGGTTTTTCGTTAAGTTTCAGGAGAGTTTTCTGTATACTTTAAGTTTTGTGTGAAATGGAACTGGTTTTCTTGTTTGATGTCATAGCGGGGAGTTAAATATTCTTCGTTTTGAATGCTCTACTTTTGCTACGAAGTTGTCGAAGAAGTGGGAAATAATCGTTTCCATTCGAACAAAGAGGCATTGGAACCTGTTTGGCTAAAGTTTAGGAGACGGTCATCGATACTAAAACATTTTGTTTTTTGGAACTTTATATATCTATCATTGCAAATGAGAAATTTTGTTAAGATGTTTCGATGTTAAGATGTTTGCGTTTTTGGATGTTAGTTCAATCACGCAATATCAGCTGAACGCATTTAGATGAATAAATAGATTGAGACATAGGATACTAACCCCCTGTTTCACCATCCATTAATCAAATTTATTTGACGGATAAATGTCATGCCGTCTCTGTTTGTTTTGTTCGAATAGACGGAGACGGCATCACATTTATCCGTCCGTTAAAATTAATCAATGGGTGGTGTAGCAGCCTCTTAATATTACGGTAATATTTTCTACGGTACGGTTTCAAGGGCTTTTTAGTGTTTTTTTTTTATTATTGTTTTATGGCCCATTGCTTACCTAAATGACCAATTCAATTTCTATATATTAACAATAGTTCTTAGGCATTATAAAAATTATCTTTAAAGTAATTTAAACAATAACATTAAAACACCTACAAGGCAAATACGTTGTCGAAAGACGTCGTAGGCATCGACCCCAAGCTAACCTTATATCTTCAATTTCCTTGACCATTTTAAGTTAACTTTTTAAAGACTGGCGGCCGCTCATAATCGAATAACTTTTCACCTCCATAAATAAAAAAAATATTCCTCTAGATTAATAATAAAAAGGGAACAGCCTTAAAAAAGTCTTTTGTTAACAGCTAAAATGGGATTTAGGCCATCAGTAGACAAAAAATCTAGTTAGGTCTAGTTACAGTTTTTGCAAGTCACAAAGACCTAAAAGGTGAGCGGGGACTTGATTGAACGAGTATATAAGATTAAATATGTTAGCTTTATGTTGTACGATCAATTTTTAACGTTTATTTTTCATTTATTTTTTTATTTTACAGCTCGTATACAGAAACGTGTTTGCCACAAGTAACGCAGTAAAAGTAACGCCGTTGAAATAATCATGTATGTAAGAAAAAACATGTGTGATTTTCCCACTAACGTCGAAAAGCCAAAGGCTACTAGAAACACAGGAAAGCTTAAAGTTCCATCTTACGGAATGGCTAAAACCAAAAAGTAACATGCATACGTTTTTATAATAAAACTCCGAAAAAATTAACCGAACAAACTGATAGACATTAATATCTAAGGCGTACTATAAAATTAATCACTATATTATGGCCAGGGATGTTGGGAAATAATTTCGATCCGCATTGGCGATCCCTAGTCTCAAATAGCGTATCTACTGTGTCAAAAAAATAATTGTATTAAATACTTTAGATGTATATAATTTAATAACAATGTAGATCTCATAATTACTAAACTAAACGGGACTTATCACGCAATAAATATATATTTATTTGGGGTGCCGTTAAAAAATCTTGATCAAGTGCGGGTAGTTCGAGGTGCGAGAAATGAACTTGACACCCTACACTTCAGTTAACTCGTGACCACGGTTGCTGCAATGTGGCCGAAACGTCGAGGTAAATAAATAAATATTTATTTGCGTGATAAGTCCCGTTTAGTTTAGTAATTATGAGTAAAAATCACGAAAGATTAAAACAGTACAATGTAGATCTGTTTGAAAAAATATACCTTGTTGAGTTTCTTGCCGGTTTCTTCTCAACAGGGTTTTTCCGAACCGGGTGGTAGATTCTTCGACATTCATAGGAGCATCAATTGATGCCCAAATTGAATAAAGAATTGTGTCTTTGACTTTGACCGTTAGTGAAGAATTGTTTATGTTCATTGCGTGTGCTGCCATGTAACTATTGTGTGGCGAGTGTCACGGCCGCGCAATGAACAAAGAACGCGCTCGCCGCCCCGCTGCTGCCCACTGACTTCGTATCTCCGGTCTTAGGCGGAAAAGGAGTGACTTCATTTCGAATAAAAATTTCGACAAAAATGTTTAGCAAAAATTTTTAGTCAAACTAAATGCTAAAAGCTAAAATTTGCCGTATGAATTTTAAGACACGTTACATTGTATAAAAATAATGATAAAATATTTAGCGCAAGTACCATTTCTTTTTCTTCTTCTAAATCTATATACGTCCCATTGCAGGGCGCAGGCTTCCTCTCAGAATGAGACTAGGACCTTAGTTCCTACGCGGGTCCGGTACAGATAAGGAACTTCACCCACACCATTGAATTTTTCCACAAGTAGCATTTATATCACTTTATTTTAGAAGAAAGGGAATTTGTTGACGCATAGATCTTTGCCCTAAAGATTTTCATTTCCATCTTGGCATTTTCTTGTTTATTTGCCTATTGATCATTAACCAATTAAAATGTTTATCTTGGAATTTTTACGTTTTGATTTCTTAGTAAATATTATTACGCCCACACTCGGGGGAAGTATACGTGAAATTTCTCAAGGGCCTACAATCACTTTACAGCAAACACACAGACTAAAGACAGTAAGTGAATATTATTTTTTTATTTGAAAGAATGTCTTTGAGCTTTCTTATAAGGCCTATCGTTAGCGGCCACGTCTCAGTGCCATAAGTCATCACTGGCAGCACACACTGGTCAAAGACTTTTGACTCAAGACAATGCGGTATATTGATTTTTTCCAAAATGTGTGTTCTAAATAAGTCAGTTTCGCATGTTGCCACGAAGTGGTTACATTTTAACAGAACCTAAATGGTGATTTGTACGAATCTGGCTGATTCAAAAAGAGGTGATGATGAAATGTACTTACATAATATTTTCTATAAAATATAATCTGCTTCTCTTTAAGTCTGCGGTATATATTATATAATACGAGTATGTATTCATTGAATGTTGAAAAAAAAGTATGTTTCTTTTGTTTCTGCATGGATCTATCACGGATCTAAAACATATTCTTTCTCATAATTCGGCTGCCCTATGCAGAAATCAAGCATCTCAAAATTTGGGCAAAATTATTTTTTTATACATTTCGATTCGGCTTCTAAAAATACATCCTTCAGTCTTGTATTTTTTTTAAATAATTTATACTTTTCAAAATATAGAAGTTTTGAAAATCCAAGTATCTTTTTTGAACGGGGCATTCTACGCTAAAGTCAAGTATATACCTTAATTCTAACTTGAAAACGAGTATCTTGCGATGAGATACTTGTAATTCATATAGAAACCTGAGTTACTTGACTTCTGCGTCGAAATTAACGTTGTTCATGTTATGATGTTACAGCATGAATCCTTACATTTGTTTGGCTTTTGGGTAGGAATCGGGTGGATGCATGAATTACTGAAAAAAAAAACAATGACTTAGGTGGGGGAGGCGTCAAAACTACTAAAACAAAGGTTTTTTTGGAAAAAATTGTTCTGTTAATGCTAAACAATCGACAACCATTTTGGACGCTATTACAAGAAAACTCACAATCATTGGATTTCATTAACCACGGTGAACTTGTAAATACAGATATTTAAATTATATAATAATTTCTAGGTGACCTGTTTCAGTGCCATGATAGATAGATATAGATAGAAAGATTTATTTATTTATTTAGGTATTTCACTATGGAAACAGTCATAATATTTGACATGTCAAACATATTATATTCACAAAAAACTTATTAATAAAAAAATTAAACCACCGAAAAAACTGAAAGCAAAAAATAGTACCTTTTTTGTTTGACCTTAATCTAGGTACCAGTTTGAAGTCGGTGCCTCAGCACAGCACGAGCCAGGAGGAGTGGTAGAAGCCAATTAGGTAGACGATTATAGGTCCACTCCTCCTGGCTAGTGCTGAGGCACCGACTTCAAACTGGTACCTAGATTAAGGTCAAACAAAAAAGGTATTATTTTTGCTTTTCAGTTTTAATAATATTAATAATCAATTTATTGTGAAGAATTTAGGTACAGTAACATAGGTGTTCAATAATGCACTCTTATCATAAATCTCACTAAACTCTTACCTTTACAGGCGTTTTTTCGGCGGTTTAATTTTTTTGTTAAAAAGTTTTTATTTTATACTTTTTTCCCATCCTTGGGGTATTTTTTTTCCTAACTTATATAATACCAACTTCAAAGTATACCCTATCCAATAAAAAAGAATTATGAAAATCACACTACTCTGTAAAAAGTTATGCCTGGTCATATATACAGTACAATCAGTGACTGAACAATAAATCATCCCCTATTTTCCTACCCTTAGGGTAAGAATATTATTTCCAAATTTAAATGGGACCACCCTCGGGGTATACGCTTTCCAATAAAAAAAGAATCATCAAAATCGAACTACTCTGTAAAAAGTTATGCGTGGTCATACAGTACAATCAGTGACTGAACAATCAATCATCCCCTGTTTTCCTACCCTTAGGGTAGGAATATTTTTCCAAATTTAAATTGAACCACCTTTGGGGTATACGCTTTCCAATAAAAAAAGAATCGTCAAAATCGGACCACTCTGTATAAAGTTATTCGTGGTCATACATAGAAAAAAAACTCGCACTTGGCCGGTTTTTTTTACACATTTTTATTTTGTAAAATGTTTCATTTTTATATATTAGATATACTTGTATTTGTAAAATTATCAAGAAGAAGTTACCAAGACAAAATTAAAGCATCTCAAGATACTTGTTTTTATATAGAAAACCTTTTAAATTGTCTTACCGCATTCTACGCAGAAAACCATTTTTGCATTTTAAAATTAATATACCACATTTAGAAAAAAAAAACTAAAGGACACGGTTAATGATATCTCTCATAATAAAAATACAGTTATTTTGAATGCTTTAATTCAATTTTTGAGCATGTAATGAGGAAATGTTTAAAAATTTAGTTTTTTCGCTCTACTGTAAAATTTGTCGAAACTGAGTTACTTGATTTTAACTTAGGGCAGCCGAATTTTGCTTAAGAAGATTTTTAAATTGCACATAATGATTTTTAATTGGCGATTAACAGTTAGTTCTATGTTCAGCAGTGGACATCTTACGGCTGAAATAATGACAAATATTAATAACCAGCCAAAATTTAATTCCATAGGTGATGTTTCAAGCAATTACTTCGCTGCAGAATGAATTACAATACCATTAACCACTAATAGGGTTGATTACAAAAAAAAGTTTAATTATTAGCCGTCACTTTTATGTGATCACCATCAATATTTATTGAACTACAAAAATTGGTCATCATCATCATCATTAATTTAAGAGCTTAGCTCTTGTCGGTGGAGTAAACGCCACTCTTTTCGGTTCTCTGCCAGCGTTTTCAGCTCCTGATACGACATGACATTGACTTTTTCCTTGGCTTGGTCTATAAATGACCGACTCGGTCTTCCCCTGCCTCGCCTGCCTTCTATTTGCCCTTCCAAAATAGTTTTTATGTAACTGTCATGTCGTATCAGATGCCCCAGCATATTCCCTCTCCTATTTTCAATCGTCCTTAACAGCCGCCTTTCCTCTTCCACCAACTCTAAAACCTCCTCATTAGTTCTCCTTTCAGTCCAGCTAATCCCCTCCATTCTCCGCCAGCATCACATCTCAAACGCACTCAATCTGTCTCGGTCCCGCTGAGTCAATGTCCAAGTCTCGCTCCCATATAATGCTATACTCCAGATGTAGGTCTTAATAAAAATTGGTATGTGTTCAAAATTGTCGTGTATTCTTACTGGTCTAAAACAGTCTACCGTTACTTTGGGCGAGCGGTTCGTTGGACAATTTATTACGTTTATTTTGTTTTTCTCTTTGAACAGAAACCCTTGAGCGATGTATCTGTTTATACAATACAATACAATACAAATATTCTTTATTGATCACCAAAAACAGTACAGTAACATTACAAAAATAAAAAAATTCAGGTAGACAATAGGCGGTCTTATCGCTAAAAAGCGATCTCTTCCAGACAACCAATTACTCATAAATTAATAAATATCAACAGACTAATGTAGGTGGCAGAAATAGCAGACAAGAGAAACTTAGTATTAATAGACAATAAACAATAAAATCAATACAAATATAATATAAATTTTATAAATAAACACATATATTCAATATAATACATATACACTACATATACTTAATACAAAATATCAATGGAAAAATGTCAAAAGGCCGCATGTGAGAAAAGGATTTAAAAAGGAAATTAAAGAAACAATATAAACAAAAAACAAAAAGAACAAAGAAGTGTGTATTATGTTAGTGACAAATAATGAGCCTTTAGAAGGTTTTTAAAAATGGGAAGGGATTTTGCTTGCCTTAACGCCAAAGGAAGAGAATTCCAAAGACGAATGGCGGTCATAGTAAAGGAGTTATGATAGAATTTGGAGGAAGAAGGAGGAACGGTAAGAAGAAAATTTTGTGCAGAGCGAATAGAGGACATGAACATAAAACGCTCTTGAAGATATTGAGGAGTTGCAGGATTAAAGAGTATGCTGTATAAAAGAGAAAGAATGTGAGTATTACGGCGAAAACGGATGGGGAGCCACTTGAGATGGGTGCGATAATAGGAAACGTGGTCATATTTCCGCAAACCAAATATGAACCGAATACAGACATTTTGGATACGCTCAAGCTTATTCAATTGCTCCTCTGTAAGATCTAAATAGGAAACATCGGCGTAATCTAAAATAGGAAGAAGGAGAGAATTAGCCAACGCAATCTTGGTAGCGAGCGGGAGAAAGTTGCGAAGCCGTCTCAAAGACCCCACAGCAGCAAACATCTTCCTACTAACCTCATTAACTTGGGGCGCCCACGCCAATGACTGGTCCATGAAAACACCCAAGTTTTTTACCTTAACCGAGAAAGGTATCAGGATACCATTGAAAAATATAGGCGGCAGATTAATAAAATTTACTCTGGATATAAAATGTGAACTGCCGACTATAATAACCTGAGTTTTTGCTGGATTTGCTTTATATGTATTTACTTTTAATATTGCGTGTCGTATGGTAGGTGATGAATTCAATTTAACGGTAATGTTAATGTTTCTTTTTCTGTGTAGCACGCAGGCCCAGTGCGGGTTGGGAGCTTCACACACACCATTGATTTTTTATTTCAGGCGTGTGCGAGTTTCTTCACGATGTTTCCCTTCACCGTAAAGTTCATGATCTACCCAACCTACCTAGTTCCAAACTAAACAAAGCTTGTTATATGGGTACTAGACAATGAATAAACATACTTATATAGATAAATACATACTTAAATACATATTAAACACCCAAGAGTCGAGCATAAGCATTCGTATTTTTCACACAAATATCTGCCCCGACCGCGAATCGAACCCAGGACCTCAAGCTTCGTAGCCATGTTCTCTAACAACTGGGCTCGGTCGTCTTAATCTTTTTTCAATCAGCAACTTTTTGCAATCAGTTGTTTTGTATGGTTAACTACTATGCTAATATGGTCCCACTTTTTGGGTTTCCTCGCTCCTAATTAAGTGGTTCATTAATTTCTGATATCATCTCAAACAAGTTTCAATTTTCCTACCGGATAAATGATTATATTAAAATTAATACCTTCCCTAATAGAATTAGGACCCTTTTAATTCAACAGGTATAACGGTCATTTCGGTCAAATTAGTAAAACTCGACCGAAATTGTATCCGATGGAATGAATCAGGTACGAGCTTGGCATAATAATGTGTTAAATTAATGTTGGGGGAGGAGATTTAAGGGCTGCTATTTATAGTTATTGGGGTGAGTAAAGTGTTTCGGAGAAATTAGAGCTACGAAACAAATTACGGCGTAATATGCTAGTATTTATCTAGGCAGTCAATTGTATTGTATTAAAGAAGTGGCATTTTAGTAATCGCAACTAAACTGATAAACATAAGTGTACCTCATTTAAACATCTCCTGGATAATTATTATTTTTCGAACATTTATAAATGCAGATTTTATTATTTTCAAAAATAAAAGTAGGTCTCCGTTATACAGTGCGGAAAAATAAGTCAGACCCTGGAGGGAAAGTACCTTAAATCCTTAAGTTGGCTCATTTTACTTAAAGGAGACATTCCTTTATTTTTAAAAAGAAACTAAACTGCATTCAAAGATTTTCTAAAACTCGCTTGCCTCGCCCGGGACTCGAATCAACTAAAATTAAAAAAAAAAAAAAACAAACAATAAAAATGAATTCAGGATAAAATTTCTCTGACAAACATTTGGTGTTAAAAATAAAAATGATCGTAAAATCTAATATTAACTTTTGAGCTAACTCAAAGATGTTAAGGTAGTTCCCCTCCAGCGCCCGGCTTATTTTTCCACCCTGTATACAACTTGATTTTTCCAATATTTAAGGTAGCTGCGGCGTGTGTGGGCGGGTTCCTGTGACGGGTTAAAATAAAATTATCATTTAATTGTTAGTTTTCATGTCCTTCTGTTATTTTGATTGTGTATGTTATTTAAAAATGCATTAGTCTTATCAGTAACCCTTTCGGTCTGCACCATAATATTATATTCTTTTTTAGCATTAGACCGGATTCGAGTCCCGAATAAGACAAGCGATTTTTCAAAAAAACGTAGTTGTAGTATCTTTTGTTTTAAAAAAATAAGGAGAGTCTCGTTTACACATAATGTGCTATTTCCAATATGGAATTGCCCTCTATGTGGAGTTCGTTTTTTCCACCCTGTATAGGCCTTCGATCTGTCAAAATTATAATTTCAGAAATGGTATTATGCACCAAGCCATCATTGATATACATAATTACATTATGGACAAAGTGTTGGACTTTATAAAATTTTAGGTCAACGGGACCAATTTTTTAAATACCAAATTTCATTATGATACACCACTGTTAAAAGCTTGAATTAATTATATTACACAACCAAAACTGGAAAACAAACATTCGTATTTTAATTATTCATAATCATAATATCTCCAAAAAAAAGTTTGTGGTTCGTTGTCTTCCGCAAAATAAAACCTGGATCAGTCGTTAAACATACTGTCACCAAACTGCGCAAAAAACTTTCACTCGCAAGGAAAACTTGATTCTGTCTGCGTAGCAACAACATCTTAATTTAACCGTGGCTGTGTAGCCTTCTAGAAAAAGGTCCGTCTTATCAAAGTTCGCCATGCGCATTTTTCCGCGTAGTTAAGTTGTCAACGGATCTAAATCAAGGCCGAATGAAAAGAAGACCACAAAATTACATCTACCACGGCACGCTCTAAGATTTAGTGTAGACAGAAAAAATGTGTTAGGTACTTAGTTCTTGGTTTCTTGTAGCCTAAATTAAGATTCAGATTGTGCGGGAAAAAGTGAGAGTTTAGCTACATTGCTGTGTTACGCCCCGACTGGTCAATAAATGATCGACCAACGTAGGTAATGTACCGCAACTCGTGTTATTCTCGCATCACCATAAACATCGGTGGGAGGCTTCGGAATCTAGAAACGTCTGTAAAAAGCCGGAGACGCGCACTTCCGTACTAGTTTAGTTCGTGTTTCATAGATTTTTTATGACAAACAATGTATTTTTTCCTTTACTCGTCGAACTTTTTTATCATGTAATCTTTAGATTGGTTTAGGTTAGGTTTGTTCTTTAATATAGGTCGATTTCAGAAAAAAAAATTACATCTTAATGACCATTTTGAATTTTCCCCATTAATCATTATACATAAAGGTATAGGTTTTTTCCTATTTCTTTGGCATAACTGGCATAAGTAAAAAAATGACAATTATTCTTACAAAACAAATGAAAAACATGATTCGAAGGCAGCCGCAGCACATACACACTAAACGTTGTATGTAATTTTTGCTCCCGATATGAAAGGTTGTCGTTTTCTTGGACGTCGCGTGAGGCCAGAGACTACAAAATTGTCGTCATTTTTAACCGACTTCAAAAAAAAAGAGGAGGTTCTCAATTCGTCTGTATTTTTTTTTTTATGTGAGAGAGGCCAGACAAACGAACTAGTGGGTCACCTGATGTTAAATGATCACCACTGTCCATAGACACCCGCAGCGCTTTACGCCATGCCAGTGCGTTGTCGGCCCTAAAAGGGAGAGGAAAAAGGAAAGGGAATAGAGGAGGGGGAGAGGTATTGGGTATGTTTTTTTTAAGCTTAATGTACGGCACACTAAAACAACAATCAACAAATCAACATCTAAATACCTATGTTAGGTATGTTATAAATAAAATTGAATCGCCAAAATGTGTTCTTAAGAACAAAATACTAGTGCGACTTTGCTGATTTTTTAACAGAATTCTGCGTATTACCACGCGGCGGACACGAAGTACAAATACGCGTTCTAGAATCTACATAAGCACGACGACGTCTGTACACGCGTACGCCTACATACATCGCGCGCGCACTCTTCTGGATTCCGGCGGGGTCCGGCAATCTGCGCCTTGAGGGGTGGGGTAACTCGAATCGGTGCGGGGCGGAGCGTGTCCATTCTGTACGTTAGTACTATTATATATTCTGTGGTATTACTTAGTAGAATGTTCTTACGGGAAAAATCCCACGGAATAAGAATTGAACGGGATAGGTATATATTGGATTCAAAGTAGGTAACCTTATCTCTTTAACTGTAGCCGTAACTTGATACTTGGGAGATAAATCATCTTTTAGTATCAAAGAGGTGCAGTTCGAAAGGATTTTCGAAATTTTCCACGGGATAAAGAACGGGAGTTGTCCATGAATTTTGTCTTTCCGCGGACGAAGTCACGGGGAAAAGATCATCCATATCCATACTAATCTATACATATAAAATCCTTTGTCCTGACTGACGGATCAACGCACAGCCTAAACCGCTGATCGTAGAGACCTGAAACTTGGAGGGTGTGTTCTTTGTATGACGTAGGCATCCGATAAGAAAGGATTTTCCGTAGTTCTACTTCTAAGGGGGTAAAAAAGGGGGGCAAAGTTTGTATGAGACATCGTGATTCCTTGGTCCAATCTACTTCAAATTTTGCATAAACATTCTTTAACAAAATTGATGGAAGACGTGTTTCGTATTTTATTGAAATTCATCCCTTGACGGGGTCAAAAAGTAGTAGAAAGTTATTTTGGGGGTGATTTGCTTCGAAGTTGATATCAATACTCCTTAGTGCTTTTGATTTAAATTACATTTTATTTTGACACATTGTAAACGAAACGAAACTTCAAATATTGCAAACCATTTTTGTCTACGTTTGTCAACCACGTCTTGATCTGATCTCTGATAATAGCTAATTATATGTATTAAGTATTTGCATTTCACCAAGCTTTTGCTTTTACAAGCGCAGCGTAGGACGTCCACCAACGAGATGGACGGACGTTTTGGTGAAGGCCGCAGGTTCAGGGTGGATGCAAGTCGCTTCCAACCGTAATGATTGGACGTCAATGAGGGAGGCCTATGTCCAGCAGTGGACGTCCTACGGCTGAAATGATGATGATGATGAAGCTTTTATGCGAGTTCAACCTTTTTCGAATAAAATCGAATTGAGTATTCAAATATCATTGTTGAACTCGCATAAAAGCTTGGTGCAATGCAAATACATATAAAATGCTTTGTCCTGAAGTCCTAAATGACTGACTGCCGGATTAACGCACAGCCTAAACCGCTGTATGTAGAGACCTAAAACGTGGAGGGTGTGTTCTTTGTATGACGTAGGCATCCGATAAGAAAGGATTTTCCGGAATTTCCACGGGATAAGGAATAATCGGGATTTATATATTTCATCAAGAGTGACCCTATGCCCATAACGAAGATTACTAAACTGTACAAATTGGGCATGCAATTAGACTATTAGAATATAAAGCGAATATAAAGAATTTTGAAAATTTCCACGGGATAAAGTTAAATCAGGATTTATATATGTAGGTACTCAAATCAACTGGACCATATCTCCGTAACTACAATTACTAATCTTTTCAAATACCTACAGTATTAACGAAAATGACCATAACAACAAAAAAACTTATTGCAGGATTTTTGGAAATTCCTGTGGGATAGATAATCTCTGAAACTTCAGAGCCGATTAAAAAAAAAACTTTTACCAGTAAAAAGTTACACTATCCTTTATTGACATAGGCTACTTTTTTCCGGATAAATGCAAAATTCCCGCGGTATAGAAAATAGTAAAATTAACTTCGGGGCTGAGTTTAAAAAAAATCACCAATAGAAAGCTTCACTATCCTTTATTGGTATAGGCTACCTACTATTTATTCGGTAAAATGCCAAATTCCCCTGGGATATTAAGAAGTGAATTTCACTTCAGGGCTGATTTGAAAATTTCTTTCACCTATTAGTGAGTAGCTACACTAACCCTTACTTACATAGACTATTTTCTCCGTGAAAAATCAAAATTCCCACGGGAAAAAAATAAGTGAACTCAACTACGCGGCTGATTTTAAAAGTTCTTTTATCGGTAGAAAGCTTTAAGGACATAGGCTACTTTTCTCGGGGAAAATGCAAAATACCTGCGGGATAAAAATAAGTGTAATTTTGCAAAGAATAAGGACAAATTTGTTAAAATTCCCGCGGGATAGGGAATAAACGGGATTTATAATATTCACTAACTGATACTCATGATGAAATGATAATAATGATGGATGTTGCCGGTGCCGGATTTTTGTTTTATACAATGAAAGAGATGAAGAAGCTTTACCACAAATTGGAATTCTACGCGGACGAAGTCGCGGGCAAAAGCTAGTATTATATAAAAGCGAAAGTGTGTCTGTCTGTCTGTTACCTCGTCACGCTTAAACCACTGAACCGTTTTAGATAAAATTTGGTGTAGAGATAGTTTGAGTTCTGGAAAAGAATATAGAATAATTTTTATCCCGGGAAATCATACGGTTCCTGTGGAAACCGCGATTTAATAAACGACTTCAACGCAGATGGAGTATAATACTTATATTAGGTATTTAGTAATATCATGGATTAACTAAAAGGAAGTTTTTTGTACATGACTTTTGTCTCAGTAGTTTAACAAATTCATTTGGTCCAATAAGGAAAACAATTTTATGGGCCATTTCGTTAATTTATTTGCGCGAGTTAAGCTCTGAACCCAAGTCAGTCCAACTGCCAACTGGAGGTATTCCGTATATACAGGATGTAACATTTAGATCGGTCAGTACGGGAAAGTCTGAAACTATAAGACATAAGAAGGTCTGTTCTTAGGAACCATGTCATTGATTTTAGTAACAAGAGAAACATCATTCATACATTTAAAAAAAACTTTTACTCAGCTCGGGAATCGAATCCGGACGTTTTGAAGAATAAAACTAACACTATTTCTAACTAAACCAGAGGTCTGCCTGAGCTCATCTTCAGAGTTGGCACCACAACCATATGCTTTGCTACCAAATGTTAAACCCTAAAACTTTAACCTTTGGTACCATAGCAGTTGAGTTCGAAACGCGTCAGTTTAGTTTGGTGGTGGTGATAGTTGGGTTTGTGTGATTTGTGTGTGTTCATACAGTGTGGAGGTGGAGAAACTGCATGAACACGCATTTCTTATATAAACGTAACTATCGTAAGGTCGCGGGTGAGCAAAGTAATTGTTTCAGTTCACGTAACTAAATATCGAAAGTTTATTATATCGAATATATTAAAATATCGAATGGATAAAATATTGAACAGTTTTTTTTCTAAAACAGTAAACTATTTAAGATTGTAAAACTAACGTAGGTAACCTAACCTGTGGTCTATAACATACGTTCAAAAAACACAGTCCTTCGGCAGTAATGCATTAAACCACTTTAAAGCCAAGAAAAACTATCTCTTTATTAATTTGCAGACGCATTTTTTAATTCATTTTTTTCTCTTGTCAGGAGATCCTTTTTTTACATAGTTTATTACAAAGAACGAACAACAAAGGAAGCCGGTTTCCATTAACTTTATTCACTCGCGATCTAAATATAAATCCTTTCATGTGAGAGACCTAAACACTTATATTTTTTATTGTAAACAACTCTAGATATTTATTTGTGCTGCATTTTTGAAGCGAACTGTTAAGATTTGTTACACGGAACCATTTAGATCAATAGAAATGTCGTCGTATGTGTATCCTTTCAGAAAACTCGATATTGTTTCACTTCTCCCGCTGTCAATGAGCGCACTGTCACACGGAAAAATAACGCATCTAACACTTTATTCCGATACTAAGTTACCAGTTAACTCAATTTCGAAAAAACTGTCAGATAGGTATGGCTTTGTTTGACAAGATTTACAAAAGCATTTTTTCACAGTAGCGAATTTTCACATCGCGTTCTTTTATGATCACAAAAATTATTCGTCTTTTTTCATGTAGTGATTTTTCATAAAGCGTTTTATAATGTTTGCGTTTATTTTTTTCGCTTATTTTACCAGTAGATTAATTTATTAGTCGCTATTTTTTTCAGTATAATAATAGTGCGGTTTGTTAGACATTTTACTCGAAATCATTATTCTAATAAACCTATAAATAGTTCACCCTCTACCGTTACCTTCTTGGTGTCCATAATATTACGTATTAATAGGTTAGGTTAGGTTAGGTTCGTTAGTTATCTTCAGATGCCCGAAGGGCAAACTGCCCAGAAAAAGGAGCGCCGCCAATCGGGGCTCCGTCAAACATAAGGCGTGATGGGTTGCCTAATTCTACTGAAAAAATTACGACTAATAAATCTACTGGTAAAATAAGCGAAAAAAAAAAACGCGAACATTATAAAACGCTTTGAGAAAAATCGCTACATGAAAAAAGACGAATAATTAAATTTGTGATCATGAAAGAGCGTGATGTGAAAATTCGCTTCTATGAAAAAATGCTTTTGTGAAACTTGTTGAACAAATCACATACGTCGTGTTTCTGTACGACGGCAGACATGTTTTTTTATGTTTTCATGGGTTAGATAAAAAGAAGCTTATGTTGTTATTCCAGATTCCAAAATTGTTATAAAACTAACCTAACCTATAGAGTTCATGATCATTTAAAACTGGTGATCATTTAAAAATTTCTCAAAAATTTATGGTTTCGACGGATTTTATTTATCACACACAAAAATTATGACAAACATTACATTATGACTAAATGTTTTACGCCAACAGACACGTTGTGTGGTTTTCAAATTCGATACATACATATATACGAAAAGTGCAAGTTCAATAAAAGCTCGTAAGTAAGAATTATCTAGTGACAAAGCGCAGAATATCTGATCTTTCGCGCGATACAAATAGTCGACCACATTAGAAATGGGAATATGTAGCTGAGTGCATGTTCCAAATTATGTGTGCCAGTTTAGATTTGGTAAAAGTTTGTGTATAGTTAACGGCCGCTAAGAAGTAAATCCCGACACATTGCTAGTGTCGTTATCAACGTTATTTTTTAAATTATAAATTATTCACACTTATTAAAATTAAGCCGAATAAACAATCAAAATCAGTTCCACGTATATGGCTGTTAGTTTTTCACTTAGATCAGAAAAAAAGCTAATTTTTAATAAAAGTGACTTTCCACTTTGACGGAAGCTACAAGAAGGATTTTGAAGTGTTTAAAATATAGCACAAGAGAAGAAATTATATCCTAAACATTTATTTAACGACCGCTTTAGCCTAGTTGGTAGTGACCCTGCCTATGAAGCAAGAGGTCCTGGGTTCAAATCCCGGTAAGGGCATTTATTTGTGTGATGAGCACGAATATTTGTTCCTGAGTTATGGATGTTTTCTATGTATTTAAGTATTTATTTATCTATATAAGTATGTCTATCGTCGTCTAGTACCCATAGTACAAGCTTTGCTTAGTTTGGGACTAGGTCAATTTGTGTGAGATTGTCCCCTAATATTATTTATTTATTTATTTTATTTATGTTTTACAGTAAAAAAAATATTGTTTTTTCACATGTATTGATTTTTTTTTTACTTTGCTACAAAAACTGCACGTTGCACAACTATTTTCTGAACATTAAAAATGTCAACCATGCAAAAATAAATGCTTAACAATACGTGTTGCGTATGACAGAACAGCAAGCATAGCATTTTTCCTATGGGTCACATTGTCAATTATTCAGAAACTTCATAGTTGTGCAATGTGTCAGGATTTACTTCTTAGTGGCCGTTTACTATCATACGTTTTATTGAGTGTAAATGTTTACTGTGGCAGATAATGAGTACCTACAAGGGTTTCGCACGTTAGAAGAAAAAAAGAAACCGTTTCGTCTGTCCGTCTGACAAGACCCTTTTTCTTAGGCATGCTTAGAGGTATCAAGTTACAAGTAAGTAATACGAAATACTGAGTGTTCGAAGGACTTACTTGGTGTACTCGATAAAAAATACCCAACATTTTGAAAGTATAATTTTATGCAAAATCCGTAGTAATCAAAACTTACTTATAGCTTTCTTCCCGTTGATGTATAGGATGACCCTTAAGTCAATGACAACCTGTTATCGGGCGGGAGGAAAAGTTACAACGGTTCTTAAAAAACCAGCCAAGTGCGAGTCGGACTCACGCACGAAGGGTTCCGTACCATTATCTATAGAAACGGCAAAATAATCACTTTTTGTATGGGAGCCCCCTTAAATATTTGTTTTATTTTTAGTGAAAATAAACGGATCACTCACGTCTTAAAACGAGTTTAACTCGAAATGTTTCGGGCTAATTCGTTGCCCTTCTTCTCGGAGTCCCACGTCACGGCGGCTGCCAAACGCGCACATCAACCAAACGCAACACGCAGCACGTTTGGCAACGTGCCAAACCCGTTTTAAGACGTGAGTGATCCGTTTATTTTCACTATGAGTGAGTCTCACGGTAGTTTCATGCTTAAAGTGTTTTATTTTTATTTAATTATTTATTTTTAAAGTGAATATATAACTAAATATTCTTTGAATATTTCAAGCGTCTACCTGTTGCCTTTATCAATATCGAGCAAAACGAGCAAAGAAATCACGTTTGTTATATATTTTATTTGAAATATTTTATTTTATTCTATTTTTTAGTATTTGTTGTTATAGCGGCAACAAAAATATATCATCTGTGAAAATTTCAACTGTCTAGCATCACGGTTCATGAGATACAGCCTGGTGACAGACGGACGGATGGGCGGACGGACAGCGATGTCTCAGTAATACCCATTTTTACCCTTTGGGTACGGAACCCTACAAATCCTACCTACTTAATATTATAAATGTGAAAGTTTGTGAAGATGTTTGGATGTTTGTTACTCAATCACGCAATAACGGCTGAACGGATCTACATGAAATTTGGTTTGGTGATGGTTTGAGACCTTAGGAATAACAAAGGATAGTTTGGCATGCATAGTTCCCGCGGGATAGCGATAAACGAATTCTTCGCCTTAGTCGTGGGCAGCAAGTAATCTTCTTCTTATCATTCCTCTCCTATCGGAGGTTGGACAACATCATGGCGATTCTGATCTTGGAGGCCGCTGCTCTAAACAAGGATGTGGTACTGCAGTTGAACCAAACACGCAAATTCTTCAGCCACGAGTGTCTTCTCCTGCCCACGCTTCTTTTTCCGGCAATCTTCCCCTGGATAATAAGCTGGAGAACTCCGTACTTGGCGTTTCTCATCACATGCCCAAAGTAACACAACTTTCTTTGCTTGATGGTCTTCAGAAGCTCAAGGTGCTTGCCCATTCTTTGCAATACTGCCACGTTAATAAGAAATAAAATCCATGTCACTCACAATCATTACAAGATAACAGATTTTTTTAAATATCTTAATACTAAAAGTGGTATGATAATATGTGACTCTATTATCGCTTGTATAAGTTGACACGGTTTTTTTACAGGACTGGTATAATTAGACTTCTCACTTGGTACTAAATTATCGTTAAATTTTAGGACACGCTGTAGAATTATGAAATTACGACAATTAGTTGAAAAAACTCAAAAAGAAGTGAACCACAAAAACAATGTTCTTTTTCCCAGAAATACTATTAAGAAAAACTTTTTACAAATACAGATAATAATATTTCATGCATCAGCCGTGATGGCCTAGCGGTTTGACCTATGGCCTCTCAAGCAGAGGGTCGTGGGTTCAAATCCCGGTACGCACCTCTGAGTTTTTCGGAATTTATGTGCGAAATTACATTTGAAATTTACCATGAGCTTTACGATGAAGGAAAACATCGTGAGGAAATCTGCATAGAAAAAAAAAAAACAAAAAAAAAATCAATGGCGTGTGTGAAATTCCCAATCCGTAATTGTTCCCGCGTGGGAACTACGGCCCAAGCCATCTCTTACTAAGAGAAGGCTTGTGCCCTGCAGTGGGACGTGTTGAGGCTATGATGATGATGAAAACCTTTTTTTTTCGCTTTTAAATTTGCAGGGAACTCTCAGCACGCGAGTCTGACTCGCACTTGGCTGATTTTTAGTAAATTACTTTAAAAATTACTTGGCTGGTTTCCCGTAAATTAATTAAAGGCTTCATCATGTTTTGATTTAATAGTAAACCAATTTGTCGTATCTGTAGATATTGCGTTACCAAAATCAAGATACGACCAGTCGCACGACAAATCGAACCAGCTTACTCCGCAGAGTAATTTCAACCGTATTATTGCATGCACAAGTCCCATAATCAAGCGACATTGTTCGTAGCACGCAAGGAAGTGGTTAATCTGCGGACTGTACTAAGGTCACGTCTTGCATTGAAACAATCATTTGATTATAATTTGATTTTATCGCGTTTAGTGGCTATGTGTACGACACACGAAAAGGTCTAATTATGACAAGCCA
This sequence comes from Archips xylosteana, assembly GCA_947563465.1. Classification (NCBI taxonomy): domain Eukaryota; kingdom Metazoa; phylum Arthropoda; class Insecta; order Lepidoptera; family Tortricidae; genus Archips; species Archips xylosteana. The sequence continues at coordinate 1,811,573 of OX387348.1, read as the reverse complement.
CAATTATGTGTATAACTAGACTTTACCCGCGTCTTTGCCCACCTTTTTATTATTATTGTAAGAGGACGGCAAGCGAGTAAGCGGGTTACCTGGTAGAAAATGATCACCATCGCCCATGAATACAAACAAGCCCAACTGTCTGAAAATACTGTTGCCTGAAGTTAATTCTACAATATCATTCTACGCGGCAGGAAATACCGGAGTAAATGTACAGTAGACCGCCATTCATCGAGATGGTGACGAGGAACTAAGACTTATGGTGGGAGGTGCGATGATGAAATTTTACAGCAGGCAGCAAAGAAAATAATTCTTCGGAGCAATCGCCGTGATAGAGCCTATTAGAATACACAAAGAGAACCTACGTCCTTTTGCATGGTTATGGACTCCAAATGATCAGAAATCAGCTTGCCAAGTCAACCTGCTCTACGTTGGATGCGTACCACATGGGTCATAGGTCTGCCATTTGAATTGCAGTTTTACGGCTTAAATTTCCAATTGGGATTCTCAAATATCTCTCCATGGTCTTCATGTACAAAAAACATCCGTGCCAAATTTCGTGTTAGTAGACTTAACAGTTAGGACCTCGGGATTTTAAATTCATACGCCCGGATCGCGTGGGAACATCGGGATTAAAACCGATCGACCTAGTCCTAAAATAAGCAAAGCTACTATGGGTACTAGACAACGGATAAACATACTTATGTAGATAAATACATACTTAAATACATATTATGTATTTTAATTTAAAAGTCGAAGAACCGCGCACAGGCATTCGTATTTTATTTAGAAGCTTTTATTTAACTTGCAATGTATGTAGTTACGTATATGTACGGTTCAAATGTTGGAAATCGAATTTGACCCACTTCCAGTGGTCGGATTCACTTGAAATTTGGTACACTTATGTAGGTTGGATGACGATAGATAAAAACAAAAAGTACAGTCAGCTAAAAAACTTGCTTAAAAATGAAATTTTTAACAAAATCTTATTTCATACAAATAGATGTCCCCTGGAGATCGAATCCGGGTCTCAAGCTTCGTAGTCAGGTACTCTAATCACTAGGCTATTTGATCGTACACATACAAAATTTAATTTAATCCATCCAGCAGTTTAACAAACACAAACGCAAACACAAAAGCACGAAGCAGCAACACAAACTTACAGACACGTACGTACGTATTTCAATGAAAGTTTTGACAAAAGATATTACGTGTATTTTTAAGGAAATACACTTCCACAGGCGCCCTAAAGAAAGCAATTTGAAAATTGCGTTAAGAAAGAGTAATTGAGTGTTTCGAGTTAGCGATAAAATCTTAATTTCTTGTAAAGGACCGCTTATTTCAGTCTCTATTGCTTTTTCATTGTTTAACGAATCGTTTTTAGATTCGTAGATAGAGTTGGACTTTCAAATTGCTAATTGTAAGGCAGTTAAAAAACTGCTCTATTTAGTAATAGTCCCGGACGATCGAGCTTTGCTCGGTGTTCTTTTATGAAATAGTTTTATTTTTTGTGAATCTTAAAATGTAAAAAAAAATAACCTGAGACGCCAATTTGTAAGACCAATCCAGGCCACTGCATTTACGTTGATGAGAGTAAAATCTTATTACGCATGAGAAAGATAGATGAAAACTTAAAAAATTCCTATGCATTTTTCCAGACCTATGACCAAGTATAGCAAACTCAATCGAAGTAGTCAAAGCCGTTTCCGAGGTATCCGAAATAAAGTGGTACAGTGATCGGAATTAGGCGAAGTAAAATACCTATAGGTAGTCTTCGCAAGAGGTTATCATATAGAGTGGTTACAACCGGGTATAAAAATATTTTTTCTTGAATACCAGGTAGGTAGGTATACGATATTTATCAGGGTACTAGTTGTTATGTTAAACATGCATATTTTTCTTTACAGTACGGAAAGTTTTATGTTCGTTTATAGTAAAAAGGGTTAAACATAAATTTACAAAAAGTATGACGAAAATGTTACCAAATGTAAATACTTTTTAGATTAACATCAAACATAGTACTGTAAGTAAAAGCATATACATATATTTAACATTACGACTAGTACCCGCATAAATGTTAAATATCCGGAATTAGCCCTGATGACTAGGTCATAGGGCACTAGGTTTGACCTATATCTTCAACCAGAGGATCGTGTATTCAAATCCCGGCTCGGACCTCTGAGTTTTTTGGAATTTATCTGCGAAATTACATTTGAAATTTACCATGAGCTATACGGTGAAGGAAAACATCGTGAGGAGACACCGTGTGAAATTCCCAATCCGCACTGGGCCCGTGTGGGAACTACAGCCCAAGCCCTCTCATTTTGAGAGGGGGTCTGTGCCCTGCAGAGGGACGAATATAGGCTGGGATGATGACCTGGCATTAAAGAAAAGAAATATCTTTCCACCGGGCTGTAACCACTCTATGTTATGTCCTTTTGCAAATATACAATAGAATATGGTAGATTTTTCCGCTATTCGCTCCGTAAATGCGTTGGCACGTCCTATACAATCCAACGGCGCCTGCGGCTGTGCCCCGGATTTGATTATGTCACACAATAACTGCCAACTTGACATTAATTGAAGAATTGAACGCTGTATTGTTCAACTGAAAATCTGGAGTGTATCAAAATGTAATTTTATCGTGGTCTTACATCTTTGCCACAACAATACGAAGTTATTTTCGATTTTGTGTTTTTGAATTTCACTTTGCAGAATTTTTTGTTAAAAAGAACATCGTTAACACAGTCTTTCTTCGATGACTGTATTATATCATCTTTATGTAGTTATAGATATCCGTACTAATATAAAACTACATAACTGAGACTCACTTATAGTGAAAGTATAAGGATTACTCGGGTATGTATTATAATACCGAAAGACCGTTATACCTACAGTTGAAATATCGACGCTTAACACATCGAAATTCAGATACCAAAAGTACAAAATACCGATAACCGATATACCGAAGCTCAAAATATCTACTTTCAAATGACCGAAAGTACGAAATCCCGAAAACAGAAGACAAGAATAAAGTTAGGCATTCTGGAATTTAGGTATTTTGACACTAAGTCCTTTTGAAATCTAGGAGTATATGGGCAAAATTAAATTGAGACGTAATGAGTCCTACTCAGAGTTTCTATGGGAAACAATACGCGCCTCAAGCTCAGCCAGTAATCCTCCAGCTAAGCGGACGGAGAGTATATCCAGCTATGTTGTGTTCTTACCTTTCTGAAGGCAACCCTGAAGTTTTCGGACAGGAATGCGTAGAGGACGGGGTTGACGCAACTGTTCATGTACGCCAACACGTGGGACACTATCTGCGCAGTGACAGTGAAGTAGTTGATGCTGTACGCATCTAAAGCTTTGACCAGCAGGATTATCTGTAAAAAAAGAGTTATACAAAATATAATTTTCACGAAATTCAGAAAAAATAACTCTGTTCATTGGTTTTTTGCGTAGATTTATTTATTTGAGAGTGACCAACGTTACTTTTTTTCTTTGGAAAAGTCAAATTCATAAAATCTATAGTTGATTTAGGCTAATTCATTTGTATACTTGTGCGGGGACACAGATGCAGAATTGCGTATTTGTTTCACTATTTTCATGTTGTGATTTTTGTTTATCAGTGTAAAATTGAATATATTTTGAAGTATTTGTGTCTTTTTGTGAAAGTAAATAGATGTCGTCTTTCTTTCTTTAGCAAGCGAATAACATACAACACGTTTACTTTTAGTTTGCCACTGACAGATGGCTTGCCTTCATTTCATTTCCAACTTTAACACCATACAAATAAAGTAGCTATTACAAAATCTGTAAACATGGGTAACAGTATTCTAAAATTGGCTTTATTTGTAGGTCGTTAAAGTTGAATATGAAATGAAGGCAAACCATCTGTCAGTGGTAAACTTTATGTAATTTTACTGTACCACCGGTTCGAAAAATCCTGTTAAGTAGAATCCGATAAGCAACTCAACAAGGTATACTTTTCAAAAACAGATACAATACAATACAATGACTCTTTATTTTACACCACAAAGAAAAAAGTACAGAAAAACAAGTTCATGGAAAAATATACAAGGTACGCAATAGTCGGCCTTATCTAGTAGTAGTAGTTTCCAATGCAGCATGTTCATGTTGGAAAATACATGTTCCCAAAAAAATAACGATAAATTTGCATCGTGGCATGGGATACTTCTTATGCTGGTCCGACTCGCACTTGGCCGGTTTTTTCTTACATTAAAAGAAGTGTACTCTCTTAACATAAATAACAAATAACAAATTCAGGAAATAACAAATTCCTGACATAACACAATACATGATATTAAATAAGGTTTTCATATTGAGTTTCCTTTCCGAGAAACTATTGCGTCTGTCATAGAACAACTTATTTTCTTACATATTTACTTTTATGTAAATAAAATTTATTAAAATCTTACAGAAACAGCTCTCAAGAATAAGCTTTGAGAAACATCAAGTTAAAAACGGCCATGGGCAATACAGCTACTATTAAATATTTTATTAAGTTTTAATTGTGCATTTCTCGTTAACAACTATAGCTTTATTTGTTATTGTTTTCAAAATTAGATTTAAGATGGGCCTGTTCCACCATTTTTAAGTCCAGATTATTAGCCTGAACATAACTATATCTGGTAGGCTGTAATATCTGTTGTCTAGTACCCATATTACAAGCTTTGCTTACTTTGGGCGTAGGTCATTTCGTGTCTTGTGTCCAGTGATTTTCATTATTATATCACTAGCTATTGCCCACGACTCCGTTCGCAAAGAATAGGGGTATAAAAAATAGCCTACGACTTAAGTACGACAAAAATATTCTCAGACCTCCAAATATACAGAAAAAATTATTAAAACACCGTAACACGAGATTCTGATAAATTAGATTAGATTATTTATTATTTAAAACTGTCGTCTGCTTTTGCCGGCATTTAGCGAATGTTTTATAACAACTAACTTGATACTGCCAAAGGACTTCTTTATCAAAACGAATTAAAACAAGCAAACCTTATTTCACTTGTTTATTGTTTACCTCAACCGAACGAAGGAATCGCGAAGTTTAAACTTTGTTTTGATTTTGTTAAAAGTTACGAAACGACCTCCAAGGTTCAAGTTTAGGATTAATAAGAACGAAAATATGTTTTGCAAACTCATCCACCGTTTATATTAAAAAGTGAGAAATAAAAACTTTAATTTCAATACTAGATGAAAAAACCCGCCTGTATAATTCCCGTTCACGTGGGAATTTCGGGAAAATATAAACCCTCTAATGACATCTCACACTTTCAAAATCCATTGAGCCGTTTAGGCTGCAAGGCGTGCCAAAGAATGATACAAACATACCCCTTTCGAACCCAAGTGAGTATGAAAAGTGTTACAATAATGGACTTTGTGAAATGTACCTACTAAATCTGTATCTTTAAATTGGGAATCCCCAAAATGATGTAAACTTCAATTTTAATTGCCATTAAACGTCACGATTGTACCGACCGGGTTCGAAAGGGCTATATACATAAATACATACGCTCAAAAACATAACCCTCCTTCGACAGTCGGGTAAAAAAAATATTATAAAATAAATTGAAACTACTCCAAAAACCCACTAAAACAACAAAAAAAAGAGCAATAACTAAAATATGATTCTGTGTGCGTTTCTTACTGATCAGAGGCCCTCTGCCCAACGCGCGGACGATTACATCGCAAACATTATTTTTTTCTATCAAACGGTATAGATGATGACAGAAAGAGATGGTGAAAGCAATGGCAAGCGCCCGTGCGTTAGACAATATGGCCTCTGTTTGAAGCCGGTGCCAACTCCAGGATCAATTCTGTCCCATAATTTCAAATGTAATCACTGCACGCTTGACACTTATTAACCTAGTCCTAAATGAAACAAAGTTTGTGTAATGGAAAACACGCGTTGCCTATAGAAGGCTAATTATTCGAGCGTTTCTACCGCTATCATAACCAGGACCCATATATCAAAGAAATGAGCTATTGTTTGCATGGGATTTCAATGATTTTTTATTTTACAGCGAGCGCACTGTATCGTTTTACAAAAACCTTCCGTTCGGTGCGACTTATTTCTTCACTATTTAGGACCGGAAACGATGGCGGTTAAGACGCTCGTATTAGCCAGAAGCCATTCTGGAGGAAGGATCTGAGCGGTTGTGCAGCGCGCGCGTACCCGGTTACAGTGCCCCGTATTTGTTGTACGGTTTCCACTGCTTGGCGGCGCGCGCAACACCGCGCTCAACTGCCTTCTTTCAGCTTAGTCCCCTAAATTCAAGTCTAGGGTGAGTGAGCATTTACTTGGCAAGCGTGCTCCATCGTAGGTCTCATCTTTTTCGCTTTCCATCAAGATGTGATTGTGGTCTAACGCAAGCCTATAATGTATTTATAAAAAAAAAGTCATAATTACTATAATACTAAACGCCTTGGCATATGCGGATACCCAAGGATGTTGTTCCCTTCCAAACACCGGGTGTTTATTAAGGTTTAAGGACAGGCAAAGAGAACAATAGCTGAGAGGGTCAAGGAACATTTCTAATCTAGAATGGTGCGTGAAACGGTTAAAATTAAAAAGCACAAAAATTTCAACCGAGAGGAAGAGGATGGATATAAGCTTTTGTCTTCGTGGAATCCTGTTATAAACAAATGTTGGCGTGGGGATGAATGTTCGGAGAGATCGTCGGATGTTGTGAGTGTTGTGTCGGTGTGATGAGGTGCCGTTAAAATGTCTTGATCATAAGTGCGGGTAGTTCGAGATTCTTCTGCAATGTGGCCGAAACGTCGAGGTACATATTATTTGTGTGATAAGTCCCGTTAAGTATAGTATCTTGAGTGAAAATCACGAAAGTTTAAATCAAAACATTTGTCATAATTCTCTTCCTCTAATCACACATGTGTGTGTATTCTTTGTATGTATGGGTATTGTTTATGTTTTGTTAGTTTGGGTTTATTTTTGATTTCGTTTTTTTTACTCTGCTTTTTATGCCTACTCTTGTCTCTGATGTCCTGTCAATCGTTCTAAGGTTAACTGGAAGAGATCCCTTTAAGGGATAAGTTCGCCTTTGTACATTTGTCTCTCTTGTTAACTGGTTTTTTTCATGTTTTATGTACAATAAAGAGTTTTACATACATACATACACATACAAAAAGTCAAGTTAAGTCAATTTTGCGTATATAATTACGTATGTATTCAATACTAGCTTTTGCCCGCGACTCCGTCCGCGTGGAATTAGTAATTTGGGCAGCTTATTTTTTTATCCAATTTGCTTTTTCATCAATTATGACTCTCCTTAGTTAGTCCTCGATATAAAAAATTACCCCCCCCCCCCCTCCCCCCCGCACACCCGCGTTCAAATTCACCACCGTACTCCCAGCGTGATGATATATAGCCTTCCTCGATAAATGGGCTATCTAACACTGAAAGTATCGTATCTTTCTTATATGTCAACCGATTCAAATAAAACAAACACTAAATGTTAATCCAAGAAAATACCAACATATCAGTGAAAATCGCATCCTTCTAGGTTAAGCCGTTTCTGAGATTAGCGCGCACAAACGCACAGACAAACAGACAATAATTCTAAAAATCATTGTTTTGGGTTCTATTGCGTTAATAAATAGCCCTAGTGACAGTTTTCTCAAATATCTTCAATGTACAGACACCGACTTGTTACAGATTTATTATATGTATAGATATAGATAGATATAGATGACTTGCCCAACAAACACCGCATTGCTGTTTTGTAATCTGGAATGCTATTGAATTTCCCAGGGATCATAAAATAAATGTTATCCTCCTCACTGGGTAAAAGGGAATTAATAATTCAAACACTGTATTCTTTTTCCTAATAGCTTTACGCGCGGAAATTGAAAAGGACTTTTTCTATTTGTTAGTAGCTTTTACCCGCGAATTCGTCTGCGCAGAATTCAGAGTGGTTAGAGAACCTGACTACGAAGCTTGAGGTCCCGGGTTCGATTCCCGTGTCGGAGCAGATATTTGTATCAAAAATACGAATGTTTGTTCTCGGGTTTGGGTGTTTAATATGTATTTAAGTATATGTCTATCTATATAAGTATGTTTATCCGTTGCCTAGTACCCATAACACAAGCTTTGCTTAGCTTACTTTGGGACTAGGTCAATTGGTGTGAATTGTCCCGTGATATTTATTTATTTAATTATTTATTAATACAGCAAAAATACAATACAATACAATACAATACAATGACTCTTTATTGTACACCAGGAATAGTAAGCAATACAGAAAACAGGTACACAGAGAGAAAGATACAAGGTAAGCAATAGGCGGCCTTATCGCTTAAGAGCGATCTCTTCCAGGCAACCCTTTACCAGAATGAAGGAAGGACTAGTTTACAGCAGGTGGTGCATCAACAGTGGATCAGAAAATTAAAACGCAACAAAAATAGTACATCTACTCATGCATATAATAGTACTTACATTATAATAGGTACACGTCTAAAACAAATATAAGCAGTGGGATAAACAGACACATATAAATAAATAAATAAACTATAACAAAGCTAATTATTACAAGATGACAGATAGTACACCTTAAGCATAGATTTAAAGATTGACAGAGATTTTGCCCGTCGTAAGTCAATCGGTAAGGCATTCCACAACCGAATAGCCTGGACAGTATAAGAATAGACATAAAATTTGGAGTTAGAGAGAGGCACGGTAAGGAGAAAGTTCTGAGAGCATCGAATAGAAGTTACGTAGCTAAATCGCTCTTTGAGGTAGCGAGGAGTTGCAGGGTCCGAAAAAGCAACATCTAAAAATCCATTGTCATCATAGGTATCAGTTAGTGTACATGCCTTTTTTTCCTTACCCTGTGAGAATTAGGAAAAACTCGTGAGGAAACCTGCATACGCCAGCGAAGAAATTCAATGGTGTGTGTAGAGATCCTAATCTGCAGTGGCCCGCGTGGGAATTACGGCCCAACCTCTCTCATTCCGAGAGGAGGCCTGTGCCCTGCAGTGGGACATATGTAGGCTGGGATGATAGATGATGATGATTTCTATCTACAGAAAATGTTTACTGGTATGAAGACAACTTAAGTTTTAAGTAATAAAAGTGTGCGTAGGTACTCGAGATAAAAATAAAATTATTATGGTTTAAGTTTTATTTTCTGAAAAGAATACAAACATTCACTTACAGAGAAAAAAACTAATTCTAAAGTAATAAAAAATATTTCAAAAAACAGTGCGTATCTTAGTGTATACGTGCATATACCTAATATAATGTGTTAATTTAATTACTTATCTTAAAATTACTAACTTATACTGTAGGTAACAAATTTGCTTTTATGAAATTATTATGAAGAGTCACTAAAACAAATGATCTTCAGTTTAGAATTACATTAATTGCCTTACACGAAATCAAGTATTATTAATTTATCAAGTTGAATACTTTAATTTTTAATAATTAAAAATTTTTAATTGCTATGAGAAATAATTAAAGCGCAAATATAATTTTACCTCATCATCAAGTCTACGATTTCATTAATGAATTAAGAACGAAGCAAAGATAACAATTTCTGTACACTTGAAATGATCTTTATGATATTAAATACTCCAAATTATCTTTGAATAACCAGATATCTGTTAACATAGCTGGCTTACGTTAATCTTAAAGCATGTTTTCATAATTTAATATTGATATAATTTTGTGAAATTATCAATTTACATAGTACTTAAAAATACATATTTGAGAAAATATTTCCGAGTCATTTTTAACGTTACGACTTTTTAATAGGTTATTTTTTAATAAATATTATTTATTTTAGTTTTAGACACGTAGATAGGAAAAATTTGAACTCGTAAGAAACCAGCATACACCTGCGAAGAAACTCAATGGTGTGTGTGAAGTTCCCAATCGGGCCCATTAAGTTGGCAAAGAAATAACGTTATAACTAGCTATTGCTGTACAAAATTAATGGGCAAATCGTGTTTCGACAGCTCATCAAAAGTATTTTTTTACGATTCTACTCTTCTACGTCAATTGATTGGTGGTATCATCCCTGAAGAGTCAAAAATGAAGGTTTAAAGTCAAATACTAATGTTATTTGAAATGTTTATACTGCGTTTACTAAGACAGCTCTCCTAAACAGAGATAGTCAACACTGAACGCGTCGACCTCGCTGTCAGGGCTCGTCAACTGTACGTTATATTTTATTCCGTTTGCACGTCACAGAGGTGAAATGTTGCCAGCGCCTGCTTTGAATTAAATTTCGGTAATTTGGGTGATAAGAGCTTTTTCCAGTAATCCGTAAGGAGTGGAAGAGGCGTGATAACAGTATTCCGAGATGAGGAAACGATTTCGCTCTTTTATTGCGCGGTAAAATGTAATGAACTGTTGTCATATATACTGTAGTCAGCTATTATAGAAAATAAACAGTCGAAGAGCTGTGAAGCTCTGACATCATAACAGGCTGGGATGATGATTAAAATTGATATAGATCACAAGTATCTTTACACTTAACTTTAGACTTTAAAGTCATATTAAATACCTACTTACTAAAATAGCAGACAACGTTAAGTAATTTATTTGATTAAAATTAGTTAGGGCTCGTATTGAGGAACCATAGTAATAACAACAATTTCCATATTATTATTTTATGCTGCCAGCAATATCAGGACTCTGTACATTCAGTTAGGCGTAGGATGCTGGATCCATTGCACACCTGTGATAATTAGCGTTTTTTTACTTTTCTTGTGTATTTTAGTTAATGTTGTTATGTTTTTATTGTATGATCTATTGTATTTTTATTTGTAATGTACGTCCCTGAACATGATTAATGCTGTCGCATGCCTGTTATTGGTGCATGAACGGGAGCCAAAACTTGTAATTCTTGATTTGAAATGTTTTGTTTATGCACTGTTGGCATGTCTAAATAAATAAATAAATAAATAAATATTGTTAGTGGCAATTCGTAGTGTTCCGGGAATGGGGGTACTGGCAACGACACATCACCTTCGTCATTAACTGAATTATATCAGCGGAAAAACGTTCACAAACGCGCAAACCACACAGAAGAGACGTGGGACGGGGGCGCGTTACAGTCGTGGCGCCCCTTAAATCAGTTTTTATACTAAATGTATAAAAGCATCGCGATCCAAAGCAGACAAAAGAGACGGGGCGGGAGACGCGGGCTGCGAGCAAACGACGCGGACTGCAACGCGCCACCGTCTCACGTCTCTTCTGTATGGCTTGCGCCTATAAGAGCTCCCCCAAAGAGTTCAAAAATGATCGGTGCCGCGCTGCCCATCCATCACTAAGGTAAAATATATTAAAGTGTACAATTTACTCTCATTTCGCGATTCAGAAAGACGTAGCTTTGTGTTCAAAAAGTGAAAGTAAACAGACAATTGTGCTTTAGGACGCACAAAAAACTACTTTGCGTACTGTCGAGTTCATTGTTCGTTTGAAAATTTTTACTAAAGCTATTAAACGTGAATAAAGTTTTTTAATGTAACGTATGTTGCGAGGAAATTTGTTACTTTAATAGAAGAGCTTTTTATTTGCTTTAGCT
>OX387347.1:24417500-24421179 GCA_947563465.1 Archips xylosteana | reverse complement strand
ACCTAACCTAACCTAACCTAACCTAACCTAACCTAACCTAACCTAACCTAACCTAACCTAACCTAACCTAACCTAACCTAACCTAACCTAACCTAACCTAACCTAACCTAACCTAACCTAACCTAACCTAACCTAACCTAACCTAACCTAACCTAACCTAACCTAACCTAACCTAACCTAACCTAACCTAACCTAACCTAACCTAACCTAACCTAACCTAACCTAACCTAACCTAACCTAACCTAACCTAACCTAACCTAACCTAACCTAACCTAACCTAACCTAACCTAACCTAACCTAACCTAACCTAACCTAACCTAACCTAACCTAACCTAACCTAACCTAACCTAACCTAACCTAACCTAACCTAACCTAACCTAACCTAACCTAACCTAACCTAACCTAACCTAACCTAACCTAACCTAACCTAACCTAACCTAACCTAACCTAACCTAACCTAACCTAACCTAACCTAACCTAACCTAACCTAACCTAACCTAACCTAACCTAACCTAACCTAACCTAACCTAACCTAACCTAACCTAACCTAACCTAACCTAACCTAACCTAACCTAACCTAACCTAACCTAACCTAACCTAACCTAACCTAACCTAACCTAACCTAACCTAACCTAACCTAACCTAACCTAACCTAACCTAACCTAACCTAACCTAACCTAACCTAACCTAACCTAACCTAACCTAACCTAACCTAACCTAACCTAACCTAACCTAACCTAACCTAACCTAACCTAACCTAACCTAACCTAACCTAACCTAACCTAACCTAACCTAACCTAACCTAACCTAACCTAACCTAACCTAACCTAACCTAACCTAACCTAACCTAACCTAACCTAACCTAACCTAACCTAACCTAACCTAACCTAACCTAACCTAACCTAACCTAACCTAACCTAACCTAACCTAACCTATCCTAACCTAACCTAACCTAACCTAACCTAACCTAACCTAACCTAACCTAACCTAACCTAACCTAACCTAACCTAACCTAACCTAACCTAACCTAACCTAACCTAACCTAACCTAACCTAACCTAACCTAACCTAACCTAACCTAACCTAACCTAACCTAACCTAACCTAACCTAACCTAACCTAACCTAACCTAACCTAACCTAACCTAACCTAACCTAACCTAACCTAACCTAACCTAACCTAACCTAACCTAACCTAACCTAACCTAACCTAACCTAACCTAACCTAACCTAACCTAACCTAACCTAACCTAACCTAACCTAACCTAACCTAACCTAACCTAACCTAACCTAACCTAACCTAACCTAACCTAACCTAACCTAACCTAACCTAACCTAACCTAACCTAACCTAACCTAACCTAACCTAACCTAACCTAACCTAACCTAACCTAACCTAACCTAACCTAACCTAACCTAACCTAACCTAACCTAACCTAACCTAACCTAACCTAACCTAACCTAACCTAACCTAACCTAACCTAACCTAACCTAACCTAACCTAACCTAACCTAACCTAACCTAACCTAACCTAACCTAACCTAACCTAACCTAACCTAACCTAACCTAACCTAACCTAACCTAACCTAACCTAACCTAACCTAACCTAACCTAACCTAACCTAACCTAACCTAACCTAACCTAACCTAACCTAACCTAACCTAACCTAACCTAACCTAACCTAACCTAACCTAACCTAACCTAACCTAACCTAACCTAACCTAACCTAACCTAACCTAACCTAACCTAACCTAACCTAACCTAACCTAACCTAACCTAACCTAACCTAACCTAACCTAACCTAACCTAACCTAACCTAACCTAACCTAACCTAACCTAACCTAACCTAACCTAACCTAACCTAACCTAACCTAACCTAACCTAACCTAACCTAACCTAACCTAACCTAACCTAACCTAACCTAACCTAACCTAACCTAACCTAACCTAACCTAACCTAACCTAACCTAACCTAACCTAACCTAACCTAACCTAACCTAACCTAACCTAACCTAACCTAACCTAACCTAACCTAACCTAACCTAACCTAACCTAACCTAACCTAACCTAACCTAACCTAACCTAACCTAACCTAACCTAACCTAACCTAACCTAACCTAACCTAACCTAACCTAACCTAACCTAACCTAACCTAACCTAACCTAACCTAACCTAACCTAACCTAACCTAACCTAACCTAACCTAACCTAACCTAACCTAACCTAACCTAACCTAACCTAACCTAACCTAACCTAACCTAACCTAACCTAACCTAACCTAACCTAACCTAACCTAACCTAACCTAACCTAACCTAACCTAACCTAACCTAACCTAACCTAACCTAACCTAACCTAACCTAACCTAACCTAACCTAACCTAACCTAACCTAACCTAACCTAACCTAACCTAACCTAACCTAACCTAACCTAACCTAACCTAACCTAACCTAACCTAACCTAACCTAACCTAACCTAACCTAACCTAACCTAACCTAACCTAACCTAACCTAACCTAACCTAACCTAACCTAACCTAACCTAACCTAACCTAACCTAACCTAACCTAACCTAACCTAACCTAACCTAACCTAACCTAACCTAACCTAACCTAACCTAACCTAACCTAACCTAACCTAACCTAACCTAACCTAACCTAACCTAACCTAACCTAACCTAACCTAACCTAACCTAACCTAACCTAACCTAACCTAACCTAACCTAACCTAACCTAACCTAACCTAACCTAACCTAACCTAACCTAACCTAACCTAACCTAACCTAACCTAACCTAACCTAACCTAACCTAACCTAACCTAACCTAACCTAACCTAACCTAACCTAACCTAACCTAACCTAACCTAACCTAACCTAACCTAACCTAACCTAACCTAACCTAACCTAACCTAACCTAACCTAACCTAACCTAACCTAACCTAACCTAACCTAACCTAACCTAACCTAACCTAACCTAACCTAACCTAACCTAACCTAACCTAACCTAACCTAACCTAACCTAACCTAACCTAACCTAACCTAACCTAACCTAACCTAACCTAACCTAACCTAACCTAACCTAACCTAACCTAACCTAACCTAACCTAACCTAACCTAACCTAACCTAACCTAACCTAACCTAACCTAACCTAACCTAACCTAACCTAACCTAACCTAACCTAACCTAACCTAACCTAACCTAACCTAACCTAACCTAACCTAACCTAACCTAACCTAACCTAACCTAACCTAACCTAACCTAACCTAACCTAACCTAACCTAACCTAACCTAACCTAACCTAACCTAACCTAACCTAACCTAACCTAACCTAACCTAACCTAACCTAACCTAACCTAACCTAACCTAACCTAACCTAACCTAACCTAACCTAACCTAACCTAACCTAACCTAACCTAACCTAACCTAACCTAACCTAACCTAACCTAACCTAACCTAACCTAACCTAACCTAACCTAACCTAACCTAACCTAACCTAACCTAACCTAACCTAACCTAACCTAACCTAACCTAACCTAACCTAACCTAACCTAACCTAACCTAACCTAACCTAACCTAACCTAACCTAACCTAACCTAACCTAACCTAACCTAACCTAACCTAACCTAACCTAACCTAACCTAACCTAACCTAACCTAACCTAACCTAACCTAACCTAACCTAACCTAACCT
>OX387347.1:24390000-24412500 GCA_947563465.1 Archips xylosteana | reverse complement strand
CTCCCGGAAGTGATTCCAGCGGCTAGAGTAGATAGAGCGAAGCCGGACAGAGGAAATCCCACTGTTCTACGACCACCGGGAGCGGAGTTGCTGGCGGTCAAAACTTGTGTTTGACAGTTCTGGCCGCCATCTTGGGGTTTTTCCTCCTCCGATATCTCCGGAACGGTGAGTCCTAGAGCTCTGCGGTTTTCTTTGTTAGGGAGCCCGGTCGGAACTCTACCCGACGAGACTTTTTTCAGGAAGGATCTGGACACTTTGTTCCTGAAAAATTTTCAGGACTCCGATCTTCCTGAAACAGGTCTCCAACGGAGCGTCTCGAAGAGCTCTCTTAGGGGAAGGAAACCGCGTTCCGATTGGACCACTGGTTCCCGAGATACGTCCTGGTTTCGGTTTTCGGCGGCCATTTTGTTTTTGGTACCGAAAGCTGTGACCGGTCATATCTCTGGAACCCTTGGGGCTAGCGGGACGTGCTTGGTGTCCCCTGAAAGCGCTCGGGGAGAGCTATCCTTTGGGTGGAGTCACGTTGCTCTACATAGAGCCGAATTAGGTTTAAGACGTAAAAATTTTTATTTTTACACTTTTGTTTATTTTAAGTATTTTTAAGACCTGTGCTATATAGTACAGTTATATTGTAGCTCTGATACTAGCTCTACATAGAGCTAAGTTTTAATAAACTCTTTTTTTTGACTTGGTTTTTTCTTATAATTTTGTGTACTTTGTCTCATTTGTTATTATTGTTTTCGACTGACTCTTGTAGAGTCGAGTTGACAAAAATTTTTCGTGATTTTCTTTTTAACTGACGGGCAGTCCCTGTACAACTGCCCATTTGGTTGACTGAGTCTGGGACTCGCTTTTTCAATTCTGTTTTCTTTTGTTGATTTGGACATACTTTGGGGGTACAACTGATATTATTATAAAACTTTTACAAATTGACTGGAGTCGGTTGTATCTACTTAACCTTCTGTGATTATCTACCTCTGACATGTTTGGCATAAGAACCCCTATTAAGAAGGGCGCCGGGGACAAGTCGCCCCCTAGTAAGCCGAGCCCGGTACCTAGTGTTAGGCGCAGTATTGGGAACTGGGAGGCCGGTGTGCTTAACACTACCCATACTTTGTCGGATGATGGCGTCAGGGCGGGTCCCTCAGGGAGAGTACCATCTACCGTATCAGGCGGTAATAAGCCTGTCGTGCCGAAGACTTCAACCCCAAGTAAGGAGATAGTCTCTGATAGGGTAGCTGAGGCTAGGCGCGTTTTACACAAGGCGAAAACCCACCTTGGCGAAGCCAGAAATTTGAAGACTGAGATAAGGGTTGAAGTGACTGTTGCTTTAGACAGGTTGTACCAGCTGGTCAAAAGCGCCGACGGGGCGAAGGCTGGAGGAAAATCTAAGGCGAAAAAAGAACAGGAAGGTCCTAAACCCGAGCCCGGAGTGCCTGTTGTTGCCTATGAACCTCCTACCGACCATGTATTGGCGGAAAGTATTGAGGTACATAAGAAGCTCCTGGAAGAAAATAACCAAAAGATGGTAGAGCTTAAGGAGACGCTGGAGTACACCCTTCACAAAATGGCTGAAAAAACCTATGCCGAAGCAGCTGCCAGCCATGTTGAGAAGCCGACCCAGGGACGGGGGACGCTGCATTCTGTGTGCGTCACCTCTAAGAATAGTGAGGAAACTGGGGAGGTGGTTCTTGACAGGATCAGGAAGGCGGTTGATGCGAAGGAGGGGTGGATCCAAGTGGAGAGGGTGAGGAAAGCTAGGGACCGGAAGGTCATTATTGGATTGAGGACGAAAGAAGATAGGGATAGGATTAAGGAGCGATTGAAAACGGACGGAGTTGACCTCAGCGTCGAGGAGGTAGTCAACAAGGACCCGTTGCTGGTCCTCAGGAGCGTGCTTGCAGTTAACTCTGACGAGGATATAGCGAGAGCACTGAGGAACCAGAATCGGGCTGTTTTCTGCGACCTCGACGCGGGGGATGACCGCATTAAAGTAAAGTATAGGAGGCGGACGAGAAACCCCCACACAAGCCACGTCGTCATCAGTGTCTCGCCGACCATCTGGCGTAGGATGCTGGATAAGGGCTTCGCGCACATAGACTTACAGCGCGTACGGGTCGAGGATCAGACCCCGCTAATGCAGTGCACTCGTTGCTTAGGATTCGGGCATGGCAAGAAGTACTGCACGGAGTCAGTTGACCTGTGCAGTCACTGTGGTGGCCCGCACCTGAGGAGCGAGTGCGCTGACTTTCTGGCTAGTGTACCCTCCAGCTGTAGAAACTGTGTGAAGAGTGGCCTGGAGCGCGCGGAGCATGATGCTTTTAGCCACGATTGCCCTACGAGGAAAAGGTGGGACGAAATAGCGAGGGCAACCGTGGCTTATTGCTAAGGGCAGCCAGGAGGTTAACATTAAGTATAAAATAGCCCAAGCCAACCTTCGACGATCTAAACTGGCGACCGATGAGCTGATGATTGAGGCGGTGAGGCGAAAGATAGCAGTCGCATTAATCCAGGAGCCGTATGTGGGGTCGATCGGTGAGATGAGGGGCCGCAGAGGGGTGAGGATTTTCCAGAGTACCAGTGTGGGCGGGGGAACTGTTAAAGCCGCAATAGCGGTCTTTGACCAAAGTTTAGATGTGATACAGTTCCCCAAACTTACTACTAATAATGCCGTGGTAGTGAGGATTCAGACTGGTGCCTGGAAGATCACTCTAACCTCTGTGTATTTTGAGTGCCCGCAGCATGATCATCCCATAGGTGCGGACCTGGATCGTCTGGCCCATATAAGCCAGCAAATCGGTTCGTCGGGGTGGATCGTCGGAGGTGACGTGAATGCAAAGAGCATGTGGTGGGGGAGTCCGATTACTGACCACAGGGGGGAGGAGCTCGCCGGCTGTCTGGATGAGCTGGGTCTGGCTGTACTTAATCAGGGCGATGTGCCAACTTTTGACACGATCAGAGGGGGTAAAAGGTACCAGAGCTTTGTTGACCTCACGGCCTGCTCGTCGGATATCCTGGGCTTCGTCGATAATTGGAGAGTAGAAGAGAACCTCACGAGCTCGGACCACAATGGTATTATATTTCACTTGGACTTACAAAGATCCAAAGGCATGTGCATACTCAGAACAACACGAAAGTACAACACAAATAAAGCTAATTGGGTTGAGTTTCATGGGAAACTTAACCAATTATTAACTGGGAACAAAATTACACTCACAGACATAGAACAGATACACGACACAACACGTTTAGAATCGGCAACACAAACACTTACAGATGTCATTACACAAGCATGCACACACTCGATGCCGAGTAAAAAGTCCAAGGAAATACTTACCGTGCCGTGGTGGTCCGAGGAACTCGCTGAATTGAAGAGGGATGTCACTCGATGGAAGCGCAGGATCCGATGTGCAGCCCCGATCCGGAGGTCCTTAGTGGTACAGGGGTATCTGGAACGTAAAGCTAAGTACGAGTCAGCGGCAACCCAGGCTCAGATAGACAGCTGGAGGGAGTTCTGCGGCAAGCAGGACAGAGAGAGCGTCTGGGACGGAATTTATAGGGTGATAGCTAGGACGACGCGAAGGTGTGAAGACCTGCCGCTAGTAAAAGACGGAGAGACCCTGGATTCGAAGGGATCCGTGCAATTATTAGCCGAAACATTTTATCCGGAGGATCTTGATGACGGGGATAACAGCTACCACCGGAATACCCGACTTAAAGCCGAAGTGGTGAATGTCGGTGTACAAGCTGGTGTTTGTGACCCGCCTTTTACCATGGAGGAGTTAATGAAGGCAAGCGAATCTTTCAATCCGAAAAAGGCCCCGGGGGATGACGGATTTACAGCGGATATATGTCTTCGCGTTGTGAAGGCCCACCCGGAGCTCCTTTTGCTTCTCTTCAACAAGTGCTTAGAGTATGGTTATTTTCCCGTCGTTTGGAAGAAGGCAGTGGTGATAGTCTTGCGGAAGCCTGGCAGAAGTGATTATACAGTCCCGAAATCACATAGACCCATAGGCCTCTTATCCGTCCTGGGCAAAACATACGAGAAGCTGTTGGTGACTCGCCTCAAGTATCACTTGTTGCCGAGGATGAGCCCCCGCCAGTATGGATTCATGCCACAGCGTAGCACTGAAGACTCCCTCTATAACCTCATGCAGTACATCCGCAAAAAAGTAGATGAAAAGAGGATAGTAACCATAATTTCACTGGATATAGAGGGAGCCTTCGATAGCGCGTGGTGGCCGGCTATTAGGGTCCGGCTGGCGGAGGAGAATTGCCCTCTGAACTTGAGGAGGGTCATCGACAGCTATCTCAAAGATCGTGAGGTAGTGGTGAGATATGCGGGAGAGGAGTATGTGAGGTCCACGGGAAAGGGTTGTGTGCAGGGTTCCATAGGAGGCCCAATCCTGTGGAACCTTTTGTTGGACCCTCTCTTAAAGGACCTGGAGAATGGGGGTCACTATTGCCAGGCTTTCGCTGATGACGTGGTGATGGCTTTCGATGGAAACACGGCGCAGGAGATTGAGAGGCGGGCGAACCTCGCGCTTGGACATGTTTGGGAGTGGGGTGTCAAGAACAAACTCAAATTCGCTCCACATAAGACTAGTGCTATGGTGATTACTAGAAAGTTAAAATATGACACCCCACGCCTAACCATGGGAGGGATCGAGGTGAGCCTCGCTGATGAGATCAAGTTGCTAGGTGTGACCATCGATAGCAAGCTCACGTTTAACACTCATATTGCCAATGTTTGTAAGAAAGCGACGGGGATCTACAGGCAGTTGGCGAGGGCGGCGAAGGTGAGCTGGGGGCTTCACCCTGAGGTAGTTCGAACTATCTACGTGGCTACTATTGAGCCGGTGGTCCTGTACGCGGCGAGCGTTTGGGCACCGGCTGCGGAAAAATTAATGACGCGCAGGAAGTTTGAGGTGCTGCAGCGTGGCGTTGCGCAGAAACAGTGTGGTGCCTACCGCACTGTCTCCCACAACGCTGCGCTGTTGCTGGCGGGGATGCTCCCTCTCGACCTCCGAGTTCGTGAGGTGGCCTCGTTGTATGAGGCCAAGAAGGGGGCATGCCTGCCGCAGTTGGGTGACAGGGAGGTGGAGCGGAGGGGATCTGCTCTGGAGGCGCCGCATCCAGCAGAGCAATCGGGCATAGAGTTCGGGATCATAGGTGACCAGGAAGCCTTGGAAAGTGCTGGTAATTTTCACACTCGTATTTATACCGATGGGAGCAAGATTGGCGGCAGGGTCGGTGCCGCGTTGTCATTATGGCAGGGCGGCGCCGAGACTAAGGCCGTCAAGCTTGCTCTCTCGGATTATTGTACAGTTTACCAGGCGGAGCTCCTGGCGCTTCGTGAAGCAACGAATGTTGTCCTAAACAGTAGGGGGTCTTCTTTTGGGGTTTATAGCGACTCTAGGGCGGCTCTGCAAACTGTTTCGAACCATCGTTGCTTCCACCCGCTGGCCGTGAGGGCTAGGGAGAACCTTAGATCTATCTCCCTCCAGGGCAAGGATATATCCTTGTTCTGGATAAAGGCCCACGCGGGTTTGGAAGGCAACGAGAGGGCCGACCAGCTGGCAAAAGAGGCCGCTGTAAACTCCAAGAGAAGACCAGACTATGATCTCTGCCCGGTTTCACACATCAAGCGTATCCTTCGTATGGATACGCTTGATGTGTGGAACCATAGGTATAAGACCGGGACGACCGCTTCGGTCACAAAGATCTTTTTACCTGATGCGGTTGAAGCGTATCGTTTGATACGGAAGATAGTTCCCCGAGGCACGACCACCCAGGTGATGACCGGGCATGGTGGATTCTCCGAGTATTTAAACCGGTTTAAGTGCAAGGAGGATCCATCGTGCTCTTGCGAGCCGGGGGTACCGGAGACCATCATTCATGCCATTGTAAGTTGTCCAATATATGCAGTAGACCGTTTTAATTTGGAAAATGAAATAGAGTTAGATTTAATAGTTGAAAATATTAAGTATATAGTAAAAGGTGAACATAGGGACAGATTCTTCAAATATTGTATAAAAGTTGCAAACAAATTGATAAATAAAAATAAAAATAGGTAGCAATGTATGCTGTCGTAATATATTGTAGTATATTTTAGATAAGCATACAAGTAATGGTTGGAAATTGTATTAGAAGAGTGAGTTAAATATTTTGTACTTAATAGAGTTAAGCTAGTCAATAAGATAAATGGAATGTATAACTGTAGAACTCCCTGTAGTAACTTTAGAAAGAATACTGCTGTTAAATTATAACTAGAATATATGTAAATAGAAATAAGGTCAAATTGTAATTGTTGTAAAGGAGGATTGTACTGTTTTTGTTTTGGACAAATAAAGAAATAAAGTTTGTACACCGGAACCCTCTCCCTCCTGATAAAGCATGACAAAGAGGACGGCTAGAAAGATTGATGGTATGAAAAAGAGAATGGGAAATGGAACGAAAGAAGATAATTAAGGCAATGTATGTATAGAATTAGAGTAGATAGAATAGTTAGACATCAGAAGGCAAGTATGAGGAAGGACGATAGAAAGATAAAGTATGTAGCATGGAAGTGCGAGAAGCATTAATGATGGAACTGGAGTGAATCTGATCTAGTAGCCATAGTCTCGTGACGTAAGTCAGAGGTAGAGTAGAAAAAAAAAAAAAAAAAAAAAAAAAAAAAAAAAACCTAACCTAACCTAACCTAACCTAACCTAACCTAACCTAACCTAACCTAACCTAACCTAACCTAACCTAACCTAACCTAACCTAACCTAACCTAACCTAACCTAACCTAACCTAACCTAACCTAACCTAACCTAACCTAACCTAACCTAACCTAACCTAACCTAACCTAACCTAACCTAACCCAGTTGCGTTCCACCCGCGCCCCTGAACGCCACGAAATTACCTGTTTCCGCGCTTAAAAATTCATAAAAGTGGCTATTTAAGCCGTATCAACAAGTGCGATACACCGTTGAGATCGCCCCGCCAACGCGCGTGTGGGCGAGGTGAAAACAGGTGTTATTTGTGAAAACTGTGGATTTTCCTGTGATATAACCTCACTTTTCGAGGTTAAGTTGGGATTTTTGACCTTTGACTGCGTGCGGCGCGCGATTAGTCGCGGTGACCTATTGGTTGCTGCGCATCGCCGTACGCGCCTCAGCGAGCTCTACACGACGAGCCTACTCACGGATTTTTCCGTTGAGTTTTCGCGGAGAAAACTCCAGAAAAACAAAAACCACGTGGAGGCGTGGTCGTCGAAGGAGCCCCTACAGGACGGTGCCGGGTTGTGTGCTGCACAAGGACGTTACGAGCTCGTGGAAACCGCAAGTGGAAAAATTTTATCTTTTAAGACTTCGGAATAAAAAATTATTAAAGTTTGTAACTTTGCCCACCTACCACGTCCAAACCACTTGGGACGCGTGGGTTTTGACTTTTATTTATTGTGCGGGCACCTTAAGTGAACCTGACCTTAGTTTTTAAATAATTTTAAGACGTAGTTTTCCTCGGAAAATTTTTGAAAAACCAAATTTTTTTGTTTTTCTGGGTTTTTCCTTGGAGGAAAAATTATTTTTTGTAATTTTAATTGTGTGTCCTATGCGCCTTTCTTTCTTCTATTTTTGTGTATTTTTTCCATATTTTTCTGGCCATCGGTTCAGGAGATATTAAATTTCTTCTAAATTTTCCTCTATTTTCTAAATTAATTGTTTTTAATCATTTCCGACTACGGGACCGTGTTTAGAGTCGGTGTATTATCCGACCTAAGCTGTCGCGCGGGTCGGAAATTATTAAAACTGACGAAGTTTGACTTTTTCGGCCATTTTGTTTTTTGATACCAGGTTTTATTTTGTGTTTTTCTCCTGAACCTCTGGTCGTAGAAATTTGGGAAAACTTTTCCTAGCTCTTGTTTTTCGGCCTCTATCTGCTCCCATCAAAATTTTTCTATTTCGGCGCATAGGTATTTTTTGCCCTGAAAACACTTTAGGGAGCAAGAGGGGGTGAGGGGAGTACCTGTGGAGAAAGTCCGGGCTCTCTCCGACGTCTAGTTCCTGAGTTATCAGCTCCTAAAGTTGGAGTTTGACAGCTCGGCGGCCATTTTGGACTTCTTCCAGCCGTCATAGCTCGGGAACCGGAGGTCGTAGCGACTTACGGTTTTCTTCGTTGGACTCGGGGGCCTTCGTTTGCCCACCCCTCTAAGTTTCAGGTCTTTTCAAGCCCTGAAAAATCTGACTCCCGGAAGTGGATCCAGGGGAGGAAGGAGGAAGAGCGAAGCCGGACGGTGAAAACCTCACTGTTCTGCGGCCACCGGGAGCGAAGTTATTGGCGGTCAAAAACTGTCTTTGACAGTTCTGGCCGCCATCTTGGAGATTTTCCTACTTCGATATCTCCGGAACGGTGTGTCGTAGAGTTCTGGGGTTTTCTCTGGCAGGGAGCCCGGTCGGAACTCTACCCGACGACGCTATTTTCAGGTAGGATCTGAACTTTTTCAGCCTGAAAATTTTTCAGGTTTCGGATCCTCCTGAAACTGGTCTCTATCGGAGCGTCTCGACGTGCCCTTTGTGGGGAAGGAAACCGCGTCCCGATCGGACCATTGGTTCCTGAGTTATAGCCTGGTATCGGATTTCGGCGGCCATCTTGGTTTTGGTATCGGAAACTGATACCGGGCATATCTTCGGTTCCCTTGGGGCTAGCGGGACGTGCTTGGTGTCCCTATACAGGGCTCGGGGAGATCTATCCTTCGGGTGGGGGTTTGGAGCTCTACGTAGAGCCGAAAAGGCTCTACGTTGATTTTATTTTTATTTTTACATTTTTGTTAGTTGTAAGTTATTTTAAGACCTGTGCTGTATAGTACAGTCATTCTGTAACTCAGGTACTTGCTCTACATAGAGCCAAACTATTGAAAATTATTTTTGACCTGAAATTTTTATATTTTGTTGTGTATTTTTCGTGTATTAGACAAACTCTATATAGAGTTTTTGATTAATTGTTTGTTCTAAGCAATTTATTTTCTTGTAATTTTTCTCTCTGACACAATCTTTCGGTGTTGTCAGGATAAGGTTTTTGACGGAGTCTGTGACTCCTTGTTTTTTTTTTTGTTTTATTTACCCTTTACCCTGACCATAGTTTTCATTACAGTTATTATTTTCTTATTCCTTTTTTATTCTATTATTCTTTGTTTGATCGTATATTGCACAAGCCTCTGACTTTACAACTTCTACAAACGGTGACTTGTGCCACTTCTTTTGACGGTGTTCCCTTTTTACGAGGGAACGCACGCTGCTTCCGAAATGTTCGGTATTCGGACCCCTATTGGGAAGGCTGCTGGAGACGGGTCTTCTTTTGACAGGCCGAGCCCGGAAGCCAGGGATAGGCTAAGTATCGGTGAGGGGGAGGTCGGTGTGCTGAACGTCACTCAGACCTTGTTCGAGGATGTCACTAAGGCGGGTCCTTCAGGTAAGAGACCACTTACCCGGCAGGGCGGGAAAAAACCGGTACCGCCAAAAACCTCGACCCCCAGTACGGGGCCTGTCTCTGATAGGGTGGCTGACGCAAGGCGTGTCCTCCATAAGGCGAAATATCACCTAGATGCCGCCAGGAACTTGAAAACCGAGATTAAGATCGAAGTAACTAATGCTCTCGATAAGTTATATCAGTTGGTTAAAAGTTCGGAGGTTAAAGCCAAACCCAAAGTCGAGGAGCATGTGGGTTCTGGGAGAAAGGAGAGTAAGGAACCTGTTGCTGACAGACCGTCTCAGCCTGCGGGTACCGTATTGGCGGATAAAATAAATGAGCATCAGAGACTATTAGAGGAGAATGGTAGAAAAATGGAAGAGCTCAAGGAGACCCTTGAGTTCACACTTGAGAAGTTGGCGGGGAAAACGTATGCTGAGGCTGCTGCTAGTCACTCCGAAAATCCTTCTCCGGGTCGGGGGACATTGCATTCTGTGTGTGTCACCTCGAAGGACGAGACGGAGTCTGGAGAGGAGGTGCTTAGTAAGATCCGAAAGGCGGTTGATGCAAAAGAAGGATGGATCAAGGTTGAGAGGGTCAGGAAGGCAAGGGATAGGAAGGTAATAATAGGGCTAAAGACAAGAGAGGATAGAGACCGTATTAAAGAAAGGCTTAAAACCGGTGGAGTTGATCTCAGCGTCGAGGAGGTGGAAAACAAAGATCCGCTATTGGTTTTCAGGAGCGTCCTCGCGGTTCACACCGATGAGGACATAGCAAAGGCCCTGAGAAACCAAAACCGGAGCGTTTTCTGTGGCCTCGATGCTGAGAGCGATAGGGTGAGTGTTCGGTATCGTAGAAGAACAAGGAATCCCCACACCAGCCATGTAGTCGTCAGCGTCTCGCCGATCATTTGGCGCAGAATGATAGAGAGAGGTCATGCGCATATCGACCTCCAGCGCGTTCGGGTCGAAGACCAGACCCCTCTCATGCAGTGCACTCGCTGTTTGGGTTTTGGCCACGGGAAAAAGTACTGCACGGAGTCAGTGGACTTATGTAGTCATTGCGGTGGCCCGCACCTAAGGGGCGAGTGTGCTGATTTTCTAGCTGAGGTACCCCCGAGTTGCAAGAATTGTACAAGGGGCGGTTTGGAACGTGCTGCACACAATGCTTTTAGTCACGATTGCCCTACGAGGAAAAGGTGGGATGAGATAGCGAGGGCAACCGTGGCTTATTGCTAAGGGCAGCCTGGAGGTAAATATGCAGTATGAAATAGCACAGGCTAACCTTCAACGATCCAAACTGGCGACTGACGAGCTGATGGTCGAGGCGGTGAGGCGAAAGATTGCAGTTGCTTTAATTCAGGAGCCGTACGTGGGGTCGATCGGGGAGATGAGGGGCCGCAGAGGAGTGAGGATTTTCCAGAACACCAGTGTGGGCGGGGGAACTGTCAAGGCTGCAATAGCGGTCTTTGACCCGAATTTAGATGTTGTACAGTTTCCCAAACTTACCACTAATAATATCGTGGTGGTAAGGATCCAGACTGGTGCCTGGAGGATCACTCTAACCTCTGTATATTTCGAATGCCCCCAGCGTGATCACCCCATAGATGCGGACCTGGATAGCCTGGCCCACATAAGCCGGCAAATCGGTTCGTCGGGGTGGATCGTCGGAGGTGATGTCAATGCTAAGAGTGTGTGGTGGGGGAGTCCCATAACCGACCGTAGGGGGGAAGAGCTCGCCGGCTGTCTGGATGAGCTTGATCTGACTATATTAAATCAGGGTAAGGTACCAACCTTCGATACCATCAGAGGGGGTAAACGGTACCAGAGCTTTGTAGACGTCACGGCCTGCTCGTCGGATATCTTGGGCTTTGTTGACGGGTGGAGAGTGGTGGAGAATCTCACGTGCTCGGATCACAATGGCATGGTATTTCATATTAGTTTAAAACGATCTAAAGGCACAAGCATATCTAGAACCACAAGGAAGTACAACACAAAAAAGGCTAATTGGAGTGAGTTTAATGATAAACTTAATCAATTATTTGCTGAGAACAAAATTACTGATACGGATATAAAACGAATTCAAACTACAGAACAATTAGAACTCATTACACAGAAATTAACACAGTCAATAGATACTGCATGCAAGCACTCAATGCCGAATAAGAAAGCTAATGAAGTACTTACCGTGCCATGGTGGTCCGAAGAACTCGCTGAGATGAAGAAAGAGGTCACTCGTAGGAAGCGCAGGATCCGATGGGCAGCCCCAGTTCGAAGATCTAAAGTCATTCAAGAGTACCTGGAACAAAAGAGTAAATATGAGTCAGAGGTGAAGAGGGCGCAGATAGACAGCTGGAAGGAGTTCTGTGGGAAGCAGGACAGGGAGAGTATGTGGGATGGTATTTATCGAGTAATAGGGAGGACGACGCGAAGATGCGAAGATCTGCCGCTAATCAATGATGGACAGACCCTTGATGCTAAGGGATCCGTCAAATTACTGGCTGAGACTTTCTACCCGGAGGACCTTACAACCAGTGACAATGAGCAGCATCGTGTTACCCGAATGAAAGCCGAAGTGGTGAATGCTGGGGGACAAGTTGGTGCTTGGGACCCGCCGTTCACCATGGAGGAGCTCATGACGGCGATTGAGTCTTTTAGTCCTAAAAAGGCCCCGGGCGAAGATGGTTTCACTGCGGACATATGTCTTCGCGTCGTGAAGGCCCATCCGGAGCTCCTTTTGCTGCTTTTTAATAAATGCCTGGAATGCGTGTATTTCCCCGTAGCTTGGAAGAGAGCTGTAGTTATTGTCTTGCGTAAGCCTGGCAAGAGCGACTACACCGTACCTAAATCCCACAGGCCCATAGGCCTCCTGTCGATTTTGGGCAAGACTTATGAGAAGCTGTTGGTGACTCGCCTCAAGTATCACTTGTTACCTAGGATGAGCCCCCGTCAGTACGGATTCATGCCACAGCGTAGCACTGAAGACTCCCTCTATAACCTGATGCAGTACATCCGCAATAAGTTGGAACAAAAGAAAATTGTTACTTTAATTTCACTGGATATAGAGGGAGCCTTTGATAGTGCGTGGTGGCCTGCGATCAGAGTCCGGCTGGCGGAGGAAAGTTGTCCACTGAACTTGAGGAGGGTCATCGACAGTTATCTCAGTGACAGGGAGGTTGTGGTTAGGTATGCGGGTGAGCAACACACGAGGTCCACAAAGAAGGGCTGTGTGCAGGGTTCCATAGGTGGCCCAATTCTATGGAACCTGTTGTTGGACCCTCTCTTGAAGGACCTTGAGGACGTGGGTTGCTATTGCCAGGCTTTTGCTGACGATGTGGTAATGGCGTTCGATGGAAATTCGGGTGAGGAAATTGAAAGGCAGGCAAACTTTGCTCTTGAGCGTGTCTGGGCGTGGGGAGTCAAAAGCAAACTTAGGTTTGCTCCTCAAAAAACAACTGCTTTGCTTATAACTAACAGACTTAAGTATGACACCCCGCGCCTAGTCATGGGTGGGATAGAGGTTTGTTTTGCGGAAGAAATTAAGTTACTAGGGGTGACCATCGATAGGAAGCTAACTTTTAATAGTCACATTAGCAATGTTTGTCGGAAAGCTACGGGGATATACAAGCAGCTGGCAAGGGCGGCAAAGGTTAGCTGGGGGCTTCACCCCGAGGTTGTGAAGACCATTTATGTTGCCACCATCGAGCCGGTTATTTTGTATGCAGCGAGTGTCTGGGCACCGGCTGCCGAGAAACTAATTTCTAGGAAGAAATTTGAGGTGTTGCAGCGTGGCATAGCGCAAAAGCAGTGTGGTGCCTACCGCACTGTCTCTCTTAATGCTGCAATGCTGTTAACGGGGATGCTCCCTCTTGACCTCCGGGTTC
This sequence comes from Archips xylosteana, assembly GCA_947563465.1. NCBI lineage: Eukaryota > Metazoa > Arthropoda > Insecta > Lepidoptera > Tortricidae > Archips > Archips xylosteana. Next base: position 24,399,167 of record OX387347.1, on the reverse strand, counting down.
GTGAGGTGGCCTCATTATATGAGGCCAAGAAGGGGGCAAATCTGCCGCAGCTGGGCGACAGGGAGGTGGAGCGTGTGGGATCTGCGCTAGAGACGCCACATCCAGCGGAGCTCACAAACATCCAGTTTGGTATCCTTGGCGACAGAGAGGCCTTAGATAATAGCGGGAATTATCACACCCGTATATACACTGATGGGAGCAAGATTGGTGGCAGGGTCGGCGCCGCATTGTCTATATGGCAAGGCGACGTCGAGACTAAGGCTGTCAAGCTTGCTCTATCAGATTACTGCTCAGTGTACCAAGCTGAGCTCCTGGCGTTGCGCGAGGCCACAAGTGTGGCTCTAAACAGTAGGGGGTCTTCTTTTGGGGTCTACAGCGATTCCAGGGCTGCTTTACAGACCATCTCAAACCACCGTTGTCTCCACCCGCTGGCCATTAAGGCAAGGGAGAACATTAGAACTATCTCCCTCCAGGGCAAGGAATTTTCCTTGTTCTGGATAAAGGCGCATGCGGGGCTGGATGGTAACGAGAGGGCCGATGAGCTGGCCAAGGAAGCCGCTGTGGCCTCCAAGAGAAGACCTAATTATGATCTGTGTCCGGTATCACACGTCAAGCGAATCCTTCGTATGGATACGCTTGACGTGTGGAACCAGAGATATGTTGCAGGCACGACTGCGTCAACCACGAAGATGTTTTTCCCGGATGCGGTGGAGGCGTATAGGGTTGTTAGAAAGATAGTTCCGCGTGGCACTTTAACCCAGGTGATGACAGGGCACGGTGGATTCTCCGAGTACTTAAACCGGTTCAAGTGCAAGGAGGATCCATCGTGCTCCTGCGAACCAGGAGTGCCAGAGACGGTGTCTCACCTGATCCTGGAATGTCCAATTTACAGTGTGCTGAGATTCAACCTGGTGAATGAAATAGATATGGGATTAACTGAGGGGAACATTAAAGATATAGTTAGAGGAACACAAAGGAATAAGTTTCTAAAATATTGCATAGAAATTGCCAATAGAGTGATAGCCAAAAACAAAAATAGATAACATGGTATGCTAAAATGATATACTGCGCTATATTTATTCTTAGCATACACAAAATGTATAGGATGTAATAGGATAAGGAATATGTAATATTGAATAAGTTGTATATGTTAGAATTAGATAGTCAATAAGATCTTTGTAAACCTAGATGCGTAAAATTGGAACATCATTAATTTTGTATTTTTTGTGTAATTTTGTAAACATTAGTATAAGGAGAAAAGTATTAACATCTGAGATTTGGTTAATGTTTTTGATACGAATAAAAAACAAACGTCAATGTATCCCATGATCCTCTCCCCTAAACTAGTTTTAAGTGTGAATACAAGATGTGATGCATGAGAAAGTGGACAGCTTAGATGATTGACGAGCATGGTACTAGGGGCCGGAATGATTGTAGAGAAATAATTAAGTGTGTATTTATGTAAAATTTAGTTAGATTAGATTTTAAGGGTCGGTAACCCGATAGAAAGTATGTGGAAGGCTGCTAGAAAGAAAACGTATGCGGAATGGACTTACGAGCAGTAGCACCTGTGAGAACTGGGATGAAAATGGAAAAGTTAACATAGGCTCTGACTGAATAGTTGGAGGTAGCGATTGTCAAAAAAAAAAAAAAAAAAAAAAAAAAAAAAAAAAAAAAAAAAAACCTAACCTAACCTAACCTAACCTAACCTAACCTAACCTAACCTAACCTAACCTAACCTAACCTAACCTAACCTAACCTAACCTAACCTAACCTAACCTAACCTAACCTAACCTAACCTAACCTAACCTAACCTAACCTAACCTAACCTAACCTAACCTAACCTAACCTAACCTAACCTAACCTAACCTAACCTAACCTAACCTAACCTAACCTAACCTAACCTAACCTAACCTAACCTAACCTAACCTAACCTAACCTAACCTAACCTAACCTAACCTAACCTAACCTAACCTAACCTAACCTAACCTAACCTAACCTAACCTAACCTAACCTAACCTAACCTAACCTAACCTAACCTAACCTAACCTAACCTAACCTAACCTAACCTAACCTAACCTAACCTAACCTAACCTAACCTAACCTAACCTAACCTAACCTAACCTAACCTAACCTAACCTAACCTAACCTAACCTAACCTAACCTAACCTAACCTAACCTAACCTAACCTAACCTAACCTAACCTAACCTAACCTAACCTAACCTAACCTAACCTAACCTAACCTAACCTAACCTAACCTAACCTAACCTAACCTAACCTAACCTAACCTAACCTAACCTAACCTAACCTAACCTAACCTAACCTAACCTAACCTAACCTAACCTAACCTAACCTAACCTAACCTAACCTAACCTAACCTAACCTAACCTAACCTAACCTAACCTAACCTAACCTAACCTAACCTAACCTAACCTAACCTAACCTAACCTAACCTAACCTAACCTAACCTAACCTAACCTAACCTAACCTAACCTAACCTAACCTAACCTAACCTAACCTAACCTAACCTAACCTAACCTAACCTAACCTAACCTAACCTAACCTAACCTAACCTAACCTAACCTAACCTAACCTAACCTAACCTAACCTAACCTAACCTAACCTAACCTAACCTAACCTAACCTAACCTAACCGAGTTACGTTCCAACCGCGCTCTTGGAAGTCACGTTTTTACCCATCTCCGCACTTAAAAATTCCTGGAAGTGGCATTTCTGGTCGTAGCGACAAGTGCGATACACCATTGTGTTCGTCTCTCCGCCGCGCATGTGGGCGAAGTGTTTCCAAGTGTCTCCAGTGAAAACTGGAAAAGTTTGTGTTGAATAACCTCACTTTTAGAGGTTAAGTGTGAAATTTTCAACTTTAACTGCGTGCGGCGCGCGATTAGTCGCTGTGACCTATTGGTTGCGGCGCATCGCCGTGTGCGCCTCAGCGCCCCCTTTCCGCCGAGCCAACTCGCGGATTTTTCCGCTGAGGAAATCCGGCGGAAATTGAAGAAAACTAAAAACCACGTGTCGGCGTGCTCGGACTTCCGGCCGTGGCAGAGCAGCGCAACTTGCAGGGAACGAGCCTAGCAGTAACACCAGCCTGGAACCGCAAGTTGCAGATTTTTATCTCTTTTGGTTTTCGAACTATAATTTATTTAGTCTTTGAACTTTGACCCTTAATTGTGCCGAAACGCGTAGAGTCGCGTGGGTTTTGACACCTGTATTTTGTGCGGGCTAAGTGGCTTTACGTAGCTGTATGTTTTTAAGATTTTTAATTCGGCTCTATACTTAGAGTTTTTTCGGAAAACCGAATTTTTCGTTTTTCTGAAAAATTTTCTCTATTTTTAATTATTTTTATATTGCATTCTATTGTGTCTTGTGCGCCTTATTTCTGTGTATTTTTTGTGTATTTTTTCATATTTTTGTGGCCAGTAGTTTGGGATTTATTAAATTTTTTCTAAATTATCTTATAAATTCTAAATTATTATTATTTTGTATTTTTTGACACCGTGACGGTGCTTAGGAAGGTGGTTTCCATCGACTGAAGCACCAGCGCGGGTTGGTTATCTCTTATTTTAAAGAAATTAGACTTTTTCGGCCATTTTGTTTTTAGGTACCAGTTTTTATTTCTTAGTTATCTCCCGAACCCCTGGCCGTAGAAATTTGGGAAAACTTTTCATAGCTTCTATTTTTTGGCCCCTACACGCTCCCACCAAAATTTTTCATTTCTGGCGCACAAGAAATTTTTGGGCTGGGAACACTTTAGGGAGCAAGAGGAGGTCGTGGGAATACTGCTGGAGAAAGCCCGGTAGTTCTCCGACGCCTGGTTCCAGAGTTATCAACTCCTAAAGTTGGAGTTTGACAGCTCGGCGGCCATTTTTCTTTTCTTTCGGCTGCTATAACTCGGGAACTAGGGGTCTCAGCGATCTGCGGTTTTCTTCAGCAGATCCGGGGGCTTGTTGACTACCCGCCCCTCTACTTTTCAGGCCATTTCAGGCCCTGAAAAATTTGTCTCCCGGAAGTGATTCCAGCGGCTAGAGTTGATAGAGCGAAGCCGGACAGAGGAAATCCCACTGTTCTACGACCACCGGGAGCGGAGTTGCTGGCGGTCAAAACTTGTGTTTGACAGTTCTGGCCGCCATCTTGGGGTTTTTCCTCCTCCGATATCTCCGGAACGGTGAGTCCTAGAGCTCTGCGGTTTTCTTTGTTAGGGAGCCCGGTCGGAACTCTACCTGACGAGACTTTTTTCAGGAAGGATCTGGACATTTTGATCCTGAAAATTTTTCAGGATTCCGATTTTCCTGAAACAAGTCTCCAACGGAGCGTCTTGGAGAGCTCTCCTAGGGGAAGAAAACCGCGTTCCGATTGGACCATTGGTTCCTGAGATACGTCCTGGTATCGGTTTTCGGCGGCCATTTTGTTTTTGGTACCGAGAACTGTGACCGGTCATATCTTTGGAACCCTTGGAGCTAGCGGGGCGTGCTTGGTGTCCCTGAGGAGCGCTCGGGAAGAGCTATCCTTTGGGTGGAGTTTTGTGTCTCTACGTAGAGCCGAATTAGTTGTAAGACAAAAAATTTTTTTATTTTTCATTTTATTGTACGATGTAAGTAGTTTTAAGACTTGTGCTGTATAGTACATATTTCTGTTGTGGATATTGGCTCTACATAGAGCAATTTTGTTCAAAATAAAAACTTTTTGTTTCAAAATTTTTTGTTCGTGTAATTTGACTGTGTGTTTTTTATGTAATTTGAACTGTCGTTTTCAGTTCAATAATAATATAGACTGACTGACTTTTTAAATTGACTTTTTATATTGTGGGTTCTTTTTAACTGACAGGCAGCCCTTTTACAGCTGCCGTTTTTGTGACAGAGTCTGTGACTCCTATTTAAATATAGTTCCCACTTAATTGATTTGGTTAAGACATTAGTGCGGTTGTGCCAACTATATAACTTTTACAAATCGTTCGGCACCACCTGCACTTGTTTAGTCTACACACCTTTACCTCCGACATGTTTGGCTTTAGAACCCCTGCTGGGAAGGCAGCAGGCGGAAGGTTATCTTTCAGCCCAGGTAGTCCGGGGGCTAAGGAGGCCAGTGTTGGACGTGGCATTGGGGATCTGGAGGCTGGTAGGATGAATACCACCATAACCCTCGCCGATGAGACTTCTAAGGCGGGTCCCTCGGGGAGGAAACCGCCTACCTCGCGAGGCGGGAAGCAGCAACCTGTGCAAAAGACTTCTACCCCCGTTTCGGTGAAGTTCTCGGAGAGGGTTGCGGAGGCTAGGCGAGTTCTCCATAAAGCAAAAACCAACCTCAAAGCTGCGAATAACCTGAAGACTGAGATTAAGACGGAAGTTACGATTGCGCTGGATAAACTTTATCAGATGGTGAAGAGCTCAGATTTAGTCGTGTTTGACGGCGAATCTAAGGCTAGAGGAGAGCAGGCGGGTCCTAAGGGCGTTGAGTCGGAGAAGCCTGCTGTTGACATGCCATCCCATCCAGTTGACCACTTGTTAGTCAAGAGACTCGAGGATCACGAGAGGCTTATGGTGGAAAATAGCAAGAGGATGGAGGAGCTGAAGGAGACCTTAGATTTTACGTTGGATAAGTTGGCGAATGGTACCTATGCCAGTGTGGTTGCGGGTCACTCTTGCCGCCCTCTGAATCCTGTCCAGGAGAGGGGGACTCTCCATTCTGTATGCGTCACCTCTACGGACCAGGAGGAGACTGGGGAGGATGTGTTGAATAAGGTCAGAAAGGCAGTTGACGCAAAGGAGGGGTGGATCAAGGTGGAGAGAGTGAGGAAGGCGAGGGACCGGAAGGTCATCATTGGCTTAGGAACAAAGGAGGATAGGGAGAGGATTAAGGAGCGCCTTAGAACGGGGGGAGTTGGTCTCAGCGTTGAGGAGGTGGAAAATAGGGACCCACTGTTGATTCTTCGGAGTGTCCTCTCGGTTAACACCGATGATGATATTGAGACTGCTCTTAGGAATCAGAACCGGGTCGTTTTCCGTGATCTCAACGCTGAGGACGACAGGGTAAAAATTAGGTATAGGAAAAGGGCAAGAAATCCGCATACGAATCATGTCGTAATAAGTGTATCGCCGGTCATCTGGCGGAGAGTTCTGGACGTTGGCACGCTGCACATTGACCTTCAACGTATTAAGGTTGAAGACCAGTCACCTTTGGTCCAGTGTACGCGATGCCTAGGTTTTGGTCACGGGAAGCGTTTCTGCCATGAGACTGTGGATTTGTGCGGTCACTGTGGCGGCCCGCATATGAGAGCGGAGTGTCCTGAGTGGTTGGCTAGGGAACCAGCAAAGTGCAAGAATTGTGAGAAAGCTGGTTTTACGAGCACGGAGCACAATGCGTTCGACTTGGCTTGCCCTGTCAGGATAAAGTGGGATGATTTGGCCCGAGCAACAGTCGCGTATTGCTAAGGGCAGCCATGGTGATCGGACACCCTACCGGGTGGTGCAAGCAAATTTGCAAAGGAAAAGGTTGGCAACGGAAGAACTCCTCATTGAGTCGGGAAAGCGTGGAATTGCTGTGGCGCTTTTGCAGGAGCCTTATGTGGGAGGGTCCAAGGGGATGAAGAGTAGGAGAGGAGTCCGGGTGTTTCAGAACGTGGGTGCTGCTGAGGGAGTTGTCAAGGCAGCTATAGTTGTTTTTGACGACAAACTTGAGGTCTTACAGTACCCTAAGCTCACCACAAATAACTTCGCTGTGGTGGGTATACGAACTGCTGCCTGGGAAGTAACTCTCGTCTCTTTTTACTTTGAGCCTGACCAGCCCATATTACCCCATCTTGAACACCTTAGGAAGATAGGGGAGGAGGTAGACTCAAATAAGTTAATTATAGGAGGAGATGCCAACGCCAAGAGCACTTGGTGGGGGAGCCCTGTTATTGACCACAGGGGGGAGGAGTTGTTAGGAGTTATTGATGAGCTTGACCTGCAAATACTCAACAAGGGGAAAGTTCCGACCTTTGATACCATTAGGGGTGGTAAAAGGTACAGTAGTTATGTAGATGTGACCGCGTGCTCCACTAACATCTTGGATCTAGCGGATAACTGGCTAGTTGACGAAGGCTTCACGAGCTCAGATCACAACGCAATAATTTTCGGTATCTACTTCCAAAAATCATCCGGTCAGCAAATTAAGCGTACTACTAGAATGTACAACACTAGGAAAGCAAACTGGCCTGAGTTTAGTGATAAACTAGGTCAGTTAATGCTGCAAAATAACGTAAATAAATTTGAGATTGAGCAAATAAATGATACATTTGGAGTAGAAGAAATAGTTAGTAAAGTTACGAAATTGATAGAGGAAGCGTGTGAAAAAACTATACCTAAAAATAAAACAAAGGAAGTACTTACCGTGCCGTGGTGGTCTGAGAGGCTCGCAAAGTTGAAGAAGGAAGTCGCTACCAGGAGGCGTAGGATCCGCTGGGCCGCCCCTGTGCGCAAGTCGAAGGTCGTGAACGAGTACCTGGAAAAGAAGAGTGAGTATGAGTCGGAAGCAGCGAAGGCGCAAGTTGATAGCTGGAAGGAATTTTGCGGGAAGCAGGATCGGGAGGGGGTCTGGGAGGGGATCTACAGAGTTATTGGAAGAACAAAGAGTAGGGAGGAGGATGTTCCAATGGAGGTGGATGGGAGAGTCCTAAGTCCGAAGGAGTCCGTGGGACTTCTTGCGGAAACCTTTTACCCGGTTGACTCTGTAGTGACCGATAACGATCATCACCGTTTCATAAGAGCAGAAGCGGAGAGGGTTAATACTGATGTACGGGAGAACAAGGACGAACCACCTTTTGTAATGACTGAACTAATTAGTGCGAGTGAGTCTTTCAATCCTAAGAAAGCTCCCGGAGTGGAGGGCTTCACAGCGGACATATGCCGACATGCAATTGGGAGTAATCCAGATATTTTCCTGGCTCTGCTCAACAAGTGCCTTGAGCTCGGTTATTTTCCCAAGGTTTGGAAGGAGGCTACTGTTGTGGTTCTCAGGAAACCGGGCAAGGAGACCTACACCACCCCCAAATCCCACAGGCCCATTGGGTTGCTGCCTATAATGGGTAAAATTTATGAAAAGATGTTAGTGGCCCGACTGAAGTACCACCTATTGCCAAATATCAGCTCCCGCCAGTATGGTTTTATGCCGCAGAGGAGTACCGAGGACTCCCTCTATAACCTCATGCAGACTATCCGTATGAAGGTTGAACAGAAGAAGATTGTAACGATTGTGTCTTTGGATATAGAGGGAGCCTTCGACTCTGCATGGTGGCCAGCCATCAGAGTTCGATTGGCGGAGGAGCGGTGCCCGTTAGGGCTCAGAAGGGTTATGGATAGTTACCTCCAGAACAGAAGGGTAACGGTGAGGTATGCGGGGGAGGAAGCCAGCGTAGCTACCACAAAGGGTTGTGTGCAAGGGTCTATTGGTGGTCCGATTCTTTGGAATCTTCTCCTAGACCCGCTTCTTAAGAGCCTGGAGGAGCGGGGAGACTACTGCCAAGCATTTGCAGACGATGTCATCCTTGTCGTCGACGGTGATACAGCCCAGGTGATAGAGCGTAGAGCGAATGCTGCACTTGAACATGTTCAAGCGTGGGGTGTCAGAAATAAATTGAAGTTTGCCCCGCATAAGACCAATGCGATGGTGGTTACGAGGAAATTGAAGTATGACACTCCGCGGTTGAGCATGGGCGGGATCAGCATCGCCATGGCGAAAGAAATTAAAATACTGGGGGTCACAATCGATGATGGGTTGACTTTTAACAAGCACGTCGCGAATGTATGCCGCAAGGCGATTGGTATACATAAGCAGTTGTCGAGGGCCGCAAAAGCGAGTTGGGGACTTCAACCTGAAATAGTGCGAGTAATTTATAATGCAGCGGTAGAGCCTATTATCCTGTACGCCGCCAGCGTGTGGGCGCCTGCTGCTGAGAAATTGGGGATTATTAAGCAGTTAGGAGCAGTGCAGCGTAGCATAGCCCAGAGAATATGCAAAGCATATCGTACGGTCTCCCTGAACTCTGTGCTTGTGCTGGCTGGGCTGCTCCCTCTCGACTTGAGGGTCAGAGAAGCGGCTTCATTGTATGAAGCCAAGAAGGGAGTGCCTCAGCCAGCATTGGGGGGTTGGGAGATCGAGCGTATGGCTCTTGC
>OX387347.1:24382500-24385000 GCA_947563465.1 Archips xylosteana | reverse complement strand
TAACCTAACCTAACCTAACCTAACCTAACCTAACCTAACCTAACCTAACCTAACCTAACCTAACCTAACCTAACCTAACCTAACCTAACCTAACCTAACCTAACCTAACCTAACCTAACCTAACCTAACCTAACCTAACCTAACCTAACCTAACCTAACCTAACCTAACCTAACCTAACCTAACCTAACCTAACCTAACCTAACCTAACCTAACCTAACCTAACCTAACCTAACCTAACCTAACCTAACCTAACCTAACCTAACCTAACCTAACCTAACCTAACCTAACCTAACCTAACCTAACCTAACCTAACCTAACCTAACCTAACCTAACCTAACCTAACCTAACCTAACCTAACCTAACCTAACCTAACCTAACCTAACCTAACCTAACCTAACCTAACCTAACCTAACCTAACCTAACCTAACCTAACCTAACCTAACCTAACCTAACCTAACCTAACCTAACCTAACCTAACCTAACCTAACCTAACCTAACCTAACCTAACCTAACCTAACCTAACCTAACCTAACCTAACCTAACCTAACCTAACCTAACCTAACCTAACCTAACCTAACCTAACCTAACCTAACCTAACCTAACCTAACCTAACCTAACCTAACCTAACCTAACCTAACCTAACCTAACCTAACCTAACCTAACCTAACCTAACCTAACCTAACCTAACCTAACCTAACCTAACCTAACCTAACCTAACCTAACCTAACCTAACCTAACCTAACCTAACCTAACCTAACCTAACCTAACCTAACCTAACCTAACCTAACCTAACCTAACCTAACCTAACCTAACCTAACCTAACCTAACCTAACCTAACCTAACCTAACCTAACCTAACCTAACCTAACCTAACCTAACCTAACCTAACCTAACCTAACCTAACCTAACCTAACCTAACCTAACCTAACCTAACCTAACCTAACCTAACCTAACCTAACCTAACCTAACCTAACCTAACCTAACCTAACCTAACCTAACCTAACCTAACCTAACCTAACCTAACCTAACCTAACCTAACCTAACCTAACCTAACCTAACCTAACCTAACCTAACCTAACCTAACCTAACCTAACCTAACCTAACCTAACCTAACCTAACCTAACCTAACCTAACCTAACCTAACCTAACCTAACCTAACCTAACCTAACCTAACCTAACCTAACCTAACCTAACCTAACCTAACCTAACCTAACCTAACCTAACCTAACCTAACCTAACCTAACCTAACCTAACCTAACCTAACCTAACCTAACCTAACCTAACCTAACCTAACCTAACCTAACCTAACCTAACCTAACCTAACCTAACCTAACCTAACCTAACCTAACCTAACCTAACCTAACCTAACCTAACCTAACCTAACCTAACCTAACCTAACCTAACCTAACCTAACCTAACCTAACCTAACCTAACCTAACCTAACCTAACCTAACCTAACCTAACCTAACCTAACCTAACCTAACCTAACCTAACCTAACCTAACCTAACCTAACCTAACCTAACCTAACCTAACCTAACCTAACCTAACCTAACCTAACCTAACCTAACCTAACCTAACCTAACCTAACCTAACCTAACCTAACCTAACCTAACCTAACCTAACCTAACCTAACCTAACCTAACCTAACCTAACCTAACCTAACCTAACCTAACCTAACCTAACCTAACCTAACCTAACCTAACCTAACCTAACCTAACCTAACCTAACCTAACCTAACCTAACCTAACCTAACCTAACCTAACCTAACCTAACCTAACCTAACCTAACCTAACCTAACCTAACCTAACCTAACCTAACCTAACCTAACCTAACCTAACCTAACCTAACCTAACCTAACCTAACCTAACCTAACCTAACCTAACCTAACCTAACCTAACCTAACCTAACCTAACCTAACCTAACCTAACCTAACCTAACCTAACCTAACCTAACCTAACCTAACCTAACCTAACCTAACCTAACCTAACCTAACCTAACCTAACCTAACCTAACCTAACCTAACCTAACCTAACCTAACCTAACCTAACCTAACCTAACCTAACCTAACCTAACCTAACCTAACCTAACGTCTCTCTTAATGCTGCAATGCTGTTGGTTGGCGGGGATGCTCCCTCTTGACCTCCGGGTTCGTGAGGTGGCCTCATTATATGAGGCAAAGAAGGGGGCAAATCTGCCGCAGCTGGGCGACAGGGAGGTGGAGCGTGTGGGATCTGCGCTAGAGACGCCACATCCAGCGGAGCTCACAAGCATCCAGTTTGGTATCCTTGGCGACAGAGAGGCCTTGGATAATAGCGGGAATTATCACACCCGTATATATACTGATGGGAGCAAGATTGGTGGCAGGGTCGGCGCCGCATTGTCTATATGGCAAGGCGACGTAGAGACTAAAGCTGTCAAGCTTGCTCTATCAGATTACTGCTCAGTGTACCAAGCTGAGCTCCTGGCGTTGTGCGAGGCCACAAGTGTGGCTCTAAACAG